>OY856411.1:1326556743-1326956743 GCA_963693085.1 Alisma plantago-aquatica
TTGCAACATCAACAACACAGAGCACTGCTGCCCATCTTTGCTGCACCAACAACACAGAGCATTGCTGCCATTTTCTTTTAAGTTGATGCAAACACGAACAACCTACCTTCTTTACAACCAACTTCTTCACAACCTACCTTCTTCACACCCTACCTTCTTCTACCATTACTAGTTTTCTCACAACCCTCAACACAGCCTACCATGGAGTCGTTCATCCAACCCATCAACTACACCCTTGATGACAAGACAATGGAATCCATTCAACTTCCTATAGAATGGAAATATCTCCATTTTCAAATCAAACCAGGCAACACCACCTTCCATATCAGACACCAGGCATTCCAGATAACCCTTATGCAGAATAAAAATGGATCACTTTCAACTGGTAAGGGCTGGAAAAGGATGATCACACAGCTCAATATTCGCAAAGGTTGGATCATCTTCCTCAATCCAACTGATCACCAGACTATTACAGCATGGATCACAGATCAGTTCTTAGAAACACCAACCGAGCTTATTCCGCTCTTCAGAATGCCTGGTGAAGAAGTATTCTCTGGAATAGACGACTCTGCAGATCAGCTCTTTGTTAGGGACAAATACCAAGCACCTCCGGGATCAGCTGTAAATCCTTTACAGGTTGACTCATCTACAACAGCGGACACCTCAACATCTGTAGAAGACACTGCTTCTTCTTCTGTCCAGCCTTCCTATCATAAATAGGTATGCACCGCCGCCCTTTTCTCCTTGCCTTTTGGTCAATAATCTTCCCCATCACTACCTACACAGTCTACCCCTCCTAGAGATTTTTACTTCATAGAGCTATATATTGTCTGATTTGATCCTGATTCTCAAGTATTTTTTTGGTTTTGACTGGCTGTTCCTTCTATAAACAGGTTTGTTGGTGTTGACCCATTGCACTAGAGATCAAGAAGAGACCAAAGAAAGAGCAAGTGACAACCAGAATGAAGAAAAATCAGAAGATGGTGTGCCAAGTCTGAATGCATGAAAGAAATAGTAACTTTGAGGTTCAAAAAGTAACCTTCGCAAAAGGCAGATCAACTGTTTATGATTATGGTTTGTTACTTTTTGTTTGACATTTGAACATATGGGTTCATCAGTTCTGTGGGTATATAGTTATGTTTTGTTGCTTTGTGTTTGGCATTTGGACACTATCAGTTTGATCTTAGTTGAATGTTCTTATAAATTTAGCTAGCTATTGATCATTAATGGATGATGATTGTGATCAGTAGATGCTCGTTGCTAGTGTGGAGTAACTCTCTTCCAAACTAAAAAGTAAATATGTAAAACAAAAAGTTGAACTAACAAGTAACTATATCAAAAAGTAACTGCTACACATCAAACAGTAACTATGATTCAAGAAAAGTAAGTAGATGAACTAACAAGTAACTTTATCGACATGAAAGTAACTATGTGGTTCAAAAAGTAACTGCTACACATCAAATAGTAACTTTGATTCAAGAAAAGTAACTAGAAGAACTAACAAGTAACAATATCGACATGAAAGTAACTCTGTGGTTCAAAAAGTAACTGCTACACATCAAACAGTAACTTTGATCCAAGAAGAGTAACTAGATGAACTAACAAGTAACTATATCGACATGAAAGTAACTCTGTGGTTCAAAGAGTAACTGCTACACATCAAACAGTAACTTTGATCCAAGAAAAGTAACTAGATGAACTAACAAGTAACTATATCGACATGAAAGTAACTCTATGGTTCAAAGAGTAACTGCTACACATAAAATCTCCCAGATATGCCCATTCTTCAGTGCGACCGTGGTATTATCAAGGATGAAGATAATAAAGATTTGTATTTCTATTTATAAAGTAATTCAATTACATCAGAATCGGGGAAGTAACTGGTGCACACAAAACGTTTGATTTAGATAGAAATAGTAACTCTGAGGTGCAAAAAGTATGAGACTAATTAAGAAATACATATATAACATAAAATGGAAAAACATATCACACAACAAACAAATTTTGGATGATCTTTATAAAAGATTTAAATTTGATACAATTGAAGCTACACAGTACATCTTGGCCATTACAATTACATCAGAATTTGACATGACTCACACACTAAACAATTGGATACCATTATAATCAAATATCAATTACAATTGTCACACAGTACATCTTGGCCATTACAATTACATCAGAATTTGACATGACTCACACACTAAACAATTGGATACCATTATAGTAAAACTAGTGAATAAATCAACTTCAATAACAACATTGTCAGCAGTAGTAGAAAATTCGTAGCTTCAGGAAGCACAACAGGAAGACCACAGCAGACCACAACAGCAATAGCATCAAATCCGCAACTTCAGTAAGCCATACGACCCACAGCAGACCACGGCAGCAGTAACAACAGTACCATTACAGATCAACTAAGAGAAGAAAACTTATCAAGTAGGGAACACCACGATTCACAAAAAGTAACTCTGTAAATATAAAAAGTAATCATGAGAATATAAAAATAACTATGTGAAATAAAAAATGGAAGAAGAAGCTGAATTCAAACACACACCTATTTCTTTAATGGGCAGTTTCTGCTATCATGGTTAACACCATATTGTAAACAATTCTTACACTGTCTCATTTTAGATTGAGAAATTTCAACTCCAGATTTAAACTGCACATCAGTAGATCTAGGTCTACCTTTAGTTTTACAAACACTGGGAATATGGACCTTGACAACAGAAGAAGAAGCTGTATTTGAACCAGTTACACCAACATTGTGGCAACACATCCCATTATCATAAAGATAACGAGGTGTTACGCGAAAACGTGCGGAAATCACCATAACCTTAGATTATGGAAATATGGGTTAATTAAAACCGATTGCGGAAAACATATAAACTGTGAAACTATTACTTTCCAGTCCTCATCCTGCACATAAAATGTCATATATATACATACACGGAATCGGATATGTGTTTACAGCTTACTGAAATAGATGTTCATTCATCGCATGGGTTCATCACCTGTTCATATACACGGAGGCCCACATCCGGCCAACAGCAGGATATACAAAACATTATCAATCGTTCATCGTGAATCAACGTCAAAACACTGCCAAGGACCTGAGAGTACATGGATGACTCTAGACTCTACTACCAAACAACCAAAACAGCAGCATATCCATCGCTTGCCTTCTACTGCTCTTCAGGCTGCTCGGCCGCAACACCACGACCACGACCACGTCTACCTCGACCACCTGAAAACCAGCAGAGTGAGACAATTGAACAATTGTCCCAGCAGGAAACATAACTTCCCACCGCAACAACAGAACCTTAGGAGCTTAAGCTATAACAACAGGTAATTAAAAGCAGGTAAAACAAGAGCAGTCTATATATGTATATATTTATAGCAAAGCTATTCTTACCGAAAAGCTCACCAGCTGTACACAAACATATAACCAGATGTCTCTCAATGAAACATGATTGACAAGATATATCACTATGTAACATGATTATTAGAACAAGATTGCCATATAACCTGAAAGGTACAACAGAGATATTTACACAAACAAGGCCTCAACCAATGTTTCGTGTTTGATATAATCAATGAATACTAAACGGCTATATTACGTGTTATTATGCCCCGAGGATTTGAATCGTACCATTCAAATCCAACCTCTGGCTGCGAAGCCCAAGACTGGTGCCATACAAGGTCAATGGAAGAGCCGAACTCCACAACCTCCCACCTCGTGGTCAGTACACGAGTAAAACATAAGCAGGACCGTAGTCACATGTTGTAGTGGTCTAAGCCACTGGGTCAGCTCCATAGGCTACCCTCACTCTAGCCCACCTTGGTACAGGTCTCGGCGCTAGTAAAACTAAGCCATGGGCCTGATCACCATGCTCTGAGCCATGAACGCATTCATGCTCTACATATCACATATCCTGAGCCATGGGCCTGTTCACCATGCTCTATATACGTACTTGAGTCTGTAACCGAAGTTACACTCTTACCTCCTTATTTTCAGGCTAGGAGCAACCTACACATATTCAACAATATGCGCTTCCAGGTTAACCCGTAGGAGAACCCGTTTCACCATCACCAAGTCCTGACGATGATGGATCTATGGCCAGGGCAAACTACATGATATATTTCATTGTGATTAATTAGTATCTTTTAGATGGATTGCAGGATTCAACCAAGTTATATAACATGCAGGATATAATAGAAAATAAAGAACATCATATTATTATTGAAACCTCATCAACCTGATCCCTCACAAGGATCCAGCATCACATGTTACCACTTGGCCTCTTGCCAACCATCCAGATCCATATCAAGGATCATCACATACCATAGGATATCAATCCTTCATCCTGTACTGTCACTGCCTCTCAAGGCTCACATCATCATCATGGGACCAACACATTACATATATAATCTCATAGAACAATTATCAAGGTAATGTTACTCATCACATCTGTCACATAGCCCTTTCATGGATACACATCACCTGCATGGTTAGGATACACAATAACCATATATTCCATCATAAGGAATATGCTCACTATCATGGGCTATCATCCAAGATAATCTATTTATCAATATTACACTATTTGATGATCAAGCTTGTTAAGCACATCATACCATAATTATGCTTACCTTGCAAACAGGATCATGCTCACCATGTCGGCCGACACAACCAGGGGTATCGCCCGACACAACCACACTTATCGGCCAACACCTCACTAACTTGACCTATTGCCCACTCAAGAGAAAGGATATCACCCAACATAAGAGCACCATCATGCTTCCCAACACCAAGAACTCTCACCCTATCATTCAACTCAAGGACAAGGTGTTGCTCAACACAAAGACCATATCGCCCAACATGGTCACCATATCAGCCAACACAAAGGGACATCACTCATGTTGTACAACTCAAAGATATCATCCAACTCACCCAACCATGGAGGGATATTGCCCAACATACCCATCCAAGGAAGGATATCGCCCAACACATCCAACCAAGGAAGGATATCGCCCAACACATCCAACCAAGGAAGGTTATCGCCCAACACATGGTCACCATCAACCTCTAAATCAAAGCATCACAAACCCTAGATCACTAGGAACCCTAAACCCTAAGGGCATATCGGCCACCAAAGGGAACTCAAGCCAGGTACAAAAGCAAGGAGCCAAGCTAAGCTACTAACATGCAACAAGATCATAGCTAGAGGTAAAGAAATTAGGGTTAGAAGATATGAAACCCGCCTTGATGCAAGGAAGAAGAAGCACTTCGAGCTGCAAGGGATATCGTCCACCAAGCTGATCCAATAAGGTGTATCGGCCACCATTGCTTCACCAAGGAAGTGTATCGGCCAACCCAAGCAAGATGGAGAGGGGTATCGTGCACTCAAGGTGGAGGGGAGACCAAAAGAGCAAAAGAGACTAAGGCGAGGAGAAGAGCTGCTTATATAGAAAGAAGGGGAGGAGAAACCAAGGTACAACCATGCAATGTGTCGCCCACCCAAGGGACACTTGTCCTAGGGTTCAAGCCAACACACTAGCAAGGCATGGGACACTTGTCCAAGCTAGGCACCAAGTGTCACCAACCAAGGTCAAGCCACATGGGCGACACAAGCAACAACTCATGTTGGGCGATACAAACAAGCTGTTGGGCGACACACCAACCTGTTGGGCGACACAAAGTAGGTCCTGGCTGACACAAGGCTCAACCAAGCCCAGACAACACATCTCAAGGCCCAAACAAGCTCAACTCAGGCCCAAAGAGCTCAAACAACAAGCCCAAGCCTTCCTCTCAACCCTAGAGGAAGCAAAGAGGGAAAAACATCTCACAAGATGTCCAACTTGCACACAAAACCCTAAACTTGGGTTATTTGCAAGTAGCCCCCTCAACTCTCAACAAAGCATAACAAAACCCTAATCACCACTTAAAGGTGATTAGCAAGCATCACAACACCAAGATTAAGCAAAACAAACAGGGTAAACCCTAAACGCAGGTCAGGGTCCTTACAAACATCATCAACATCTAATTCTAACAGCTCCTTTTGCAAAGCAATGAGTTTTTCAAGACACATATCTATAGCGTTGTTCCTACATGCTATATTAACAATTGAATTGCAAGCAGATACCAACTGCAGTCTCTTCCCAGTGGATAGCTGCATGATAGATGATTTGCTGAAAATCAAAGGATGATCTATATATCCTTTAGTCCACCTCTTCAGTATGTATGGCTCAGGAAGAGTGCAAAAATCACGACTCTTTAGATAAGCAAGTATGTGTCTACATAGAATTCCTTTGAATTCTAACATGAAACAATTGCATGATACCATACCAGTGGATGAGTCTTTCTTCAAAAGACGAGGAGAACAAAAACCACCAAGACGATATACCTCAAACACAACATCATCAGAAGTTTCCTTTACATTATATACCATACTTTGATGAACTTCAGCTTGAAAGATCTTAAAAATTGCCTTGGTGTATATACCTCTCATTTGCTCCTCCAAAGGCCACACTGATGACAAAGGAAGATTGTTGTAATCATCATCAAAATCTTTGAAATTTTCAATCTCCCGCACATGAGAGTAAGCAGTTTCTAAGCAACATACAAGTTCAAAAAGCATTTTCCTATTGTTGACATGACTTCAAATGAAAGCATTGAAGCTCTCACTTCTTTGTGTTGTCCTCATACCAGTAAAGAAAGAATCCTGCATAAAACATGGAGCCCAATCCCACCGCATAGCATACATATCAGAAAGCCAACTAATATATAATAGGTCATTCTCTTGAACTACAGAATTTCACCTCTCTTCAAATGTGTCTATATCGTCTGTATTCCATACACAATCATTCAAAGAGCTAATAATCTGATCCTTGTTTGGAACACCGCCAAGCTTAGATGGAAGCTTTTGTAGGATGTGCCAGCTGCAGAAATGATGCTTACAATTTGGAAAAATAGTAATGATAGCAGCATTCATAGCCGGGTCTTGGTCAGTTATAATGGAAACTGGCTCTTTGCCAAAACAAAGTAAGTATTGCTTGAAAACCCAAAGAAAAGAGGCATACTTCTCATCAACCAATAGAGCTGAAGCAAACAACACCGTCTTGTGATGGTGATCCACACCACCAAACATTCCAAAAACCATGGAATACTTGTTGGTACGGTAAGTGGTGTCAAATACAATAGCATCTCCAAATAATGCACAGTCATCAACAGAAACCGGATCAGACCAAAACAAATGTGTCAAGCAACCATCAGAATCATTTTGATAAGAGTAAAAGAATTTAGAATCTAAAACCTTCAAGCTTGCAAAACGATCCAAAACCATGTCCACATCATATAAAGATGACTCCTTCCTCTTGCTACTGAGATGTCCATGAGCTTGTCTACTTGTAAATGTCAAGTTTTCATAACCACCAGACTCTGTTGCTATTAATGCAAGTTGTCTGGAGACAGGTATATTTGCTTGACTCATAGAAGAAAGCATCTCTTTTTGAGTTTGGTCAAGAGATGAATTACACTTCAAGTAGCGCAAGTGAGAATCATCGACAAGATCATGATTGTGTTCATCAACAAAAGCAGTAACAAACCATACAGATAAAGACTTATCTAGTGTAAATCTGATCATTTCTTTACAACCAAACCTTTTCACAGAACACTTGTGCTTCTTAGATAATTGCTCATGCAAATCACCAATATTGTTACACATAGGACTAAGAAGACCTTTGGATCTCTTAGAACAACTACTCTGACCTTACTTATCACATACCAAATCTTTAGCAAGTAAGATCTTAGTACCTCATTCATAACGATTATCATCTTTCCTAACATTAAACCCAATCAAACCAGCATACCTATAGTAAAACGATATGCCATCATCTAAACTTCTAAATTGTAATCCAATTCTAGGGACATCAACTGAGGACACAGTATCAGCAGCAACAGATGAAGAAGAATGAACATTATCATCGTCAATGTCAATAATAGCATTAGCAGCATCAGTATCAAGACTAGCATCCATTGCAGAGATCGAAAAGTAACTCTGTAAACAAAACAATAACTATATAAATATAAAAGTGACTAATACAGCACGAAAAATAACTACAACGAACAGATCATATAAAAGTAACTACAAAATAAAACATTTAGTACGACTGTGTTACTACTATATAGACAGATACATATACAATGAAAAATACTAAAAAAACTTCATTTAAAAACATATAGCACAAAAAGAAGGGAAATAGAAGGGATTATACTTAGCAGATAATCAACTGCTCAACACATAATTTGGTATTCAGGTTGTAAATCATAATTAAAAAACACACCTACTTCTTCAATGTGGGTTGTTGGTCAGCTGTTGGCGGAGCAAGGCAGTTTCCGGCTTTGAGTACTTTTACCCCTATCCTGCCAATAAGGCATTTCGGGAGGGAGCCTACTAGTCGATTGTCAGATACATCCACAAACTCGAGCACCTTGTCACATCTGACCACAACCACACTACCAGATGTTCAATGAATGTGATTACCTCCAAGGATAGTCATAGATTGGAACGGCGTGGAGGATGGATTTGTGAGGAAGACCATAAGTGACCTATTGGGATTTAGAACCCTTCTTATTAGAGAGATTATCGAGTCGGAGATAGGCGGAGGTCGGAGATAGACGGAGCCAGGACTGCAGATTGCAGAGACAAATTCAGGAGGTACGCTGGTATTATTAAACTCAGCAGATGTCTACCAGCTCTTCCGATGCTGTGTTGCTCAGAGACGGCCAGTTAAGGCACGCGTAGAGAGTGTTGACGGACCTGACCATCGCAATGCTCGATGAGAAGGATGCCGCAATGGCGGGGTCGGCGGTTGATGCGTACAACAATCAGTCGTTATTTACGTAAAATTCCACCGCGCCAAAGAGACGGGTAGCGGATCTACAGTACCCGCGTGGGCAATAAAAAAACATCCCATATATATATATATATATATATATATATATATATATAGAGAGAGAGAGAGAGAGAGAGAGAGAGAGTCAGGCTAGAATACACTCGAGTGTATCCGGAGCGGAATACATCAAGTAGTTTTTCATGATGCAATATTTTTTTTTGAAAATCTAATTCGTTGATCTTCTTAAACATCTCGTGAACAACTCATACGTAAAATTTGAGCACATTTGGATATGTATAGCTCATGTTATGAAGCCCGCAAAAATTATACATTTCAAATTAGTTTCGCGCGTGGATTTTGTTGCCCTTGGATGAGTGACTTACACTCATCCAAATGGGCTCAAATTCGTATGTAGCCTAGTTATAGTATGACGGTGAAGATCAATGATTTACATTTTGCAAAAAATAGTCTTGATATGCAAGCACACTTGAGTGTATTCGTGTGATCCGTACACTCGAGTGTATTCTAGCCTGACTATATATATATATATATATATATATATATATATATATATATGTGTGTGTGTGTGTGTGTGTGTGTGTGTGTGTGTGTGTGTGTGTGTGTGTGTGTCCCATCTTTATTGCCCGCACGGGTAGCTACCCGCCCACCCTTCTGACCACTTTTTTTCAAAAAAAAATTTCAAAATTGTAGAGGACTATTTTGTCTAGCTCTCCAAAAAATTTTAGCCAAAAATAATATCATTTGCCCCTCCAAAATTAAAAACTCATCCTTATATATATTTGTTGTATATTTTGTACAGAGTTACTTTTTTGGTCAGCAGAGTTACTTTTTTTGACACCATAGTTACTTTTTTTACAGCAGAGTTACTTTCTCAGCCAGAAGAGTTACGTTTTTAGCTGTCGGGTAGTGAAAATCCAGACTACCCGCACAGACAATGAATGAACGTCGATATATATATATATATATATATATATATATATATATATATATACACACATACATACATATATATAGGGCGTTCATTCGTTGCCCGAGCGGGTACTGTATATCTGCTACCCATCTCTTTATATATATATATATATATATATATATATATATATATATATATATATATATATATATATATATATATATATATATATATATATATATATATATATATATATATATGTGTGTGTGTGTGTGTGTGGGTGTGTGTGTGTACATAAACATGTTGGAATTCTAAGTGTACACTTTATGAGCCATAGGGTACTTCCCCTGTCTTGCTTTTTTATATAGTGTACCCGTTTGATGATGACTTTCTGATTTTTTTGACAAAATCACATTCCAATTTTTAATAATGTAATTGCATGAGATCCATATCTCTATACGGAAGAAAAAGCACTTTTCACTAGTGGCTCGAGGTGCCTAACCCTTCTAGGCAGTAATAGGACGCCTCGCCCAAACCTAAGGTTCAAGAAACTGTTCACCTGTATCTACATGGAGCTTTGCATGGATTTTATATATTTCCTCTCGATCAAGTGTATAGGTGACTCCAACTCTCTTTCTCTCTTTTTCATCCCTCTACCCACTAAATTTCACAATATATCGAATCGTGAGACTAACAGACCACGCTAGAGAAATCTGATCCAAAGTGTCTAGTCAATGTTTGAGAGCTCCCGACCTAATATACATGATCTCATATTATTCCAGAATAAAATAAAAATGTGATTGAGTTATGTGTTGCTTTTTGCTATAGATAGGTCAACAAGAAGACCAGCTGTACTACGCTGACGGATCACATGAGGCCCATGCATCCAAGTACAAAACTGTGCAACAAGCTACCTGATGATCAAACTTATAGCTTGTTTATTTTGTACTGCTCTACAGTACAATCAAAGACATCTCAATAAATCAGAACAGAATACATACAAACCACTTGAACATTCAGGTGCATGTACTTGGAGAGAAAGACAAGCGGTGGTTGCGTCCCGTCCCGTAGCTATCAGGGTTCCAATAATGTATAATTAATAGCGCTGCAACAGCTCTTTTTCCTTGTATTCCAAATCGAGACCCACCTGTTGCATGTTCACACGAGTTTTATATGCATAACACCTATGGCTTGCCGGCTATGAAAACAAAGACTACGCGCTACTTAGTCTATCCTTTCACACATTATGAAGCCCTGCGGGGTTTCATAATCACCTCACTCAACACAAATTAATCCTGTCATCCACACCCACCCTTTTAGACAGAACAATCAATCCTCTTCCTATATTCTGCTATGTATCCTAATCTAATCAACCTTCAGGAACCGTTCCAGCTCTCGGACTCCTGCAGCTCAACGGCGATGGAGATCCAAACAATCGGCGCTGCCCATCATGCGAGCGAAGAAGAGGAGGAAGAAGAAGAGATACAAGAAGATGAAGAAGAAAATCAGGAGCCGCAGAACACACTTGACAGAAGGGCATCAGGAGGTCTTTCAATGATCGACCTCAACGACGCCGTCGCAGCAACAGGAACACACGAGCTAGATCTCATCGGAAGCCTCGACTCAGGTATGAGCGACGCCGACCAACCCCGGAGACTTTTCGGGTGCAACTACTGCAAGCGGAAGTTTTACAGCTCCCAAGCACTTGGAGGTCACCAAAACGCGCACAAGCGAGAGAGAACTCTACTGAAACGGAAGCTTCAGGTCGCCGGTGACGGCAGTAATGCTCATTACCAAGGCCAATGGCATGGGCATCCAGCTGTTCCCTTGCAGGATTGCTCAACGCCTTTGAGCTCGAGTGGCAAATGGGGTCTCAGCATTCAAACCCATGGCTCGGTTCAGATGCCATACTCATACAGCAGCAGCGGCGGTGGAGCAGCAACAACGATGCTACAACCTGGTGGACACAGATGGATATACACGCCGTTGGCTGGCTTGGTGGACAGTCAGAAGACTGTTGGTGGGCGGTTCATGAAGGAAAACTTCCATTACGGCATGCGAAGGTTCAGTGGAGAAGAAGTGCCCAGTGTTGGTGTTCATGCGGCTGTTACAGGACCAGGGCAGTGGAGTGGGGGAGGTGTTAGCAATCAGCCCGCAGTTTCTCTCAGGAATGAAGATTACCACAACCTTGATTTGTCTCTTAAGCTCTAGGTTCAATCATTCCTGTATTCCAGTCGCTACTGTATACACAACGGATCGTAACTTCCCACTGAGCTGGATGTAAAAACCTCAATGATATTGCAACTAGCAGTGAATTAGTAATTCCCTTCATGGGTATATGCTTTGTGAATTTTTTCCCTTGTTGCTCACTGAATTTGATTTGGCAAAGCAATTTTAATACATCGACCAGCTCCCCTATTTTTGTCGTTAATGATATATGACATGGAAATAGATTTTAATTTCTGAATCTGCTTGAATTTTTTCGTGTGATTATTTCTTCTTCTATAAGGTATTATACGAAGTAGAACTCTAATTCACTTTCACTAACTAACTGAAAAGTCCTATATTATATTGCAGTATGTTATTATAAGATTCAGCAAATTTAGATATGCAAGACCAGTAAAATGTATACTGAAAACTAGATGTTGGCTAGAGATAGTGCACTCGTAAATGGAGAAGAGGGAGGATGTGAGAGGGAGAGAAGTGGGGAGAGGGAAAACCATACAGGGTCCTCAATAGAACTACCTTGATTCGAAGGAGACTCCAACAATGGTGGAAGCAATGACCACTGTCACATGAATGGCAAGGCACTATTGGGAGCAGGGTCGTTGCAGACATTTTAGAGGCCCCAGGGCGAAGATTAAAAAAATGGCCCCTCTGTATACTCTTATTTAACAAATTTAAATAAACATAAGTTTAGTCATAATTGTCAAAACTGTCATATAAAAAAATAGAACATGTTCTTACAAATCAAACTAAAAAGAACGTAAAAATTAAATATAGATATCTCCTTATCAAGCTTCACTCATCATATAAAACGACTTCTTCGAGCCTTTCTAGATGAAAAATCTTGAATAACAGTGTCAACATCAATATTTCTCAACATATCATTCTCAATGCATAACATTCCAAAACCGTTCAATCTTTCTTGAGACATTGATGATCTAAGATAGTTTTTCAACAACTTTAGCTTGGAAAAACTCCTTTCTGCAAACGCTATTGTCACTGGCATTGTCAACTAAATACGATAAGCAATTGAAATGTGAGGGAAACAATCTGCATCTTTCACAAATTCAAGAACTTCAATAGATGACTTTTGCTCTTCTGACAAACTCACCTACAATACTTTCAACTCAGAAAAAAGTCATCCAAGTTTATGTATGATGAAATTTCATGAGAAAAAGTAGCATGAAACTTAGTGCAACATGCCTTTAGGGTAGCTTCATCCAATGATTTTAAAATCTTTGAGTTATATAGGAATCCAAAAGTATCTTCAAATATCTTCACTCGATCAAATCTCTCCTTCAAGAAGAGATTGTCATATCCACAATCACTAGAAATTAATTTACTCGAAAAGACTCTTTCTCTAATTGAATAATATTATCATCATCATCATTCTCATCAAATTTTCCCCCTAACAATGCGACGCTTAACTTTAAAAGTTGTCTCAACATCCATATCAGAGGAAATCTTAGTAGCAACAACAATACTAGAACCAAATCCTTCATCTCTGTATTTCTCAAGAAAAGACACCATATCTTTTAATAACTTAACAGTAGCATCAATGCAAACAAATTTAGATTGCAACTTCTTACTTACTATATTAACAATATATAAAATATCATATCAAATAACAATATGCAACAGAAACTCGAAACTCTCGATCGAGAAAACCAGATTGTTTGCTTCACTTTATTTCTTAGCATCATCACGAGACTTCGATAATTCTAATAGAGCTAACATGATTTGAGGAGCTTGAAATCTAATAACTTTGATACTTTTAATATGACACTCCCAACGAGTATTGGACAGTGATTTAACAGTCAAACTTTAGACATTGTCAAGCAAACACTTCCACCTTTTTAGAGTACTTGCAAATAATGTATATATATGTTGTATAATTTCAAAAAAAGAAACATGCAGAACACATGAATGAGCCATATCACTAATAGTGAGATTAAGAATATGACAAGCACAAGGCATATATAACACTCTGGGATTTACCTCGAGTAACCTCTTTTTCACACCTTGGCATCGTGGTCCTCGTGGACGTTTGCGGAGCAGGAGCAGCGGAGTCTGCGGATAAAGAGAACAAGAGGCATCGAACGTGCACGACGACAAGAGGCGTCGTGGACTTCTGTGGAGGAGCAGCGCTGCCGCTGCAGCAGAGTCCGCCGAATGTGAATAAGCAAAATAAATGAGAGCGAGGAGAGTAACTGTCGAAGGGTTAGCAAAAGTAATTGGGATTTCGAAACAACAATAAATGTTTAGAAAAATAAAATTATGGCCCCCCTCTTTGTTGGGCCCCAGGCCGTCGCGCGCCCAGGTTGGCCCCCCAATGGGCCGACCCTGGCTAGGAGGGATTAGAAAGCACAGGAGGAAGGAATGAAGGAATATGTGTTTCTACGAGATATGAGGTTATTAGCAAATTACATAAACTGAAAGCTGACAGAGATGTTGGTAAAATGTTTGAAAAAGTGAATGACTGTAAGCATTATTATGAAGAAAAAAGAGAGAAACATGGGTCACAACCACCAAGAGCAATGAAACTACAACTTCAAAAATTTGGGGTTTCAAAATGAAGAAACCAACCTCATAGGGTTTGAGTTTTATGTAGAAACGTAGTTGAGGATTAATGTGTAGTAGCTTCATCAAGGGGTCATGAAAAGACCAAGAACATGGAATTAGAAGTTTTCATTTCTAAGGGCAAGGCCCATCATCTTAGAACACTAGAAGATAATGTTTTCATCAAGCTCTTTGATGGAGCTATCACTCAATCTTTTGTACTCAAGTGAAATGAAAGACATTATGATGATAATAGTGACTCCTTTCAAATTGTTATTAATAAAAAAAATTTCTATGGAATTAAGAGAGAAAGATTTCTCCCCGCTTTCTCCCACGCCCGTGGCGGAGGCCAAATGCCCGGGAGGGTGGTAAATCAAGGCGGCAACTAGGATTCGAACCTGGGTCCCTTTGTTAGGGGACATCGTATTTGACCACTTGAGCCGCTCCTTGTCAGCACTTTTTTCTTCTTATTATGATTGCTAACACGATGGCTTTGTAAAATTTTCTAGGCAAAATAGATTAAACTTTTGACAACATTTAGTAGTACACAAAATAGATTAAACTTTTGACAACATTTAGTAGCACACATATGGGATCATACCTTCCCTTGGTGAATGCTCTTAAAAATGAGATGGATGGTATCCATCTTTCAAGTGTTTTGATTTATTTTTATGTATTGTTTTGTCATCAGAATGATATTCCAATAAAAATTGATATTCTAATGAAGTATAGAGCTAAGTTTGATAGGATGTCATTTGTAATATATTTAAATAAGACCCTAAAGACAAGTATCAAGGTTGATGTGGTATTATATACTATCATGCATGAGTAACTATTGCATATTTTCCCACATGTTGAATGGTTACCATTAGGAGAAGTATGTAAATGTAACTTCACAAGTCAAAGTATTATATATAGACATGAAGCAATCGCATGAAAAAATCATTTACCTAAGTTGAGTTATTGATGGCTTAACATAGGAGATTACCCTACAAAAATTAGGCTATAACATGCATGTTAGGGTAGAACCTTGAAATGATGGTGGAACACATCTTGAACAATTCCTTGATTTCGAATAACAAGAAATGGGTGAGGGGTGACATAGCAAAAAGAATGGAAGTTCTAATCATTGACATGATAGTTCATGTCATAAGAACTTCTACGAACTACTAGAACGTGTGTATTGCTATACGTTTTGAAATGAGGGGAATAAATGAAAGTTACAACTGAAAATATTAGTTACAAATATAAGAAAATGTCACAATGTTGTAACCTTCTGATTCTTCATTAAGGCGTTGAGGTTTTGAATTGTGAAAAAATTAAGTATTTACTTTAATCAGGAATGAGAATAAAACCTCAATACAAAAATTTGATATATAATTCAATACTATGAAAGAAAAGTCTTTAAAAACTAGAACTAAAATCATGCACATATAGTCTAAGGAATGAATAAGATGACCACAATTATTACTTGGTGGAGAAAATGAAAATACTCAATGAAGATGAGGAGTTTCTTGGAAATAATTGAAGTCCAAGATGAAAAAAAATGTAATTACAAAGAGCCTAGAGTAAGTAATAAAATAAAACTAGTCGAGTGATCAAACATATAAAGGTGAGTTACACAAACTAAGAATACAAACACATACATAAGAGAGAGAGATATAGAGACTTTAAAATCCGCCAAGTTCATCAATATAGAGGTGAAGGCTTTCCTCTTTTACTCAAAACACAAACAATGTAGCATATGTAGATAATCGACATGAACAAATAAAGACTAGAACTTCAAGTAAAGGAAATTCATAACCGAAAGGATGAAGGATAACCAAACAATGCTTAAGGATTGATTTTATGAGGTTAAAAGAAGAAAATACTATCATCGCATGCTTCAAACTGCATTAATCTAGAAATTGAAGTGATTAATTAACCAAGGCAAAAGGTTGGAGTAAAAGTTTAAAAATCTGTGAAAGGCAGGGGTCCAAGTAATGAACTAAGCCATTAAGAATATTAAACTGATCTCATTCCCTTTTCATCTATGTCAAGAACATCATGTCAAGGTTTCAAGTCCGCATGAATGAAGAAATCAGAAGATGTCAAGGGATCTTCAGAAAATCAATTGGCTTAGAACTCTCGCTGGAAGCCTTAAGATTGACTGGGTTGAGAGTTACATTGATGTTGATGGAAAATCATGCAAGTAGTGTAATCCAAGCATAATTGAATCACCATAAGTAGTGAAACCAATCCTCACAAAGATCCGAAGAAGACTGACCAGGAATTGGCACATCAGATTCTACACAGTTCCAAAGCAGTATAATTATAAACAGTAAACCAACTAGGCAAGGATGCACCATAAATATCAGTAGGAACTTAGATCGTGCAATATATATTGACAACAAAATCCAGTCCATTCACATCAGGGAAAGCATCAGTCATTGCATAATCACGGCACCAGCTCCAAAAGATCCCTAAAAAAGATAATAGATGTAGAAGTCTTATTTTAGGGATTCTGCGGATGCAACAAAGTTGGAACAATTGGCGCACAATAATGCCAACAACAAGTCTCAAAGTTATGTGTGGGCTCATAACAGGTTGTGAAGCGCTCTATCCTACACTCCTCATCTTCGTCGCAAGGCTGCATTTAATTGGCTGGTTGATTAAAGAAAGGACAGGAGAGCGAAGAGTTGCAAATGTACTTTATTTAAAAGATGTGTTCAGTTCAATGAACGAGGTCTGTTTCATTTGTATATGTTTCCCCATAACCTGATCTATTAGTGGCATATCAAGTTGGCTGACAACAAAGATGCCCCTTCAAACAACGTGATATTTTATTCCCGATGACAGAGATGAGACAGCAAGCAGCCCAATACCACCACCTGCTCTGCAAAACAGATGTTGTCCTGATGTGTACTAGAATTATTAAACACATGGTTCTAAATCAAGAAACCCTTGTATACATCCAGATCAGGAAAGAAGATCAGGATCGCAGCATTATTATAAAAGGTCTCAATAATGAGGCCAAAAACCAATGGATCCTTGCTACTGTACAAAAATAAGCGTTTCATGCGGATATAGCTGTCAATTGACACTATTCTTGCTTATGATTCTTTGCTTTGGGTTTGATGTTACTGTACTTCCATGCCTAGGATCAAGATTTTTCTAATCCATGGTTTTCGGATTTTTAACCAATTTTATGACCATTACGCTGTATAGACGAGTTTTCCAGCTAAAGATGACTCTTTCAACAAACCTTCTCGACAAATCAATAAACAAATGAAAACAAGACCGAAGAGTGGCCAAATGACTCCTACAACTTGCACGTATAGCCATCTCAGGAGGGGCGGCTTTCCCACATTCATAAGAGCCAACAGATCTTGAGCTTATCAAAATTTATAGATAATTGAATAGTCAGTTAGGCCTCCACTTGCTGAATACAGATTCACTCTGTTTTTGTATTGGATATGCTGGGACCCTCCAAGCTTCGCTCTGTCTATTGTTTGAGATTGAATATGTATTCTGTTAACTATGTGCAAAAACCAAACCCATATTACAAGTGGACATCTTGCTCATTCTTTTTGCTGGCAGCTCTGATATAGGCAATTCGGATAAGAACTGCACTATAGCATGGCCAGTTGCTATTTAAAAAGACGTTTATCGAGCTGGAAACCCATCAATTTCAACTGTTAGGCTATGCAATCTTGAGAGCTTAAAAAACTAACAGACGCCTAAAGCAGTAAAGCATACCTTAGGATCAAATCATAATAAAACATGAAAGAGTTAGTGTTAATTCGGTAAGGAACTGAAGTCAGTACGACATTCATGATTCATGAACCGGAATAGTTTATAAAGAATGACATAAACATATATTTTTAGTTGCCTAGGAGGATGGTTAAACACCGTTGTAGTGCTAACATTTTTGGAATTGATAGTTGGCTTAGGGCTCGTTTGGTTGTTTGCGGTTGGAAGACACTGTATGAAATCAAACACAGGAATTGCAATTCACGTTGTTGAGCTGGAACTCCAACAGTTTGGTTGGAAGCAGCTGGAACTAGATTGGTTTATTTGTAAATGTTTGGTTGCATGAAGTTTACGCTATGGTTACCTGTGGTGAACCTACCAGCACCATAATTTCTACCGTGGATACAAAGAATGGGTGGTACGAACGGATGGTGTAATGCTTCACAACAAGTATAACAAGAAAGGGATGTCCGTCTGCCATGGAAAATGGACTGCGCCCTAAACGGGCATAGTTCGTTTCCCAGTTTTTTGTGCATGCCCAACCCTTGCCTTGCGGTTCATTCCCACACTGTGAACTGCATTTAACGCTCATAGTTGAAAAACGCGGTGAGCTGGAACTGCTCGTGTTCAAATGCAGCAGAACCAAACTAGGCCTTATAGGAAAGATGATAAATTATTTTTTTTACCCAAAATCACATCTGCAAATAAAATATGGAAAAGTAACACGAACTCCAAGGGCCCATTACGGAAGGTTTGGGTGGAAACCGGATTTTGCCTTGTCGTCTTGCGGCAACTAGGCACTTTTATCTCCAGTATTAAAGTGGCGTTGTATGGGTGTTAGCGGGATATAATGGGTCGAAAGCCGATACTCCGGTTTTGGCCCTCCGTTCGGGTAGCAAAGTTATGTCTTTTCCTGGGTCAGGATTCTAACCCGGTGAGTCTTTGTGTTTTTGTGAAATGGCTGTTTTCTTATTAACCAATATCCCGGTTTGGCAATTGCTACCTGGATTATGACATATTTGACACGTACCCCAGTTACAAATTACTATCAGGGATAAAGAACTCGAGACACTAATATGCAGATCCATTAATGTAGACGCAGGAGCAATACCACCTACCCACTTGTCCCGGTCCCCACTTGCCATGTGTGTTATTTTTTATTTTACTAATAACTTTTAAACTATAAAGAATTATTTGATGAAATAAAATGCATTAGAATCTTTGTAAAACTTACATTCCAACAAGACTAATATTGATATATTCTTAAAAGAAGAAAAAAAAAGAAAAATAATGAGGGATTAAAAGGAGAGAGGAGGAAAGTAAAATAAAGTTATAAAATGAGATAGGTAATGCGCCCAATATGATTTTAATGCGCCAAATTTTTAGATAAACATATCATAACAAACATACACCCAATATGATGTTAATACGCCTAATATTGAGATAAACACAAAAAACTTATTTTGTATGTTCATTATCATCATCATCATCATGATTTACTAGTATGACAAATGTACCTAATTATGTGATACATGCTCCTAAGTGAATAACCATTCGCCTACTTGTAGCACAAATTTTAACATAATATGTCTAATATTTGTAGAAAAGTGTCAATTATGATATTAATGCGTCAAACACCTACTTCTTAGAGTATGTACATAAATTGCAAACTAACACTGTGTATGGCAAATGTGTCTACTTTTATGGCAAATGTGTCTACTTGTGTGGCAAATGTGCCTACTCATTTGGCAAATGCGTCTACTTATATTGTCAGAAATGCACAACTTTTGATTGAACGTGGCCACTTATGGCAAATACACCTACTTGTATGGCAAATGTACCTACTAGTGTAGAAAACGCGCCTACTTATCTGGTAAATACGCCTACTTGTATTGTCATGAATGCACAACTTTTAATTGAATGTGCCCACTTACGGAAAATGTGCCTACTTGTATGGCAAATGGGCCTACTTGTGTGGCAAATTCGCCTACTTATCTGGTAAATGCGCCTACTTGTATTGTCATTAATGTACAACTTTTGATTGAATGCGCCCACTTATGGTAAATGTGCCTACTTGTATGAAAGATACGCCTACTTATCTGGTAAATATGCCCACTTGTATTGTCATGAATGCATAAATTTTGATTGAATGCGCCCACTTATGACAAATGTGTCTACTTGTATGGCAAATGCGCCTACTTATTTAGTAAATGTGTCTACTTGTATTGTCGTGAATGCACCCACTTATGGCAAATGTGCATACTTATCTGGTAAATGTGCCTACTTGTATTGTCATGAATGCATAACTTTTAATTGAATGTGTTCACTTATGATAAATGTGCCTACTTGTATGGAAAATGTGCCTACTTGTGTGGCAAATGTGCCTACTTATCTGGTAAATGCGTCTACTTGTAATGTCATAAATGTATAACTTTTAATTGAATGTGCCCACTTATGGCAAATGTGCCTACTTATCTGATAAATGTGCCTACTTGTATTGTCATGAATGTATAACTTTTGATTGAATGCGGCCACTTATGACAAATACGCATACTTGTATGGCAAATGCACCTACTTGTTTGACAAATGTGCCTATTTGTGTGGAAAATGCGCCTACTTATCTGGTAAATGTGCATATTTGTATTGTCATGAATGCACAACTTTTGATTGAATGCACCTACTAGTGCCTTCAATGCACCCACTTTTGATTGAATGCGCCCAATTATAGTGTGAATGTGCATACATCTTAGATATTACAAATAAATAGTAATTATCACAAATCTTAAATAGAGTATGTGCATAAATAGTAAATTATCATAAATCTTAACACAATGTGCCTACTATTTGTAGAAAAATACCCAATTACGGTGCTAATGTGTCAATTATAGTATGAATGTGCATACTTTTTAGATGTTGTGCATAAATAATAACTTAGCATAAATCTTAACATAATGCACATACTATTTGTAAAAAAATTGTCTTTTTCAAAATATATCATTATTGGTCTTGTTAGATTGGATTATTCGTAACGAGTCCAATGATTTTTATTTCGTCAAAAAATTCATTACGGATTAAAAGTTATTCATAATTTTTATTTTTGTGCTCTTTTATGTACAGATTTACGACGTGGTAAAAAAATAAAAACGTGGCACTATCACGGAAACCAACTCAGCCCAAGAAGAATACAGCTTTCCATCCCGCGTGAGGAACGCGGTAGCATTTTCATTACCAAAATAAGCTCAGAAGAATGCAGAATTGTCGGGTGGTTGGGGTTAAATGTGGGATTGCAATCCCATGAAAAAGACAGACGAACGGTCGTGAACGGGAAAGATCCGGCCCATATGAATTGTAGCACCCCCTTGCCCGTATGGACTGGAGGGCCCTCCTACTTTGATTAATACGTATAAGAAACCACAAATCAAGGTCCAATATTGTTGTAACTTTCAGATAAACGACATATAAAGCTAAATGCGAACTGTCGACAAAATAGATAAAGGCTGCGTAAATCATTGATCATATAAATCGATAAGTAAACCTTTTTCATTTCCAAAATAAATATTTAAGAAGTATTGCATTCAATATAACAAATTAACTTACACCAAATGAAATCCTAATACTTGCATGCGTGGTGCACTGCCATTCCAGTTCAAGGGTTATACATTCACAATTGACTTGCCGCAATTGGGACGCTATATCCAAATAAATAATCTCCCAAAATGCCCGGCAACACCTGAGTACTACACGGACACACCTCCACACTATCTATATATACTTTATAAAGGACAAGGCTGAACTAGCCACTCGAGCCAGTGCGTGGAGCATAAGGAAAGTTATAAATAGGCATTGAATTGGTCTGAAAATTAAAAAATATAAAAAAATGACTCCACTCGAAGGAAAATAAAATGTAGGAAATGAGTTCACGTGACTAAGATCGATAATTCTATTACGACCGAGGAAGGTGTTAGGCATCTCCGCATCACCCGAAAATAAGTATTGTGGTTAAAATTTCGAGATCGATAATTCTATTACGACCGAGGAAGGTGTTAGGCATCTCCGCATCACCCGAAAATAAGTATTGTGGTTAAAATTTCGAGTACGTGGAAAGCATTTTGTTTGAGTTAATTAAGAAAACACAACAAGAAAAATAAAGGAAAATATGATCAAGACAAGCTAGTCTTCAGGGACAAAGCGATCATGGACTTTCCATCATCATCCCCAAGTAATTAAGTTTTTATAAAGAAATTTCAATATGCCTCAGGATCTGTCATAATATAAATCCATCCTGGGTGATTGAGATAGTTTGTTGGAAATAGAGAGAGAAAAGAAAATAATGGTTAGATCAAACGATATTTGTGTGCGCAATGATCTTGACGTGCACGATTCAATCATTTTAAAAAAAAACCAGACAACCAGGTAGATATGTAGTCAAAATAGCTAGTCAATTATGGTGACGCCTCGCGTCACACAAGCGGGATTACTCAAAACAAAACTACAGAAGAAAGATTAAACAAACAAGTTATTGGAAAATACTGGAAATTAAAACTATTTACATAAAACTGTAACAACCTTTACATATCACTCTTTTCACGTCACAAGCACTTATTGTGTGTGCCATTAGCCTGATACAAGAAAACTTATTCCAGAATATATATACATATATCCACCACAACTATGCACAAAAGGGGCACACAAGCCAACGATATTATCGAAAGCTCGTCTACAAAACATCTCCAAAGACCCGACTGTACAGGGAAGACTCTAGGGCTCTAACGACTAAAAGGCATACAACATCACTTCCAACCTTGTAAGCTACTGTCGTTTTTGCTGCTCCTCAACCTTTACTACACGATCTATGCCTCATCATGCACGTCCACCTAAAGAGGATGTGGGAAACCCACCGGGTGAGATTCCAAATCTCAGTTTGAGATATAACTCTCCACCAACTCTATTATTAGCACAATAAGATGATTAAAGCAAGCAATAAGGTTACAACCATGATAAGTAGGTAATCATTATTGATAGAGTAAACAATCACTATTGGATTGGGAAACATCTTAACATTATAAAAGGAATATGAAGAACATGTATATTCTTTATCCATTATACTGTATAAAACAAGCAAGGCCTCATCCAATATTTCCATATGTGATCCTACACAAGTATACTACACGAATGTTTACATATTTTATTTTGCCCTGAAGATTTGAGTCGTACCGCCCAAATCCAATGGACCACTACTAAGTCGAAATCGGTGCCATACCAGGTCTAGTGGAAGATCTGGAATCCACGACCTCACCAAACCTCGTGGTTAGTACATGAGTGAATCCTATAGTGACATCATCAGTCATATTGCTACCAGCGACATATAGTCTAACTGTATAAACCTAGCCTGCCTTGGTACATGTCACAATGCTAGTGAAACTGAGCTACGGCCCACAACTGCACTCTTCCCAAGGTATGGCCTGCAGCCAATCATGCATCACATATCACTGAACTACGACCTGAAATCACACTCCTACTAGGGTATGGCCCGCAGCCAATCATGTGTCACGTATCCTAGATGTAAGAGGATATTCATCATCACCCCCCACATATTAAAAAATATGTGCTCAGAGTTAAACTCATTTCACCATCCAACAGATGTTGACACTGAATGGATCTATAGCACAGGATTAGTTAGGTCATTTAAGTGTCTTTTAGCATCAATCAAGTTACAATGCATAAACTTTAAACAAATTCTACAAAGATAAGGGCATAATACATTACCAGAAAATATTTGAGCATATAAGGTGTGATCTCATCACATCATCACTTGATGTTTGCCAATCACCATATTTTTTATCACAAGAACCACATGCTTTGAGGTAGCAACCCCTCATCTCATTACTGAGAAAATTATCACCCCATAATAAGCAATAAAGCATCATTAGGTCATAAGATCCATTTACCTCATCTTTCTGTGATACCAACTTCACACAAGCCTCATAAGGCACATTCATCATACCATAAACACCACAACTCTTACAAGGATAAGTTTATCAACTGGTGTTACATGCATGGTTAGAGACTTGTAATAAGAAGGATAATACTTCATTACTAGGAACTTGGAAGTTACACAACAAATGAGGTAGATCCAACATGGCTTCAAATAGAAGTACTATATCATCCCAAAATTTCACATATGAAATTGAAAATTTTAGTGGAATTTTATGATAAAGGGCATGCACTTGACTTAATGGAAATAGCCACAATCTAAAAAAATTCATTTGTATAATAATAAATAATAAATCTTTTCCTTTATGCATTAGATAATTCATCATTATCTTCATATGAAAAGCAACCCTTGATAATGCCTTCAAATATACATAAAACAGTAATGATTAAGTCTTGCAGTGTATTGTAACTCTCAATCATAAAATTTAGGGCAATTAGTTCACTAAAGTAAGGATAATTCACTTTATCTCATATTTTAATACATATATACTACGACAATGACCTATATGGATTTTGTGAACAAAAGATGACCAAGACCTAAAACTAACTATATAAGAGGATTGGAGACCCCTTAATATACCTACCGCTCAAGTTTGAAGTAAGTAGGACTCTGTTTGACCCCTTTAATGGATTTAAGAATTTTTAATATAGTTTAAACCATAAATAAGATACCTTTTGAATAAATTAAATCCATTTCATATGTCATCCATTATTTCAAAGTCTTGTCTAAAGTTCTAGTGTTACACAGATCAAAGTCTCGATCTGACTGGGACTTTCAGATCCAGTGACATTTCTTTTCTCGCCCAACTCCCCCTCCGAGAGGGTCACTTTTGGAATAAGGTTTCTGTGTACCCTGGTCGCTTCTCCTCAGCCTCTCAGTTCAAGGAGAGGTTACCAAATCAATCATTGCTCTCTCATGAATCTGGGATCCCTAGTTTAACAGAGATTCATCCCCTTCAGCATCCTACCCATGAGGGACTCCTTGATAAAATTGGACTCCGATGACTAGAGGATTCCTATCCCTCACTAAACACTCAACTATATAAGGGACCCTACTAAATTGATCCACATAAATCTAGAAACATGAACAAGTTGTGATTTTTCCTTCAATCCATGAGCTTACCCATAACCGTGAATTTATTCACCATCGCTCAACTAGGTGCATCGTTTCGGTGTCACAGGCCACAGCAGACCCCAGAAATTAATCAGAAGCGATCCCTTAGTGTCCACAAAGCTTCCATGACCTCCATTTTACTATGAATACAAGGTATTAACCTGATTTTTGTTCTTTTTGAACCACTCGCATGTCGGGTTAGATACACTTGAGGTGTATCAATTTATCACTAAAGGTGTTGGGTCAGTTACATATGAGGTGTATCGGTTTAGACTTCAAGGTGTCAGGTCAGATACATATGAGGTGTATCAGTTTAGACTTCAAGGTGTCGGGTTGATACTTGAAATTGCGTGTCGAATTATCACCACCATAACATGTCTACCACCTCTATGTAAGGTACAAGGGGTTAACCTCCCCAAGGTGTTTTAGTTTTTGCCCTACTTGAAAGGGTGTCAGGTTGGACATACGTATCGGCCATGCCATCCTCTAGTGTGTCGGCCAAGGTTCCAAGGAGTGTGTCGCCCATCATGCTCGTGTCGAGTTAGGGGTGTGATGGGTTTGTAGGGTTAGGGCATTGTCATGTGACTCATGTCAGCCTCTTTACTCAACCAAGGGTGTCACGATTTATCTCTTTAAAGCATACCAGCTCACAAGGTATCATCTTGGTCATGATGGTCTAGCACCCTCAACCTATTAGTCTAAGGTTTCAGCTAACAAGCATGTCAGTGTAGTTCCTCTAGAGCATGTCGGGTTAGCCCCATCAAAGCATATCGATTTAGCATCTACATGGTGTGTTGTCTTGTTACATGATGTCTCAGTTTAAGCACCACAAGTCATGATGACCACTCACATCTTAGTATATGTGTCAACTTGTCATCTTCAGCCTTAAGATGTCAGCCACTAGTTCCTCTATTATCATGGAAAGAAGATACAAGATATGAACAACAAACTAAATGAGATTCCTTCTTCAAAATAGTTCTCAAGATCATCATAAATTATTAACATAGAGATGAATGATTTAGAGATAAGAAACAATATAGGCACATGAAAGAGTGAAATAACAAATAAGGCTAAGAGTTATATAACCCGCCTCAAAGATCACCCCCAAGATCCAAGCTCCAAGGTCAAGTTTCAATCTTACAAGCTCAAGGTTGAAGATGACCCTCCACTTGATCGCCACAACACCTCCAAGGAATAAGATGAGACCAAGGTTAAGATAGCTTGAGATGAAAAGGAGATATCCATGATCCATGGCCGAGAAGAAGAAGAAGCGAGCTAGGAAACATATCTTACCAAGGTAGAAGATGAAAGATGATCAAGGAATACCACAAGCTTGGAACTCATCCTCCAAGTTGTAAGAGAACCTCTCTAGCTCCTAAAGCTTCCCAAGGTTGTCCACTAAGAAGGAGGGAAATAAAGAATTGCCAAAAGGTTCTTCTTGCATGGAGAGAAAGAAGATATATACTAGGGGGATGAGAGAGAGATCATGGGAAAGGTTTTATCACCTTAGGAGCCTAGATGACACTTTTCCATGAAAAAGAGGCCACATGCAACAACATACAAGACATGGTGATATGATCTAGGCTAGATCTTGCCCTCTTGGTCCCCTACTATGATCATGGCTGCACTAACCTGATATGCCACATCCCCACACACTCACAAACTGATATGTCATAACCCTACACACTCAAAAACTGATATGCCATAACCCTACACACTCACAACCAATACACAATCTCTCCAAGGCTCTCCAACCTGAAATAACACATCTAGGTACAAGACACACCTCGCTCATGTGTTCTAAACATCACCAAGGATGTTACCTCACAACCAAGACCTAAACAAGGCACCCATCTCTCTCCCCTCTAGATGATGCCAAGAGAGAGAAGGAACACTGTAGAGGTGAAAAACTTGAACATCAACCCCTATTCTGGGTGAATTGCAATTAGCACCAAAACCACACCACAAAACATAAGCATCATCCAAACAAGCCTAAACATGAAACTTAAGCTTTCTACATGCCCTAATTACATCTCAGATAATTAGAGCAAGGTTCTAAGCAACATACTTAGGAAAAACAAATAGGGTTATCCCAAAACGTGGGTCAGGGTCCTTACAAGCCATAAACCCTTAACAGGGATTTCACCCCAAAATCTTAAGAGAAAAGAGAGGGGTACTTTCTCCTCATCTCTTATTCAAGCTCCCACATGGCTTCCTCAACACCACGATGATGCCAAAGAACCATCACAAGCACTAGGTCCTTCATCTTCAACTTCTTCACTCTCTGGCCAAGGATCAACACTAGACCTTCCACATAGGTCATATCCTCATCAAGCTCTACCTCCACAGACTGTAACATCAACTATGTATCCGGATGGCACTTCCTCAACATACTCACATGAAACATCAGATGCAACCTGTGCAAGTCAGGTAGAAACTCCAACTTGTATGCCACCTTCCCAACACGTGCCACCACTTGGTAAAGTCCCATTAACTGGGGAGCCAGCTTACCCTTCTTACCAATCCTCAGAACACCTTTCCAAGGAGAGAATTTCAAATATACCTTGTCTCCCACTTGGAATTCCAAGTGTCTACAATGGTTATCTGCATACGACTTTTGTCTATCCTTTGCTACCTTCAACTGGTGTTGGACTAACTTGATCTTCTTTGCCGTCTGCTACACAAGCTCAGGACCAAGAAGCTGATACTCAATTGTCTCATACCAACACAACAGAGATCTATAACACCTCCCATACAATGCCTCATAAGGTTCCATGTCGATGCTACTCTGATAGTTTTTGTTGTAGGCAAACTCTATCAAATTGAGGTGTATGTCCCAACTTCCTAAAAATAGAATAACACAGGCTCTCAATAGATCCTCTAAGGTCTAAATGGTCCTCTCAGATTGACCATCTGTCTGTGGGCGGAAAGCAGTGCTAAACTTTAACTGTTTACCCAAAGTTGTGTGTAGTCACTCCTAAAAGTGACTCGTGAATTGGGGACCTCTATCAAATACGATAGTTGCTAGAATACCATGAAAACACACTATCTCATCCACATAGATATGGGCAAGCTTCTCTACTGTGAACGTCATCTTCACGGTAAGGAAATGCACTAACTTGATCAATCTATCAATGATCATCCAGATGGAAACGTGACCTTTGGCTGTCCTAGGTAGACCAACCACAAAGTCCATAGTCACATGATCCCTTTTCCACTATGGTATGGGCAATAGTTGAAACACCCCTGTCAGATTTTAATGCTCAAACTTAACATGTTGGCATGCAACACATCTCACGACGAACTCAGACATGTACTTCTTCAAGCCTGGCCTCCAATACATATCCTTCATATTATGATACATCTTGGTGCTACCTGGGTGTATAACGTACATGGATGAGTGAGCCTCTTCTGTCATCATCATTCTTAGATCATCAACATAAGGAACCACAACTCTGTCATAGTAATAAACTATCCCATCGTATGACTCGTGGAAGCCATTGTTAGGTTTTGTGGGACAGAATAGCCATCGGAAACAAAAAAATTTATCTAACCACAAACCCATAACTAGCAGATCAAATCAACAACTATGCAATAGGAAAGATGGTTTAGGGACATGGTCCTGAGGCTTTATCAGTGACAATACCTCACAACTAGTACGACCTTCAACCACCTAGTCTTCGACGATGTCTGTGTAGCTCCTGATCTTGACCCAGACTGCGGTGGACGGTCGTTGTCCTGAGCGGAAAAAATCTCCCACCTCTATAGATAGTCCACACGGACCACCGCAAACTCTAGTCATCCTAACAGACAAACTAGAAGGAGTTGTCCCCTTCTGTCGGTGTACTAGTCACTAATACACTCTCCCACCACCAATCACTTTTCTACAGTTGTCTTTCTGTTGTTGTTCCTCCATGGACGGGTAGAACTTGTTTGGGCTCTCTCGATTACCAAAACTAGAGTTGACAACAACTTTTCAGAGCAACTGATGTTATGAGTTGTGTGTTCTGAGAAGCCTCCTATACCCCTCTATTTATAGTAGAGGGCATGGTCAGGGTTACCAGTCTATGCGGGAGTAGAAGGGTCTAGATTTTCTGCGAACTGATTGCACTGCGGTAGGTGAACCGATCATTTCACAACTGAACCGATCGTTTGGGCAGGTGAGCCGATCGGTTCATAACTAAACTGGTCATTTGGGTATGTGAGGCAATCGGTTCACCCAGTGAATTGGTCATTTCACTTCCCAGACTTTCCCACAATTGACTTTCCTTATTCCTTTCTAATTAACGCAAAGATTAATTCTTGTCCCAATCGAATTGAACAAGTGAAATGAAAAACTTTTCTCACAAATTGGGAAAATCCAACACTACTTGTTTGGTCCAAGTGAACCGATCGGTTCACTAGAGTGAACCGGTCATCTCACTGACCATGAGCCAATTGGTTCACCCAGTGAACCGATCAGTTGGTGGTCCAAGCTGTGCATAACTCAGTCAATGCAGTTCTCAATCAATCTGACACTCTAATCAGTTGGTTCAACACTTGAACTTGATGATTTTGAGTCAAGTCTATTGATTGAGTGTTTAATTGAGTACCTAAACACTTTAGTAATCAATATAAACATCATTCATGGATAAACTCCTCTTCCAGGATAATCCTATGTGTGTGACCCTATAGGTTCCATTTCACGTTGGCAGTGAATGTCCATAACTAACTTTTGACATCACAAGCAAAGAGTGGTGCCTAGTCACACATCAGTGCTACCCAAGTGAAGAGGAAAGTTGGAGAACAACTTTCAACCTACAATCTATTATTGGTGTTACAGTGAATGTATAGTTCCTTTTTCATTGATATCCGGATTGAACTTGAGGCATGGACTTGTCATCCTCTACAAACGTTCAATCCATGTTTCTTGATTCAGAGTAGACTATCTGAGATATATGTAAGCTCAATATCATATATTGACTTACATGTGCATGACCATGCATTTCTCAGTCTCACTCCTCAAGTGGCTAGGATATCACACTCCCTTAGGAGGGACAAATTCCATATCTATCACTCACAGTCAAGTCCCCATGTGTCAAAGTCACCCAATCATCACCGTTATAACAACCTGTGTTTCTACACTATATTTGATGATGTCAAAGTGTACCCAACCACATGTGATGAGTGTAGTGACTTCAGGTCTAAGAACGATAATCACCACCAATACTATAATAGATGATCCTGACTAACCATCTGTGGTTTCAATGCATCACTCTTACGGTGTGCCTATCTGATACACTATTCTCTAACATGTATCTATGTGCTTGGTTTGATATCATATATCATGACTGATGAGATTCTGTCATCAACCAACACACACTCCAGTCCTTTGTGTTATTGATGTCTATGGTTATTTCCATAATAACAACCGACTAGGGACAAAAGTGAGAATGTACATGCTCTTAACATCTATATGATCTCATTGTTCAAGTAACATACTTGAATACATACATCATTGAGCATTGTCACTCTCTAGACATATAACATGTTATATCATTATCTCAAAATATATTAAACATATAGATAGAAATTTTCTTTATTATTATTAAATCAAGTATCACATGCCTCATTGCAATCATCATATGATTGGCTCTCTGGGCATACTATACCAACATAATCCCACTTGCACTTAGAGCCAATCACCCACGAATCATATTCCAAGTGATCTTAACATGTCCATCATATTTCTACCACACAAGTGCTTTTATAGTGGGTAAGTAACATTTGCTTCAAGTCAGTATATTGCATGTTTCACATCCCCTCACTGTATGACAATTTATATGAGATGGAAGTTCCGTAGTATGCTATCTGAAATTCCTTTGCCTAACTAGTAGCTCCATTGTTGTCAAAATATTACTACTGAGTCACCAATGGTCAGTTGCTCCCATAAGTTCATCCATATGAACTTCTAGATCCATGTAGTATCCTTTACGGTGTTCATAACATTAAGGTACTTGACTTCTTATTGTAGAATTAATCAATTGTCTTATGTTTGGAACATTTCCAACTACCAATTCTTATCCCAAGGTCAAACACAACTTTGTCATTTTATAAGCTTGCATCAGTGTAACTCTTTACACACAACTCTTCCTTATTACCATAACTAAAGAACTAATTCCTTTAGTACTTCACAAGTGCATAAAGATGTCCTTCATGGTATTCTAGTAACTCCTACTAGAGTTTGACAGATATCCATTCATCTTGTCCAATACATACGAAATAACTAGATTTCATATCTTCTTGTCATGTCCAATACATACAAGATGATGAGCTCATATATTATTGTCATGTCCAATACATACAAAATAATCAGTTCATATTTTCTTGTCATGTCCAATACATACAAGATAATTAGATGAGTTCAAACATGATATATCCAATTGTGAATGCATATGGCATCTATCCATGTGTTCCTTATTCTTCATAAGAATTGGGACACTTTGCTCTTGAGAGACTAACTCCATGGAACATGGATAGGTTTTCTCTCATCATGCTAAACCCTTTCAGCATCTTGCTGATGTATGTTCTCTTTCTTAGGTCAAGAAGCCCTCTTGATATGTCTCTATATATAGATCTTGATTCCTATCACATAGGATGCTTCTTTAAAACTTTAGAATGCACTTTATTGCCAGGTTTTAATATTTGCAGTGTAAGGATGTTATTCCCCATAAATATGTGGAATATACATATGCTCCCACTAAATTCTTATAATCACAAATTACTTCTTTATTTTGACTCAAGTCAAACTCTTTAACTATCTTGTCAAATAGAAGATCCCAGTTCTGAGGTGCCCGCTTCAATCCAAAGATTAATCTATGCAGCTTAATGAACTTTATTTCCATTAAGCTACAATAGAAAGCATTATCCTGATGGATTTATCCTTGGTAACTGATGAAAATATTTCATCATGTTCAACACCTTGAACTTGTTAGAAACTTTTTGCAACCAAATTACCCTCCATGTCAGTCTTCATTTGGAAGACCTAAAATTACCCTATGGGTTTTACCCCTTCAGGTGGATCAACCAAGGTCATACTTTGTTGATGTACACGGAGTCCATCTTGGATTTCATGGCTTCAAGCCATATATCAGTATCTAGCTCTCATTAGCTTCTAGGTAGACTGTTGACTCATCATATGATCAACTCACCACCTTCTTGTCCATAAGATATCATATATCATTCAAGCTCTAGGCGTGTTCTACCAGAACCATGAGTTCTATGTGTTACTTAAGGAACTTTGAGATTCCACAACATTTTGTGATTCTCTTTATTCCCATTGTACCTCTTGAAGTTCAATATTTTTCTTGTTTGTCTCGAACATTTTGAGCTCTACTTTTCTCTCCCACTGATTCCTTTAGAACTAGGTTCTCCTCTAGGAATGCAGCCACCCAAAACGCCTTTGTTATTGGATTTGGATATTAAAGCAGTATTCAACAAAGTAGCATTGATGTGATTTGTGGACAAAACCTTTAAAAAATATTTTGTTATTTAGGCTTTCAATCCTAATCTTTATAAAGACATATCGACACTTCCCATTCCATATCTCAGATGGTGTCTTTTGAACTAATTAGATGGTACATTGTTTTAGTGTTAAGCATGTTCCCAAAAGGAAATTTGAAGTTTAGTTGGTATTGACACTCTGACTTATCAAGGTGTGATTCCATTTTTATGATACACTATCATTGTGTTTTAGGTGGAGTCCATCATGATACATTATCATGATCTTCCAGAAGGTTCTCAAACTCTTGGTTCAAAGTCTTTCCATATTGATCATATCAAAATTTAATACTTATACCAAGTTTGTTATGTACTTCATTTATGATCTCCTTGAACACTTCAAGAGATTCATGTTTGTATTTATCAAATACAAACTACCATATATGCTGAGGTCATCTAGTAAATATATTGAAGTACTATTGATTACCTTTAGCATTTATTCTAAAAGGTCTATATACATCAATATGTATAATCCTTAATAGAATAATCATTCTCCCACTACATCTAGTGAAGAACCCTTGTCATATTGTACAATGAATGAGATTAGCATGTCTCTATTGGTTCAATAACTAGAATGAGTCTAGATAACCAACATATGGATTTCTAGAAATGCAATTCTCATTTATGCACTACAAATGACTATGCTATAGGCATTCAAGCTTGAGTTATCATGTCATTCATTACATGTATCACACACATTTGTCTCTTTAACTATCAAGTATAGTTCATGAGACATAAGCATTGCCATCAAAGATCATTTCTTTGAAATTAAACATCAGTTAATTACACTCTTGTCCATACAAGATGTATGAAGATTTCATTGATGGAAGATGTATAATAGTAATTCACTAATTCTATTATATGCCCATGAACGTCATTTTGTAACTGTAATGGTAGCAACTCTTGCTCCATACAATTTCTAGCTTACTTCTTCTTAGGTCCTAAAGTGGAGATCTCTATCTCTCTTTCATCTTCCTGAGATCCTCTATAAAGAGGTTATTTCCCTTTCCAACTTACTCCTCTTCATATCTTGAGTGATGAAGACTTAGACCAAAGCTTGGCTTCAAAACACTTCTTGACCTTGCTTTAGTCTATGGACTTCACTATGTTGATCATTATCACAGGTTTTGTCCTTTCTTCATTTATGCTTTGGCATTAGTATGCCAAGCACTTCAGACAATGGTTTGGCCAAGTTTCTCAACATTTGATAAACTGGCTATGTGATTCACACAATGATGTGTAGAATCATATGTTTGGTCAGCTCTTGACCTATAAGAAATCATAGTTAATCTATATCTACAATCATATTGAGCGTATCAGATTATACTTGATCTCCATCTGTCTGATTATACTCAATCATCACTTTGAAGACATTATACCTTTCACGCTTTACATGATTCTTAAGATGTATAACCATCTCAAGAATGTCCATGCTTCAAGATATTTATGCAACTAATAGTTCATATAGCTCAGCATAAGGTTCTTTTTGTCTTAGGCATCATTGGCATACTTTAAGTAAGCATCCAATTTTACCCTTAGGCGAATTTGGAGTGATTCTACTGGCTCTGGTTATTCAAGGACTTTAGAGTTTACACTTACTATTAAGAACATTTCTCAAAGGTACCAAACCAGATTTAAAGTTTATCCCGTTTATGAACTAATCGCAATGATAATGTATTTGTTTTTGTCATTTGGATTCTACAAAATAATTTTGCAACATTTCAAAACAATTTTGATTTGTTTGATTTGATAAAGTTGATGATATAAATTATGTCTTTAGTTAATTATCGCTCCCACTATTTTGATCAAATTGATAGCCCTCACCATTAATTTAGAAGATTGCAGCGTACAACCTTCTAGTGAGCCAAGATCCAACACAATTGAGTTATTACCCGGCCAACGCCAGCGTCCATAATCAATTATTAAGGCAGGTAACATTTACCAATTGCATCTTATGCAATTCTTGGATAGATGATATGCACAACTCTTTGCCATAGTCATTTGCATGCCTCTAAGTGCTTAATCTCATTAAGACGACTTTGTTAAGCAGGACCCAAAAGCCAACACGATAGGAGTGCACCCCGCTTGGCGGGACCACAGAACTACCATCACACTTCCACGAGATAGACAACGCACCACCCTTGGGATGCCCACGCTTGTCGATCAATATTTTCATGTGTGATTCTTATGGAAAGCATCTAAGACTTAATATTATATTGAGGGGTTTGGTATTTATGTACATATACATATTTAATCACCACATATATAGTATGTATCATATACATGCTATATCCCACAAGAAAACATGTGAGGTGATAAAGTGATGATTATGGCCGTCCTATTTGTAATTCCTTGAGCCACAAGAAATTGCAGTCATCTAGGTCTACATCATATACAACAACCTATAGTTGATGAAGATATGTGCTTGAGCCATTCCGAGTTGATCAACTCATCCTATGATTGATCGGCTCGCCTCCTGGCTGGTCAACTGGTTGTCACCAACCGATCGCCTGACTCCTCCTGATGGTCAGTTCATCAGGATGTCATGCTCCCCGTTAGGCCACCATCATCTGATTGTCTCAGTCCCTCAACCACTCGTCTAGATGCCCTCCGTTCTTCGACATAACAACAAATAAAACTCTCCTACTTTAACATATTTCTTTGGGAAACCCCGAGTTACATTCATGGGGAGCAAAGGTAGAAGAGAAGGCTCGAGTTATCTTGAGTTACATCTGGAATAGAAGAAAGGACTCGATACGCAGACCGAGATGCAAACAACCACAACCAACCAAGCACACACACAGGGGTTTATAGGCCGTAACCACACTACACATCCACCATCAAAACTATTTTAGGGTAATGTGTATCAATTGCATATATATACCATATCATATATGTATATAGGGATTTGTGGTGTTTAATCGGATATGCACATTATCCAGTTAATGTATTCACATCCCATGTAATAAATAAATGGTGAAAAACCAAAATCTGATCATATCGATTAATCCTAAAACATAGTATGTTAACGTGGCTCTAATACCATTGTTGGGTTTTGTGGGACAGAACATGCAGTGAAATTTTTTTTATGTAACCACAAACCCATAACCAGCAGATCGCATCAACAACTATATAATAGGAAAGATGGTTTAGGGATATATACCTAGTCATGAGGCTTGCTCAGTGACAATACCTTGCAAATAGTGTGGCCTTCAACCACCTAGTCTTCGACGGTGTCTGTGCAGCTCTTGGTCTTGACCCGGACTGCGGTTGACGGTCATCCTCCTGAGCAGCAGAAATCTCCCGCCTCTATAGATAGTCCACACAGACCACTGAGAACTCTAGTCATCTTGATGGATAGACTAGAAGAAGTTGTCCCCTTCTATTGGTGTACTAGTCACCGACACACTCTCCCACCACCAGTCTCTTTTCTGATGTTGTCTTTCCCTCACTGTTCCTCCCTAGATGGGTAGACCTTGCTTGGGCTCTCTCGGTTACCAAAACTAGAGAGGACAATAACTTTGTAGAGCAATTGATGTTATGAGTTGTGTGTTTTTAGAAGCCCCCTATAACCCTCTATTTATAGTAGAGGGTAGGGTCAGGTTTCCCAGTTTGTGCGGGAGTAGAAGGGTCTGGATTTTCCATGAACTGATTGCACTACAATAGGCGAACCGATTGTTTCACAACTGAACCGATTGTTTGGGAAGGTGAGCCGATCAATTCATAAATTAATTGGTCATTTGGGTAGGTTAGCTGATTGGTTCACCCAGTGAACCGGTTGTGTCACTTCCCAGAATTGCCCACAATTGACTTTCCTTATTCGTTTCTAATTAACACAAAGATTAATTCTTGTCCCAATCGAATTGAACAAGTGAAATGAAAAACTTTTCTCACAAATTGGGAAAATCCAACACTGCTCATTTGGTCCAAGTGAACCAGTCTTCTTACTAACCATGAGCCGATTGGTTCACCCAGTGAACCGGTCAGTTGGTGGTCCAGGTTGTGCAGAACTCAGTCAATGCAGTTCTCAATCAATCTGACACTCTAATCAGTTGGTTCAACACTTGAACTTGATGATTCTGAGTCAAGTCTATTGATTGAATGTTTGATTGAGTACCTAAACACTTCAATAATCAATCTAAACATCATTCATGGATAAAATCCTCTTCTAGGTTAATCTTATGTGTGTGACCCTATAGGTTCCATTTCACATTGGCAGTGAATGTTCGTAACTAACTTATTACACCACAAGCAAAGAGTGGTGCCTAGTCACACAACAGTGCTACCCAAGTGAAGAGGAAAGTTGGAGAACAACTTTCAACCTACAATATGTTATTGGTGTTATAGTGAATGTATAGTTCCTTTGTCATTGATATCTAGATTGAATTCGAGGCTGGACTTATCATCCTCTACAAGCGTTCAATCCATGTTTCTTGATTCAGTGTAGACTGTCTGAGATATATGTAAGCTCAATATCATATATTGACTTACATGTGCATGGCCATGCATTTCTCAGTATCACTTTTCAAGTGTCTAGGATATCACTCTCCCTTAGGAGGGACAAATTCCAAATCTATCACTCACAGTCAAGTCCCCATGTGTCAAAGTCACCCAATCATCACTGTTATAACAACCCATGTTTCAGGACTGCGTTTGATGATGTCAATGTGTACCCAACCACATGTGGTGAGTGTAGTGATTTCAGGTCTAAGAACCACAGTCGCCACCAATACTATAAGAGATGATCCTGACTAACCATGTGTGGTTTCCATGCATCACTGTTACGGTGGGTCTGTCCAATACACTATTCTCTAACATGTATCTATGTGCTTGGTTTGATATCATATATCATGATTGATGAGATTCTGTCATCAACCAACACACACTCTAGTCTTTTGTGTTATTGATGTCTATGGTTATTTCCACAATAACAACCAACTAGGGACAAAAGTGACAATGCACATGCTCTTAACATCCTTACAATCTCATTGTTTAAGTCATGTACTTGAAGACATACATCATTGAGCATTGCCACTCTCTAGACATCTAACATGTTATATCATTATCTCAAAATAGATTAAACATATAGATGGAAATTGCCTTTATTATTATCAAATCAAGTATCACATGTCTCATTGCAATCATCATGGGATTGGCTCTTTGGGCATACTATACCAAAAATCATCACATTTTTTCACTGCCAAACTCTGATCTAATCTGTTGTATCATAGTATCAGTCTATTGCGCCTCTTTGATATGTTGTATCAACGTGGGCTTCACCTGTAAATGTGCCAACAGACCTACTAGCAAGGAGACTTCAACTTAACATTTCTCTGACGCAAGGAAACCAACATGTCTCATTTGTGATACACCAAAGAATTCAACATGTATCTAACCATAGGTGAAGACAAAGACTTCCTACTCAATGCATCTTCCACGACATTTACCTTCCCTGGATGATAATCAATCATGTAGTTGTAGTCTTTGATTTACTCCATCCAACAACGATGTCTCATATTCAACTCCTATTGTAAAAAGATGTACTTCAAGTGCTTGTGATCCATGAATATCTGACACTTCTCCCCATATAAATAGTGTCTCCAAATCTTTAAAGCATGAACTACAACGACTAACTCCAAGTCATGGGTCATGTAATTATCATCGTGCTTCTTAAGTTTTCAGGAAGAAAAAGAAACCACTCACTTGTCATGCATCAGTAGACAACCCAAGCCATATTTCTGGCCACATCACAGAATATTATGCTTCCTTTTCCTTGCTCAGGTAAGACCAGAACCTGTGCAATTGTCAACTTTTTCTTCAACATTTGAAAATCACGTTGGAATATCTCATCCCAGATGAATGGTACATCCTTCCTTATTAACTTTTTAGGGGTAAAGAGACAACACGAAATTCCTTGATGAACCTCCTATAATAGCCTACCAAACCTAAAAAAATGCACACTTATGTCAGCATCTTTGGCTGGTCCCACTCTATCACTAACTCCACCTTCTTGGTATTTACACTTACTCCCTCGGAAGATATAACATGCCCCAAGAAAGCTACCTTCTTCAACCAAAATCCACACTTTCTAAAGTTGGCATAAACCTGATGTTGTCTCATCACGGTCAACGCCTGTTGAAGATGTTGTTCATGTTGTTGATTGACACAACTATATATCAAGATATAATCTATGAAGACCACAACAAACTAATCAAGAAATGACCAGAACATTCTGTTCATCAAATCCATGAATGTTGTTGGTGCATTGGTCAGCCCAAACAGCATAACCATGAACTCATAGTGACCATACCTCATCCTAAAAGCTGACTTAGGTATGTCATCCTCCTTGATCATCAATTGGTGATATCCTGACATCAGTTTTATCTTCGAGAACACTATCACACCATGCAACTGATCAAACAGGTCATCTATCCTCGGTAAGGGATACTTATTCTTGATCATCACCTTGTTTAACTGTTTGTAGTCTATGTGCGGCCTCATAGACCTGTCCTTCTTCTTCACGATCAGCACTGGAGCACCCCATGGAGACGTACTCAGCCTAATGAAACCTTTTCCAAGTAGTTCTTGCAACTGTCTATTCAACTTTGCCATCTCTATTAGAGCCATCTTGTATGGTGTCTGGGCTATCAGTTGCGTGTCAGGAACCAGATTGATCTCAAAATCAATCTCTTAGGGTGGGAGAACACCTGGAAACTCTTTAGGAAACACATCATCAAACTCTCTAACAACTAACACCTCATGAATACTAGGACTCCTTACATAAGTATCCAACACATGTGCCAAGAATGGCTCACAACCCTGTCTCAAAAGCTTCCCTACCACCATGGCTAATACTAGAGACGACAGAAGGATCTTCCTGTCTCCTTGAAAGTTCCACTTCTTACCACCGTCTATAAACATCACCTACTTGGAACTACAATCCAAGACCACTCTATACTTCTCCAAGGTGTCCATTCCAAGGATTACATCAAATCCATGCATGTTAAGTAGTATGGGATCCACTTGAATGTTATGACCTGAAAAGGAGATGATACAGGATGGACACACCTCATGCAACACTACAGAGCCGACTAATAGGGTTTCTAAAAACAAGTTATTCTTCTTACGACTAATAGGCAAATGACAATTGTTAAGCACTTCGAGAGTGGCAAAAGAGTGTGTTGCACCTAGGTAAACTAAAATAGATACAAAACAAGAAGAAGACAAATTAGAATGAAATAACACCATATGACATGTCACTACTCGTGGGTTGACCACTGCCTCCAGCTGACTCATAGCGTAGAATCTAGTTGTTGCCTGTTGTCACCCCCGTCCTCTACTTCTTTGAGCATACGATCCAACTTGTGACGCTTGACCACATCCTCATCCTCCTGCGCCGCTATTTTGCTACCTCTATGAGCCCTGATGGCTCTTCCATAGTTTTTGGGTCACCTCATCATTCCTCACTAGACACTCTCACCTCAGATGACCTATTTGCCCACACTTATGGAAAGCCCAGTTCTCATACTATAAGACCCCTAACCTTGCTTAAAGTGTTGAACAAGCTTAATTATCATAATTAAATTCTCATAACCCAAATATAACCTTTTGATATGCTTTGAAATCATAATACAAGCTTAATTTTCAAATGTGGTCGAATTTGGACATTGTTTGAGCAAGTTATGCAATTTTATGCACATTTTGGACTTTTATGCAATTTACCCAATTGAGAGGTTTTCTTTGTAATTTATCATGTAATTATGTTCCTTGGATATTTTCTCATCATTATTGAGCTTATTGAGCCATTAGGATCCTATTTAAACCTTGGTTTGAAGGTGTTTTCCTCAATGGTATTTTAGGGTTTACCCCTTCATGGATGAGCTACCTTTAGTAGCTATCAACTAGTGAATTATTTGTTTTGCTTGGAAATTCAAGAAATGAGGGATAAGAATGTCTCTATGGATGGTGGGGGGAGCTTCTTGTGTGTGTTCTTGTATATTCTTAATAGTTTAAGGTCATGGACACTTGGAAAGATACTAGAACTTCAACTTTTTCTTTTTCTTTATCTTAAAGTTTCATGTACTTATCCCTAAGCACCAAAACGAGCCATTTTCTCTCCACCAATTCACTCCTTCTATAAACCTCATTCTCCCTCTGTGCTTATATGAATTTCCTGTCCAAGGAAGAAGAAAGAGGGGATCTTCTTGGAAAAAGAATATAGGGTTGCAATTGACTTCCTTTTAGGGTTTGAAAAGCTTCCTTCTAGTGATCTTGACCTAAAAGATTAAGAATCCCCTTCTTCCCTCCATTTATTTCCTTTTTATCCTTCCTCCTACCTTTATCTGGGTCGTAACTTTACTGTTTCATGGTAGAAATTGCTCTAAAGCTCTAAAACCCTACCTCTCTTGCTCCTTATGCTTAGGGTTTGCTCATTTGATGAAGAAAGGTGCTAGATGGATGAGTTCACATCTTATACTTGAATTTTCTACCCTACCCACTCAAGTTTTCTTCTGTTTGGGATTTCATCTCTCATTAGAGGCAAGTTTTATAACTTGATCTACGTTTATTTCTTACCATAAGCTTGCTAGCTCATGTTCTTACTTTTAATTGATGATCCATTAACTAAAAAGCTATGCTTAACTTGGATTTCAATTTTTATAATGTTCCCTATTCTGATTTTAGTTCTATATGAACTTGTAATCATGTGTACATTATTACTAAGGTATAATATTACTTGGATCATGTTGGTTTGACAACCTATGGTGCTAAGCACCTATCAACCAATGGTCAATTTTAGGGTTTTAAGTTGATTTCTTCTATAAACCCATGACCCGATGATGGTACCATTGCTACAATTATATGGTTTTGTATTCATGACAACTGATGGTCAGGATCAAAGGTTTCATATGATGGTGACAACCTATGGTCACCCCCTTAGGTCAGGTTTTGGATCAATTAGAATTTTAATGATCATCCATTAAGTACCCTACTGATGATATCAATCAATGATGACATTAGCTTAATATTTGATGCTAATTAATGAATATAGTGCTGATCTAACAACCTATGGTGACTTAATGTTCACTAATGATGGTGGATCAGGTCTCCAAAAGCTATGGTGATTTAATCATATAGTTGTAACATCAATTAAGCCTTAGACAAATGGTTTCTTTGGTCACTTGATGCAATGGTCGGACCTATACTGGAATTTATTGTTTTAACATATGATCTTGACCCAATGGTCAAGATATAATGTTTATTCCTACAATAAAGTGTAATGATGGCTAATGTAATATTTTGGTCCTAATAATGTGATTTAGATGGTTTCCTTTATATGATCAACTTAATGAGCTTACTTGTTGACAATGGATGGCTTGTTTTAAATGAATAGTCGATTGTGGGTTTTACCCTACTCTCAATGGAACTTTTTGTGTTGTTAATCAAGTGATGTCTAGGGTTAGATGGTGACTCTTTTTAGATCACAAATCAAGGACTTCATAGGTGGTTTATCCAAGGTGTTTACTTATGTAAAAAACCAATGGTCTTACCTTTTAAACATCCAATGGTTCTGGGTGACATTGTGGTATGGTGATATGGGTTGAATGATGATGGAACAAATGGAGGGTTACCCTTAATAAGGTAGACTTACCTATTCACTCATATGAATAGAAGGGATGATAACCATATTGTGTTGATATGTAACCCTAATGAGGTATAACTTGTTATACCTAGCTTTAATATAACTAAATGATGGTAATTGGGTATGAATAGTCCTTGAATGACTAATACAATCATGGAGTACTCTCTTATTGTTGTTGAAACCTTAGTATGCTATAACCCAATGGTTACACCTTGATTTATGTGTGGGTTCATACTTGAGAATAGTGTGGAATGCGATGGTGATGCTTCACCTTATGCATCCATTATCCAATGGGTATGTTGTGAGTTAGGGTTTGGGTATGAGTGTTGATTAGTAACATTAATATAATTTATCTTGTTGAGCCTAACTCTAATGCAAACAGATAAAGATGAGTATTCATGTTTAACCTTATTATATGATGGCATGATGGTGAAATAGCCTCATTAATATGATCATAACCTTAATGTGTTAATTGGTGGTTATCATAGCCACATGGTTGATACTTTCTTATGCTAAGCATGTACATTATGAATATGATGAGGGTTAATCATATCTAGATTCCTTACATGTTGATGTAATAAAGGAATGTTCTTAATGTTAATATAACCCTACTGTGATTGTTTATGAATATCTCCTAGCTCATTAATGCAATATTGTGTTGATCTGATGTATTACATGTAAGTGATGTTGTTGAGCCGTGTTATAAGGCATGCAAAGATAATGATGATCTTGCAAGGAATAGTATGATCATCTTAATGACCTTTGGGCATGGTTGATCTATGAATGAGGTGTAATCCTCTTGTGTTGATAAGAGTTGATACCTTGTGATATTGTGAAAAGGATTTATATCTTGTAATAGTATGATGACTAGTGTGGTCTCTTGAATGGCAAGTGAATAGTACTCTGTGATGATAAATTATGTTTCACACATTTTATATCTTTTAAAAGTTGTGATATTTATATCCTTGCTAGAAGTGAATTAGGGTTTGTATGTCCACTTGTTTGATGCAACCTTAATTCACCCAGTTGGCATAACTAATCAAGTGAAACTCTAATCATGTAGTGCCATGTGCCATAGATCTATCTGAGTATAAGAACTTGCCAGATGGTAAAACGTGTATTCCTAAGGGAAACTCGGAGCGCATATTGTTTAGTATGTGAGGGTGGCAAGTTGAGGATGTATCCTTGTCATCCACAATGCAGGTTGTGGAGGATGGCTATGGTCATGCCTCATACATTTGATGTCATTGAGAATGGATGCGGTCGTGTCTTGGTGATTATATATGTGACAAGATTGAAGGACAACTGTAGTTGTACCTCAGATGGTAGGGTATGCGTACTGGCTCTGGTATTTTAGGATCATGCTGAACACTTCTCAAGATCCTGAACCAATTATGGAAATAATTGACTTAGAAAAAACATACCTTTTCCATTGTTGTCTAGGGCACATAAATGAGAATTACATATCTAGACTCCATAAAGATGGTTATCTGGACTCTTTTGATTTCAAATTATTAGAGACATGCAAATCTTATTTGTTGGGCAAGATGGCTAAGACCCCTTTCACTAGTAACAATGAGAGGGCTAGTGATCTATTAGGACTCATACATATTGATGTATGTGAAATTTTAGAATAGATTCTAGAGGTGGGTACAAGTACTTCATTACCTTTATTGATGACTTCAATAGGTACAACTATGTCTATCTGATGAGACACAAGTCAAAAACTCTTGAAAGTTCAGAGAGTTTATGAATGAAGTACAGAACCAACTTGGTAAAAGTATTACGACACTTTGTTCTGACCGAGGTGGAGAATACTTAAACCAAGAGTTTGAGGACCTTCTTAGAGTCCATGGGATTGTATCCCAGTGGACTCCGCCTGGAACACCTCAGCATAATGGTATGTTAGAAAGAAGGAATCACACATTATTGGATATGGTGCGACCTATTATGAGTTTAGCTGAGCTTCAAACTACCTTATGGAGGTATGCTCTAGAAACCGCAGCGTATACACTAAATTGGGTACCATCTAAATCGGCTCAAAAGACACCATATGAGATATGGTATTTGAAGCATCCCAACGTGTCTTTTATGAAGATTTGGGGTTGCAAAGCTTATGTTAAGAAAATGTTTCCTGAAAATCCTACCCCAAGATCTGATAAATGTTATTTTGTTGGATATCCTAAGGATACCAAATGATATTACTTTTATTCTCAATCTAACAATAAAGTGTTTGTTTCCAGAGAGGATGTATTCCTAGAGAGGGAATTTATTTCCAAAGTAATCAGTGGGAGGCAAGTAGAACTCGAAGAGGTTTGAGACCAACAAGAAAACATTGAACTATTAGATGTATAAGAGGAACCTAAAGATTCACAAAGTGTTGTGGAATCTCAAATTCCTCAAGTAACACATGAACCTTATAGATCTGATAGGACACACCTTGAACCTGAGAGATTTAGATATCTTGTAACTCAGGAAGCAGTGAATTGGTCATAGATGATGAGCTAATTACCAATAAAGATGCTATTGAGGGATCAAAGACTGAGAAATGGCTTGAGGCCATGATATCTGAGATGAAATCCATGTATACCAACAACGTATGGACTTTGGTGGCCACCTAAAGGGGTAAAACCCATTGGGTGCAAGTGGGTCTTCAAGAAGAAGATCGACACAGATGGAAAAGTTCAAATCTATAAGGGCAGATTGGTTGCAAAGGGTTTCATAAAAGTTCAAGGTGTTGACTATGATGAAACTTTTTCTCTGATGGCCATGGTTAAATCCATCAGGATCATGCTTGCTATTGCAGCTTATCATGGCTATAACATTTGGCAAATGGATGTTAAAACTACATTCATTAATGGGAATATTGTTGAAGATGTGTATATGACACAAGCTGAGGGGTTTATAGATCTCAAGTTTTCCAGGAAAGTCTATAAGCTACTATAAGGAGGCCGGATCACCCCCTTACTAAAAAGAAATTTGAAGAATTAACATCCATTCCAAACACATTGAAAGGTATGTTGGAATAGGTATAAAGTTTCCAAATTTATTATAATGGTATGCAAAAGACCAAAGTGTAGCAATGGAATAAAAATAACTGACTATATTCAACTTTCATAAAAGGTTACACAAGTACATCAAAATCTCTCATTAGGATCTACAAAAAGATACAACATAAGGATCTAAGTAGAGGGAAATCTAAACTACTTCAAATATGTCTCCAAGCAACATTTCCAAGAGCTAGGTCCATGTTGGAAGTTATGTTCTCCTTGGTCATGTTCAACACCTCGATCTAAACCTGGGTGGTTGGGAAAACACCCAGAAAAAGGGAAAGGAAACAAGGTATGTGTCAACAAATATGAATAGGATATCAAGGTAAAGAAAACATGTAAATAAAGGCTAGTTTTCATCATAAGATGAAGATTTCAAGAGTATGAGGCTATTTTTAAACAGATACTTGTCATAAACAAAATATAATAAAAGGTTGCATGTATGATACTTATGACTACCTTAACTAAGTAGGGTTGAGGCACCTACTAAACCTCAACCTATAGGTGAGGGGAGAATAATACATTCATAATCATCTACACATATTTTTATGGGGGAGAATAAGACATTCCCCAAGGCAAATTAATACATGCCCTATCAATGGGTGGTTGTACATAAGTACCACTACTATAGCTAAATAGTCCACAAAATCAACATGCTAGAAAAGAATTCATGGAAAGTAAAAGCATCATATCAATTAAAACATGGCAGTGGGGTACAAGACCCAAGAAAAAGAATAACATTACCAATTTTGAGGCAATTTAACAAAATAATCATGAATCGAGGGAATAGGGTTCATATAGTGCCTCATTAGGGAATATAGGGTTTGGTTTGCAAATATCCCAACTTGGGGTGTAAGAATGGACATACATAAAGAGGGATTGCACATACCTCTCTTACTGATATCAATTACTAACTTTCACCACTTTAATTGAGTCAAAGTTCCACTTTGCCTATTTTCAATGTATTAACATGTATTAGAATACATAGTGCACATTAATGTATAGAAACCCTAATTTTATACCTTTTTAGAAAAACTTGGATTTAGACTCTTAAACATCACCAATAAACTTATTAAGTTCTCTTGATCAAGAAAACATATTTTTATGTTAATTTTGGAGTTAGGATGATTAAGATGTAATTTTTATGGATTTTATGCATTAAATTCATTTTACAAAAATCAAATTTCGTCAAAACATGAAATAATACCTTGAAAATATTTTTATTAGATAGAGATTAATTTTCCAATTCCAAAACATATTTATTTGTCGAATTTGGATAAGCGGATTAGAAGATATGAATTTTTCAATACTGACCAATAGGAAATTGCCACATCATCAAACTGATCGAGATAATTGAAGAGAGAGGGAGAGGAAGAAAACACCATTTGACCCAAGATCAGGTTTGAGGTTTCATAGGTAACCAAACTAGAGCTTCTAGAGAAGGTAAAATAGAAAGAAAGCAAAACCCTAGAAGAACATGGTAAATAGAGATGGAGATCATCGATTTTCAACATAGAAGCATGAGTTTTAAGCATGTACTAAGTAATATATGAGAAGGGGGTTAAAAAAACTCACCTCTAAGAAGGTAAGAAGGTCCAAACAGAAAGGATCCCGAGATTATAAGTTCTGGTTGCTCCAAGCCAAGCTCCTTTCTTGAGCAAAGATCACCTTCTCCAATTTAGAGGTGCAAACCCTAGCAAAAGAGCATGGAGATGAGATGTTTTAGGGTTTTTGGGGATTTTTACCATGGAAGGTCATGGTTCCGACCTGTAAGAAGGTGGGAGGAATACTAACAGCATGAAAATAGGCAAGGAAAGGAGGATACTTACTAGTTTTTGTTAAAATCACCAAGGAGGAGCTTTACAAACCTTAAATAGAGCAAATTTGGAACCCTAGGAGCCTTCTTCACCAAGGTAGGCACCTTATTTTACCTTGGGACAGCACCTTCATGGCCAAATAGAGTATGAGTTATTCTCTAAGCTAGATAAAATAGAAGTAGAGTATTGCTTCTTGGATTGGGAGGTGGAAAGGGGTAGGCATGGCTTTATAAAGAAGGGGGCAAGCATGAGGTGTCTATGGGACTTTCCATGTGCCCTTAGGCTAAGGCTTCATGACCATGCAAGAGGACAGCTCATAGAGACTTCTTGTATATCCAAGGTCATTCCTGAAATCCCATGGAGACTTATAGGACATCCCCACCATCCTCCAAACAAAGAAATAACCCCATTGGTTGATAGCTTTTAAAGATAAGCTCATTTATAAAGAGGGTAATCCCTATAATGCCCTTGGAGAGAAAACACCTTCAAACCAAGGTGCAACTAGGTGACCCATGGTTCAAAAGGTCGAGAATGGCAAGGGAATATTTAATTATTATAATACACATGATAATTTGCAAAGAAAACTACCAATTGGGTAAATTGCATAAAAGTTCAAAATGTGTATATAATTGCATAACTTGCACAAACAACATCCAAATTGGACCAAACTTGAAACTTAATCTTGTCTCATGATTTCAAAACACCTCACAAGATTAGATTAGGTTTTATATTACTTAATTATGGTATTTAAGTTTGTTCAATACATTAAGTAAGGTTTGGGGCCTTACACTTCTAACATGGATTTATTTACCATTGTTCAACTTAAGCGGTGATTTTACATTTTAGATCCTTAAATAATATTTCATTGAGGCATTTGTGCATAAACCCTTCCATTGGTATAATTATTGAACAAATGTTCATCAAACCACTATAAATTCTGCAATTTAAGCATCAAGGCCAAAAAGAATAGAAATGATAGGAAAATATTAGGAAAGGGCCAAAAAGAGAATATGTCAAAGTTTCGGTATGTTATAGCTACAAAGTTCAATCTATGGATTGAAGCAATCATATCGGAGATAGAATCTTCATTTTTATGAGAAAATCAAAGGGTTTGGCTTTGCTCAAAATGAAGATGAACCTTGTGTGTACGAGAAGGTTAGTGGGAGCATAGTGACATTCCTCATATTATATGTAGATGACATACTATTGATGGGGAATGACATCCCTACTTTACAAAAGGTAAAGTCATGGCTTGGAAATACATTCTCTATGAAAGACTTGGGAGAATCATCCTACATATTGGGGATAAAGATCTATAGATATAGATCCAAAAGACTTCTCGGACTAAGTCAGAGCACATACATTGATAAGGTGTTAAAGTGGTTCAACATGGAAAACTCAAAGAGAGGACACCTGCCAGCGCATCATGGTGTACCCATCTCTAGAGGCTAATGTCCCAACTCTTGTGAAGAAAGGGAATGCATGAGTCAGATTCCATATGCCTCGACAATTGGATCTATCATGTATGCAATGTTGTGTACCCGTCCAGACGTCTTGTATGCCTTGAGCATGATGAGCAGATATTAGTCAGATCCAGGTGATGCTCACTGGATAGCCGTGAAGAACATCCTCCAGTACTTGAGAAGGAATAAGGATCAGTTCTTGGTTTACAGTTGAGAGGAAGAGTTGGTGGTAAAAGTTTACATCGATGAACCACTGGTGAAAGATTCCAGACTAATCAAGATGATTACAAATCACAATTGGGTTTCATGTTTTGCCTTAACAATGGAGCTATGAGCTGGAAGAGTTCCAAGCAAGAAATAGTTGTCGATTCTACAACTGAGGCCGAGTATATTACTGCATCAAGTGCAACAAAGGAGGCTGTATGGATCAAGAAGTTCATCACAGAACTCGGGGTCGTTCCTAGCATCAATGAGGCAATCGAGCTATATTGTGACAACAATGGAGATATTTCACAAGCTAAGGAACCCATATTGCATCAACACTCAAGGCATATACAAAGGTGGTATCATCTTATACGAGAAATCATACAACGTGGAGATGTAAAGATTTGCAAAGTACCAAATGAAAGCAACGTTGTTGATCCGTTGACGAAAGCACTTTCACCACAGAAGCATGATGGACATGTAAGGTCACTCGAAATAAGATTCGTGGGTGATCGACTCTAAGTAAAAGTGGGAGTTTGTTGGATATGTATGCCTAGAGAGACAATCATGTGATGATTGTAATGGCATATCATGTAAAAATGATTTGATTATTAATAAAAGGAAAGTTTTCAATTTATTTATTTTTATTTCAGTTATGAGATAATGATGTAACATTGTAAATGTCTAGAGAATAATATTACTCAATGATGTATGTCTTCAAGTATGTGACTTGGAAGTAATGAGATCATACGAATATTAAGAGTACATATTTACATTCTCGTTATGTCCCTGATTGGTTGTTATTGTGGAAGGTTGATAGACAGTGATAACACATAAGATCATAGTGTGAGTTGGTTGATGACTAAGTCTCATTGGCCATGATATGGAAATATCAAACCAATCACACAGATACATGTTAGAGAACAATGTATCAGACAGACCCATCGTTAGACTGACACATGGAAGCCATTATCATGGAAGTCATAGTCAACTCTCACAGTGACGGTGGTGGTTGTGGTTCTTAGACCTAAAATCACTGCACTTAACACATGTCGTTGGGTACACTTTGACATTATCAAATGTAGTCCTGAAACATGGATTGTTATAAGGGTGATGATTGGGTGGCTTTGACACATGGGGATTGATTGTGAGTGATAGACATGGGATTTGTCCTTCCTACCAGAGTGTGATATCCTAGGCCTCTTGATAAGCGAGACTGGGAAAAGCATGGCCAGGTGAATGTGAGTCAATATGTGATATTGAGCTTACATATATATGAGACAGTCTACTCTTGGTACAAGAAACAAGATTGAATAATGATAATGATGACTTCTCCATGCCTCTAGTTCAATCTAGACATTAGTGACAAAGCAACTATACAAACACTGCAACACCATACACAGATTGTAGGTTGAAGTTGTTCCCCAACTTTTCCATTTACTTGGGTAGCAATGATGTGCAACTAGGCACCACTGTTTTCTTGTGATGGCATAAGTTGTTACGGACATTCACTGCCAACGTGATATGGGACCTATAGGATCACACACATAGGTATTGACCTAGAAGAGGAGTCCATATCTCGAATGACAATTGAATTAAGTGCTAAAGTGTTTAGGCATTTGATTCAAGCAATAAATAGGCTGACAACACTGCCCAACACCCATCTCATGTGTTGAGACGTCCGTCTGGAAGTGCCAAACGTCCGTCTCCAGTGTTGAGACATGTGTCTAGGTGTTAGGCCGAGTTGTGAGTTGAAATTGGCAATGGAGTGAACTGACCCGGCCAAACAGACTTGACTCAGGTCACTAGATGACCATCTGGGTGAACCAAGATGGCCATCCCGCATGGGCGAGATGGTCCATCTCAGTCGAGGAAAGTTCTAATTGTTTCCCATTCCATTTCGCTTGAGCAATACTTGTTGCACAAGGAAATCAATGTCTAAAATTGATGGGAATTGATTTACCAAATTCGTACACAACTGGTTGTGCCAAATTCATACACAACTGGTTGTGCCAAATTTATACACAACTGGTTGTGCAACTGGAAATGACCGTTTCAGCTGTCATAGGTTGTGCAATTTCCAAAATTGTTGCTAAAATTTGAGTTCTACCGGTCCTTTCCACTCCCGCATTTTAGTCCCGCATTGGTGGGCGACTAGGAAACCAGACCCCCTATATATAAAGGGGTATTGGGGGCTTCCCAACGTACAACTACAATACACACAATTAAGAATCAATTCCAATGCCAACTATTGTCCTCTCTAGTTGTGGTAAGCACAAGAGCCCAGGCAAGTCCTACCTGACAAGGGAGGGACAACCATGGGAGAGAACAACTGAGAGTTGTCATTGTGGGAGAGAAGGTCGGTGACTAGTACACCAACAAAGAGGGACAACTCCTTCCTATCTAGTCCAGCATGATGATAGGAGTTCTAGGTGGACTATCAAAGAGGCAGGAAGTTGTTGTTTGCTGCTTGGAGGACAACGTCAACCAGCAGTCCATGACAAGAGGAACTGTTGAAGAAGATGAAATTTGTTGCTATAGTCTGTGGTGTATACCAGGAGGTGCAATTGTCAAATGAGTCCCAGTGCAATTAGGATTTAGAGTTGTGTATCTACAATGATGAGGATTGTCGCTGGACTTGCTACAGGACCATGTTTATACCATAAACCATCCTTCTCGCATTATAGTTATTGACGCAATCTACTTTTTATGGGGAATATGGTAATACAATTTTAAAATTCCACTGCCCACTATGTACCATATTTACCTACATTTTGAGGATCCTGATCTGCATCACGTTGGTCCATGTAATGATCAATAGTCCCTACAGTCTGATCCAGTTGGCCCAAAGTAGTAATACAAACTCCTCGTATTGTACTTGAGCCAACCCTGCTATTTGGATGATCTCATAGGTCTCATATGGGTTCCTAGTGACTCTCTAATGAGCCTTCAGGGTGGCACTACCAGGAATGACATACCCATGTTCATGAGCACAATCATACACCGGTTAGGTGCCATCCTCAACTCTCCTAAAAGAGAAAACAACCCTCATTTATTTGTATTCACACTCAAGCTTTTACTCTCTGCATTCTATTTTGTAGGTTTGGGTGGAACTATTTTTTTTATTTTTGGGATTTTGTGGCGGACAAGCCTCTTTTGGACATTTTTAAAATTTTCATCTTTTTGACTCAATCTAAGGTGAGAGGGTGTGTAGACCATCAAGGATAAACAATCTTACTTGATTATAGCTCCAAATTCATCATTATGCACTTGATTCCTTTGAAAAATATAATTATGATTCAATGATCCTTAGAGTATAAACGAGTCTGTGGATTCTATGACTTGGAGTTTTAATCATACTCTAGCTCTTTTACAATAGTCCCATATCATGGGTTTGTCATTCACAACATATATCAAGGGAATAATGATTCAAGCTATGAAAAAGGTGTAAAACCTTAGATTTATCACCAAACTTAGGGAAAAAGTCAGAGAAAGTCAAGCAAAAGATCAAGAAATTTAAGATGAAAATTGTGCATTTAGACATAAAGATAAGCATTTAGTTGAAAGATTTATATTGCCCAGCCTTAATTACAAAAATACAAATTCTAAAATAGAGTCTTACAAAGCTAAAAATTTACGCTAAATGCAACATAGAAGATAAACATGCATGCATGAAAGGAAAGAATTAAAAAGGAAAAGGAGGAAGATAGAGTGTGGCACACCCTGCCACCACCCCAAGCTTAAAATTTTGCTCATCCTCAAGCAAATCTCAAACTCTAGATGGTGTGGAAAGTAGTTGGTACTGATAGTCATTGTTTATATACTAGTTCAGATGGTTGATGGTTGATTCTCATAGTCCTGGTGCATCCCCTGTTGAAACTGGAATGACTGTCCAAAGTCCTGGGGCGGCTGGTAGAACGACTGGAAGGGATGTTGGAATGGCTGTTGAAAAGTTAGAGGAGGTGGTAGAGGGAAGATTGTGTCAAACCTCTGTCTGAGGTATTGCACATCCTGCTCCAGCGCATCGAATTGTTTGTTGGAATCATCCCTAAAATCAGTCATAAACTCATAAAGGTGCCCCAAGTTGATATTTGGGGCATATAGCTCCTGCTGACGAGACTACTGGTAATCCGCTGAAGGCATATCTATGTAGGGCCCTCCCTGATATGGGATGTTGTGGAAGGTATCCCCTATTTGTTGCTCGACATCCTAAGTTTTTAGCACTAGTAGTGCTGAAGAAGATGCTCCTACAATCCCACCTACCTGACAAATGTTGCCATGAGCATCCTATAGAGAGACATCCATGACTATTGTATGACACGCAAACCTTGCATTTACAGATAGTAGTGCCCTATACTTGTCATGAACAAAGATATAAAGATAGCATGTGCTGCTCTCTTTGATCTTCGCTAAGTTAATTAAGTGATCCAAGTCTAACTTGGACCACTCAGCCTTGTCATGCATAAGTACCAAATGTCCGTCTCCAGTCCCAAGATGGCATGCCATGAAAGTAATAATGTCTGCCATTGGCATGAAGTGGACTTGCTTCTTGAATGAGTTGTGAAAGTAGAGGATGATGAATTTCCCCGCATTCACTTTTCTTCCTATTGCTACACACCACAAGATGTAAAGGTCAGCTGAACTTAGTGCCCCCTAATTGTCCTGCTTCTCTAGGACACAATTCACTTTTCTTCCATGCCCGAGGAGGGTCAAAATAGTTGTCCCCTGATTCCAGCCACACCCTGGACATATCGACGTATTCCTCAATAGAACGTGACAACTAGCTATTGAAGTGATCCTCAGTGACATGGCAGCTCTGGTTTAGCAGGAAGAAATGCATGATATTGTGTTGATGGTCCTTGTAAGTCTTAAACCTAGAATAGAACTCACAAGTGAGTCTATGATAAGCATCGCACAATGTGTAAGAAAGGGCGTCGAGGCCAGTAGCTACAAAATATCCATCAACTTGTGCTTGTATCCCAAGCTTGATGAGTGTGGTAGGGTCGACATATTGTGGGCTAACGAATCTGCCTTTTTCTTTGTTTAGGGATTCAAATTGCTAATTATGCTTCATATTTCTAAACACGGGTGGGGGGAGGGAATTCTGGTTAACACCATCAGGAGTAGGGTGGTGTCTTCTCCCCTGGGTTGAATTGTGTGATGAAGTTGACCAATATAAAGACGTTGACCATTATGCAGACTCTCATTGTTGATCCTCTGTAGATGAAGCTATGTGCACCGCTACTACCAACAAGCCCCTCTGATGGCATGTCATAGTATGAAGCTCAACATCACAGTGTGCTCTGGACCAGTGTTCACGAAATCGGTCTGTGCGGCCGCATATGCGGCCGCTTAAGCGGTTCGGACAGGGGACCGCACCGCATATGTCAAAGCGGACCAATAATCGGTCCAGGCCCGATTATGCGTCCGATTACCCGCTTATGCGGCCGCTTAATCACCGCTTTTCCAAACACACATACATGAAATTTAAGAAATGAAATTTATATGTTTTTGTTGTTTCTAATTAAATATTTATATGATATTGCTGCTCCCTTTCTTCTAATTAATCATTCTATGTTGTCCTTGTATGTAATTGTTCAATGTGATATATAATTCTATATGACTGATATATAAATATACATAGATATATTAATTTATTAAAAAAATTCAAAACTGCATATACTCCCGCATACCGCATATACTCTATTCAGTGCCCCGTCCGCCCGTACACCGAATAGCGCTTTTCTGAACACGGCTCTGGACCATCTCTCAGTCGAGACTTCTTCCAACGAATTGCCACTGTAAGTGTCCATTGGTGTGGAGGACATCCTTCAGTATTTTGAGTCAGACTCGTGCGAACCAAACCCAACTGATGTTGAGTGCATCATTTCACCTTCATACATTGGGCTTGTTGTTCGCATTGATCTAGGCGCATAATGAATGCTATGCCCTGTGAATGAGGAGGATCTCCCTTCTCCTTTATTGTGTGAAACTATTTGTTTGAATTTGTAAAATCTATTGTGCATCGCGTCCATGGTTCTTCTTGCAGTGATGATAATCAATCTATTCCTACTGGGCACGACCATGTGGATTTACGCCTAGGTGTGTGGAGGTGGAGATGAAGGAGAGGGAATTGGTGGTTATGTTCTCATCTTCTCTTGACATGGTCGTGTCGTTGGTGGCACGGTCGGGTGGAGAGGGAGGTTACTAGCACAGAGTTGCGGTGTTTCATCCCACCGACTATTGGTGCGGTCGTTTGGATGAGGGCATGGTCATTCCGGTGGGGAGTTAACAGATGACGGAGGTTGTGAATAGGTATAGGCAGCGGGAAAGAAGAGCGGAGGTGTGGGGTGGTTGTGACAGCTTCAACGGAGGGTCAACTACGCAGTGAGCTGGTGCCGCAGTGGCTTGCTGCTTGTTGTGGCTTGATGCGGCATAAGGTGGACAGCAGGCGGCTCCTACGGCTCTGGAGAAAAGGGAGGTGAGGTTTGTCCTTGCCGACACATGGAACAGCCTTAGAAGTCTTTGGCACAGTCACACCAACAACGAGGGGAAGGTTCGGCTACTACTGCGTGCATAGGTGTGGCAGCTGTTGCATGGTGAAGGTGCGGCTGCGTTGTGCTTACTACTGCTTCTGTGGCGGTTTGCTGCAGCTTGTTGCTTCTATAGAAGCGGCTTGTTGTAGCTGTCACGATGGTGGGTGAGAGTGGTGGTGGCTCCGCTCGGCTTGCAGGATGATGGAGGCAAGAAAAAGAGGAAAAATGATGATAGTGCACTAGGGTTTTGCTAGGGTGAGAAGAAAATCGAGAAGTTGTGTGGGAAAGAAGGGATCGGCCCAGGGTTATTTATAGGCTGGAGCGTTGCACGGTAGGCTCGACATAGCCATGTCGAGGCTGGGCCCAACTGTGCCGGATGGATGGGAAAGCTGGAAAAAGGCGGAAACTCGGTCAAATGAAAGAAAACTCGCTCAAAAGGTAGAAAAATTGGAATAAAACTGTTAGTCAGTCTGGTTGACAATCTTGTCAGTTTGACCAGCTTTTGACTGTTGTCCGAGGTCTACATTTAAAAAGCGGTTTGTAATGTAGCACAATAGTTGGCATGGTCTTGCACAACTGGGTACAGTCACGCATAGCTAGACACGATCGTGCTGAGTGGAAAATTTTGAAAAATCAACTGCATTTGGCCGTTGTCTGACAAGAGAAAGCTCCAGACAAAAACACGGGAGGGGGCTAACTGTTCCAGCCTGGAACGACCGTGCTGAGGCTGGCCTAGGCCAACATAGGTCTCAAAGAATTTGGATTAAGTGAAAAACAAGGGTGGAAGGCGTCGAAAATAGCATCAAAATCAAACACCATAGGAGAACAGAAAGATATACCAATTGATTTCTTTTCAAAAAAATAGTCGAATAGCGATTTTCAGGGTGAAAAAGAGGGAATGCATGCAAATAAGGAATTTAGAAAATCTAGATGGTGCAAAAGAAATTAAAATTAAATGGTTACGGGAAAGAAAAACTTGAATCGACTTTATTATGCAAAATTTAAAATTTAAAATTAAAGAAATATTGTGTAGGCAATAGGGGGTGGCTTCCCTACAACTCCTACACTTGGATCCCAAATCTATAGTTTTGGGATCCAAATTACCTGTATCATGTTGATGGGGTCTGCAATGTAAGAGTAAAATGAGCAGAGATTTTGAGCCCTTTTGAGTCTGAAGAAAAGGAGTGAAATTTGATGACTCGGTGAATTCGTCTTTGTGCTATGATTGACTTGAACTGCACTAAAATGAGTTCTTTGGCCTATCATCATCAATGTACCCATCAAGGTATGAATCTAAATAGGCAGACCCTAGGATTTCAATACAGGATGAAATGGAGGGGAGAGGTTGAAATTTTTCTAAAGGACCCTTCTCTTCTCTCTCCACCTCTAAACTTGAGGTTGGGTGCTCGGGTAAATTCTCATGTACAGTTCGAGTCATCCAACCATCTTCTGAACAATAAGTACCCCCAGGTGAATCTGTCTGGGGTTTTATCACCCCAAGCTTATTACACTTAATGGGGTCTAGGTTATCCTCATGCTCATCATCCATGTTGTAGTAGATTGTCCATCGTGCTCCTTTGATGTCAACTCTTCCTTGAAAAGGGATTGTGGACAATGTCTGCTCATGATGCTCCAGTTCGTTGTCATCAGTATACTCACTCCACTAAGATGAATAGTCATCATCATCCTCATCGAACAAATTATTCCAAACAATGACCGATGCACTACTCAAAGAAAAGTGACAAGTCTCAATATGAGAGATATCACCCTGTTCTGGGTCAATGTATGATTTAGGATCCTCAAAGTGACCTTCCTGATGTGAGGTTGTTTGACTACCTTAGTGGGGCTAAGAGTCATCATTATCATCATATAACCATTCATGTGTGTGGCTTGTATCTTCCATTGGTTGATCAACTGAATCATCTAGTTAAAATGAAGGGCTTCCCCATGTGGGTTGGCCTTCACAGAAAAATCCTGGCAAATCTAGTTGGTGGTATGAATAGGATGGCGAGGCAAGCTCCAATTTAGGCCTAATGGAATGGTTCTGAAAACTATAATCTTCATGGTTGTGTGATGGCGTTTGCAATTGGATGGTAACCAAATCGATGAGATCTTGAAGCCTCCTACCTTGTTCCAACCTCCTTATCATGAAGTTGTTGTACTTGAGCAACAATACTTTCAAGATTCATCAATTCTGCCATACACTTTTGTTGGGAATCTGATGTATCAAACCGATGCTTTCGAATGCATCCTAGTTCAATAGTTTGAAGTTTACTTCTACTGTGGTCTGCGACCTCGGTGGCTACTTAGAGATGATGATCCTACTTTTCTAGTAGCTGTTGAAGTGGGTTGACGTGTTCTTGGAGATGAGGAGCTAAGGAGGAGGCGAGTGCATTGACACTTTCTCCAACTAGTTCTACTGCTCTAATCAATTCTTGATCCCATGATAACACGGAAGTCAAGGGTTGATCGACAATCTTCTTTGCTGAAATGTCAAAGTATGACGACGGCGGGGGCGAGTATAGCTCTATTAGTTGTAGAGCACAGCTTTCAATTATTTTTTAGCAGTCGGAACTGTGGAGAAATTTGGGAGGATAGGTGGACAAAGTAACTTCTCTTGCTGAAGCAAGATCCATGGTTGAAAAAGGTATAAGAAAAAGCAAAGTTATTTAGTATATATGAACAAGTATGTGTTAAATAAAAGAAGAACTATATATATATGCTTATGGATGATAGAACAAAATCTTTGGGCATGTAGACGTGGAAATCTACGTCCTTGTCAACAACACCAAAAAAGTTTACCGGCTTCCAAAGGAGAATTAGACTTTCAAATTTATAACCAAAAACCTTCAAGGACCCCCGCAACTTTTTTGCGGGGTCAAACACAGGGATGTGGGTATGCTTAGGATGCTTAAGATCTTTCTCTTAAGTCAGTTAAGCCAATGTGATTGTTGATAAAAGTACAGAACTAGAACTAGTCTAGCAAATTTGTCACAACAGAAAGCAGAGGAAAGAAAACAAAACAGAGTGTGTAGGATTCTACTAATAAGAGAAGGACTTCCTGGCTATGTAACCACATGTTGGGCAGTCTATGCACCCGTTCTTGGGTGTAGACAACCCTCGAACACCCCAGTAAGCAACCTACATCCAAACATACTACATATTGTGTTATCTGTTCATGTGGGGTCATCCCACTCACTTTTGCACTGCATGACTAAAAGCCATCAATGATATGAAACCTCTCTCAAGGATGAAAAATCAACACCCTAGAATATTCTGGATACCCTTTTAGGTCTAGAATATTCTAAGATGTTACAAACATATGTGATCTGGCTAGAACTTAGTAGTGGGCCCGACCGTGCCGGGCTGGACCCGGTCGTGTCTAGGTCTCTGGTTCTACACAGATCACATTGAACAATTCTCTTTTTAGATTACATCCATAACACATTCTCTTACTTATTTCTACAACAGATCTCTCCATATAGGTAAATATAGAAGTTCAAGCTAGAAAGAGATCAACCAAACTAGAAATCATAACCAGAAAGAGAAGATAGAATAGAAAACGTACTAGATCTGGAACTAAACTACTTGCTTAAGGTAAAAGTACATAAACATGCCCAAAATGGGATACGTAGCCAAGAATGATCTCAACTAGCCATGGGCAAGCATAGTTGGCACTAAATAAAGATGGAAAAACATCATTTGTATATAAACAAAGAAGAACAGTAGAAGAAAGGATGAGAAGAAGAGATTTAGCCCATAGAGGAAATGTGTCTCTCGCTCCTTAGCCTTGGTATGGGCTAGATCTCATCTTTGGGTCATCCTCCTTGGTATTCTCAACTCCTTGGCCTCCTTTCTCTTCAATTCTGCCCCAAACAACAACTTGGTGGGTGTATGGAGGTGGAAGATGATTGGAAATGGTAGGAAATGGGTGAATGGTGGTGGAAAATGATGGTAGATGGAAGCAAACTGAAGAGACGGATGTAGGATGACCACTTCAGCCCTTTCATACCTTGGAACTCTCTCACGGGGATCTGGGAACCAAAAATATGTGGAACCACAACATGGAACCAAAACAAAATCTCGGGGGGGGGGGGGGCACAATTACTGGTGGTCAATGGGCCCGCATCGATGAACCTTCTAATTGATGAGGATGCTTTCTGATAAAGGACTGGCCATAGAAAATAGGGTCCAAGATTTCAAAAGTTTCTTGGGTCTGCTAGTCGGTTTGTAGGACCACCGTCTCCTAAGTTGGTGCACATAATGCAATGCAAGTGGGGCAGAATCTAGAGAATTGATGTCTTCTTGAGTTTGGTGCATGTAAGTACCAAAATTGGCTAGTTGAGAAACACTATCTTTAAAATTATATAAATTACTAAAAGATAAGAATATAGAGTTATTTAGGGCATATTAAGGCTTATAATGACACAAAATCATAAATAAATACTTAGCATAAATGCCTAAATTTGGGTGTTATCGCTGGTGCGGTCATTCTACACTGGGCTTGTCGAGCTGAGTCAGACTACTGTTGACTCTTCCTATGGAGGGGCATTCATGGCTAAGCCCCTGGAGGAGTCTAGGCCCCTCTTTGAGCATCTAGATGAGAACTCCCACCATCGAGCTTCAAGTAAAGGGAAGCACTATGACTGGAAATACATTCCTCCCCCCTCCTGTAGCTCCAGTCAGAACAAAAGCCAACCCCTAAATGACGAAGATGATGGTTGACATGATGAACATGATGAAGAGAAAAGTTGGGGGTTCTGCTAGCCAGTCTACCATGGCAGTTGATGTTATTGATGAAGAAGTGAATGTTTTGCATGCTTTTGGGAACCTGAGCAATCAAGGTCCTATGTCCATCTCATATACTCCAGAATGGAGAAACCATCTTAACTTCTCTTGGAAATACAAGGTGATGAGGGGAAAGGACGTCCAAGGCAACATCAAGGGCATAGGAACAATTCTATATTTGAATATGAGGTGCTTGGGAAGCTAAGAAGCCTTGATGAAGTGAAAAAAAGATGTCTCTTCTCATGGGCAGACAATCAACCACCTTGAACAAAGACTTGATCAAATTTTCCTCTCACTTGCTCGCACTGAGGAGGGAAAACTCCCTTCACAACCCATGACTAATCCTAACATTGACATTGGTTCCATGGTCACTCCTCAAGGTGTATACCTCCCACCACCAAGCCAAGCACCTACACTTCAATAATACTAAGGACCACCTAACCCATATGCTCCCCCACCTCCTCAACCTCCATTCAACTATCAATACACTCCACCTCCACCTCACTCATACCAACATGCCCCTCCATAATTGTTATGACCCATAACTAAGTTAACTAATAAGTACCTCGATTAGCGTGAAATACCTTGATTAGTGCTAAGTATTTTGTTAAACAACATGGTTAATCAAGATAAGCTACATTGTGAATCAATAGTTGAGTTTGAATTACTAGAGGCGACTAATGATATCAATGTTGATTAATTAGTAATTAAGTTGAGTTGAGTACTCACTGTTGCAATTAAGTGACTTGACTAGTTGTAACAAGCTAGTTAAAATAATTTTATGCCCTGGGATGATAGAGAATCTTGTGCTTGAGAGTTTGCAAGAAGAATCATTTGAATCCGACCTTCAGGTCATGAGTTACGAGTTTTTGGAGCTTTGAGGGACTAGATTGTAAATTCGGATAGTTGGTGGGCAAATTGCATTCCGCCCCCTAGCCCTTTCTCGTTTATTACTTATCTTCTTCTTCCCGATTGAAACAGAGAACCGACAGAAGCGGCACCGATAGAACAACAGATAGGGGGGGGATCGCGTGGGCGATTTGGGCGCCCATAGCTCCGCCACCTTCTCCACCCTTCCTCCACCCTTCTTTTCTCCTCATCCTCACCATAGAGGCGCCTCGGCCTGCAACCCGACCTGCTGCACAGAGCAGCACCGGCCAGCAGCCGCAACAGCGGCCAGGGGCAGCTGGGCGCGAGTTAGCAGCACCAAAACTGCCGCCCCGACTTCGGCCAAGAGCCTAGTGCACGAATCCGTAGCCCTCTCAGCCACGAGCAGCAACTAGCTGCGTTCCTAGTTCATTTCCTCCACCTATTGCGCCCAACTGGCTTCTCCAGCTGATGTGCGGCGCTCCAGCTAGCAGCATCCATGGTTCGATTGAGCAAGAAAGGAGGAGGGGCGGGGCAGTCCTTGGTTCCCTTGGCTTCGATTTTGAGGCCTATGTAAGAATCCACCGTCAATTGGTCACGATTGAGCACCAGCCAAGGCTCTTCTTCAACCTGTGCGTGTGAAGAAGATACTCTACTGTTTGTGATAGGTTCGAACGGGTCCGAATTGGAACTTGATTGGGCATGATAGAGCAAGGTAAGACCAGCACACAGTTCGGTTTTGAGGATAGAATGAGAATACGTAGCCCTAGCTAGACTTAGTTTTTAATCGAGTTCGTCTACAATGAATTTTCTGTTTCTGCACAGGTTGCACGGCGTGCAAAGTTACAGATAGCGGAACGAGTTTCTGCCCAGATGCACGGCGTGCAGCCCAGGTGCACGGCGTGCACGCTGCTGTAAAGGGCAGAATTAGGCGTAGTGGTGGACGTTTTTTGGTGTATACGAGCACACCGAAGTGGGTGAGTAATAGTTTATTTAGAAATCATTATTTAACTCATTTTAAATACTTATTTGCTTTAGTATCAGTTAATATGATTCCTGAACAGTGTAACATGTACTTCAATATGATAAGTTCAGTGGAACTTGATTTGCGTGATGTAAATGATGAAAAAGAGGAAATTCTATGTCTTACAGTTGCTATATGATATTCCTGTTTAATGTTTATTTGTTAATCGGTTAATAGACTTAAGTGCCCTAACACCGTAGAACCCCTAAGAGGTATCTGCAACTTAGGGGTGAAACTCGTGTTGCAACATTATCCGTGCGGAGTCATGGGGACACGAGGACAGAGAGGCAGTGTCCAACAACAACACGTGCGGAGTCACGGTGGCACTGGAGGAAAAATGGGGGGTTATTCAACATTAATCCGTGCGGAGTCACGGTGGTAACCCCGTGAGACTCTCCGCCTGTGTACTCAGGTTAGAGGAGGAGTCTAGAGCACTCGGAGTAGTGCATTGAGGCCGGAGAGCCTGTGGTCCTGTGGCAGAGCAGGGCTGGCGTCAGACTTAGCATTTCCCGGGTGTGTCGCTAAGTCTTGTACGGTGGGACCGTAGCATGAACTTGTTGCGGATCTTTATATGCAGAGTACACTGCATATATTTAGGGCATAATAATAAAATGAATAAATAATCAAGTAGGTTCACAGTAAATTTATATAACTGTTCATTTATCTGAATTACCTGTTGATGCTTGGAAATGTGATTAATATCTGTATATCTGCTATGTATTTATAACTGCCTTGCTTAGTTCTGCATTTATGTTAAATTTCAATTTATAAACCTGATGAGTTGTTTAGTGATAGCTAAGTGAAATGCTATTCACTGAGCGAGTAGGCTCATACCTCTACTCAAAACATTTTCAGGTTATCATCAGCAGCAGGAAATCTGAAGAATCGTTTCATCCTAACGCCTAGTCAATAGAAGGTTTGTAGTTAGTAGTTAGATGTCTCTTAGTCCATTCCCCTCGATCCTCGGGACAAGGTGTGAGTGAGAGAGAGAATGTGTATAAAGATGTAAATTAACTTTTATGCTTTATTTTATGTCGGACAATGTAATATGTTGTAGACTCTGTTTATCTTGCTAGTCAGTTTAATAAAGATGCTTCCGCAGCTTGTTTAGTTTCATTTTACAGCATAAATCGGATTTCCCTGTTAATATCTTTAAAAAGTTTTAAAAAGTGAAGAGTGATTGGCTTATGTGTAAATCTCATCCTGTCGCGTCTTAATCTCGTGGTTTGTGGTTAATGTGAGATTGGGGCGTGACAATTTTTGGTATCAGAGCTTTGGTTTGAGTACATAGTTACTCAAGTTCAGGGGACGATAAGAGACCAATAGGATTAAGGTTTAGGTGTCTTTCTTCTATCTGTAATTTTCTAACAGGAAGTGTTCTGTTACATTATTGCAGATAGCAGGAAGAGGATGTGGTCACGAGAATCAAGTAATGAGCTTAAGATAAGTCGTTAAGAATCATTAAGGTCAAAAGATAAGGTTATAAGTAAGGCGAATGATGAATGATGTGTTTTAGCTCTGGAAGGTCTGAGTGTTTAGATACCCTGGCTAGGTGTCTGAATACTTAGATTGACCAGTATCAAGCTACTCTGTCTGTTCTTCTCTGGATGCCCTGGCCAGGTATACAGAGGAAGGATAGGCTAGAGAGAAAACCCTAGAAATCTTAGGGTTAAGAGATCAGAAATTAATAAAGGAATAAGAGATTACATATAAGATGCGATTCAACTCTTGTCTATTATTGTTTATCTGATTTAAAGATCACTAGAAATGCTTTTATATGCATGAACTGAAATTTCCAGTTTGTAAAGTAAACATGATTCTTTTATATTATTGTGACATGAAGTGAATTGTTTAATGTTTGTTTTCTTTGTATTAAAGTAGATCCGAAATCATGTATAAGTAAGTTGCCCTAAGTGGATATTCTTTCCACATGTTTAAGGTTAATAGGGGTTGATTGATCTCGAGTAGCTCTTGGCTTCAGGACTACAGGTTCGGCCTGGTCCGGCTGGCAGGATGCGTTACTGGGGTCTAATGACTCCTATTAACAAGTAAAATAAGAAAAGAAGTCTAAATGTTCTTTAATATTGAGAATTAGGGCTTGAGAAGCATAGACCCTAATCGGCCCAAAACAGGGTTTTGATGATACATAAATACAAATTTGACAAGTAAAGTGTTTTAGTAAATGATTTTTAGTATTTTATGTGTAACTCTGATTTAGCCCAATTTTGGATATGATTTGGATGTATGAAATATAAATAACATTGGAGAATATCAAAATTTTTGAATAATGTTCTGACTTGTTAATCGGCCGAGTTTCAAACTCGACCAATCACATTTTCTGAATAATATAGCAGTGTGGTAATTGAATTTTATCTTTTTATTGGTACGTCCAATTGATCTCAAATTTTAACTATGTTTGAAAATCACAAATTTTAGACACTCTATTAATTTGGCGTAATTTTTGGATGACTTTTGATCTCTACAGTAAGGTGTCGGTCGAATTGCAACTCGACCGAATCTGCTGCAGACTGCTATATAGCAGCGCACTGTTTGATTTTTATTTAATTATTGGTAACTTGAAATGACCTGAAATTTTTACTGGAGGTTTGAAACTTCATTAGGGACAACATATAAAATTTCCAGAATTTTTAGAGCTTCTGTTATATGTTTAATAAACGAATTACAGAAACTATTATGAAAACTGAATTTTCAGCTAATGTAATTAAAGTTGAGTGCTGGGTTAATATGTTATTGACCCAAGCAACTCAATTTGATTTATATAATCGATTACACACACACAATAATGCTATGCTATTAATAAAGGATCAAACCCTAGAATGACTAAAGTTGTAGTAGTTTAAGGGATCTCATTAGTGATTAAACCTTGTATGCTAGTATCTCTGTTAAATAAGATCTTGAGATATGTTCTATGAAAGGTAAACTGGCTTTGATAGTGACCTAGGGTTTTGAGGTAGATAATCTGAACGGTACTTGAACAACATGAAATGATTTAGAGGAATGAGTAAGTAACATAGAAAGCGGAGTATTATCCGATTATGATCTAAAGATAGTTGATGTAGTTCATGTTTTTAAGATGTGGCGTCACTATCTTTATGATGTGACAATAGATTATCACCCTGGTAAAGAGAATGTGGTGGATGATGTTTCCAGCAGAAAGTCAAGTTCAACAGCCAATGCATTCTCTATGACAGGTTTCAATAAAGACCTGCTAGTAGAAATGTGGAAGTTGAACTTAGACTTTGGGGTAATAACACAGAGTGATTTGATTGTACAGATGCAAGTTAAGATTACTTCTTATGAACAGATCAAGAAACTACAATAGGGTGATAGTGAGATAAACCAGACCATGTATGACATGATAGGAAGAAAAGAGACTAGAGTTTAAGTTTTTAGATGATAAGATGTTGTATTAGCATGACATGCTGTGTGTACCTCGTGATAGAGTAAAATTCTTTTAAGGGGAAAAGCCTGAAAGAAAAGATTCTTATGGAAGTGTATGTATTGATGTATGCTATGCTTTCAGGAAAACACTAAGATGTATATGAATCTCAAGGAGTTGAAACAGATAGTCAGATAGGCAGAAGGGTGTAGCTAAGTACGTGGTTAGAAGTAGTGTGTGCCTGTAGGTTAAGGCTGAACCCTAGGAAAATCTATAGCTACCTTGTAATCTTTTTTCTATGCCTGAATGGGAATGGGAATTTATCACAATGGATTTTGTGGTAAGATTACCCAGGACACATAGAGGTTGTGATTTTATATGAATGATTGTGGATAGACTAATTTAGTCTGCTCGCTTTCTTCATATTAAGTCAACCTTTGATGTCTTGATACATGACTAAGATATACATGGATGAAATAGTTAGGTTGCCTGGTAATCCAGTTTCAATCATATCATATTGAGATTCTAAGCTCACATTTAGAATTGTAAAAGCAGTTGCATCGTGCTTCGGGCACAAAGTTAAGATTCAGTATAATCTTTTCATCCGTAGACGGATGGTTAGTCTGAGAGGACCATTCGGACTCCTAAGGACATGCTGAGAGCATGTGTTATGCATCTCAGTGGAAGTTGGGAAGAACATTTAAGTCTTATAGAGTTTTCTTAATGTGAATGTTGAGATTAGAAATACACAACTGATAATGGTACGGTTTGATTATAAACCCAGGCAATATAAATTTGGTAAACCATTAGGTGCATGATTTTAAGATAGTAAGATAGCATTAAAATATGCAAATAAACTTAGTTGCATGCTTCCTGTTATGTTAATGTGTGTGAACTGACATTTACATGAATTGGCACATTTCTCTGAGATATTATCAGAAATTCTCAAGTACCATTAAATATTTGTGATATGATACGTAAATAACTCTTAATCGAGTTATGTGATGCATAAACCAGGAATTTGGTTAATATGCACGTACTTCGAGAAATTTCAGATAATTGATAAATATTACATATGGTTTCTTATTAGTGGAGAAAATTTCTTTTATTAGTGTCATAGGATGTTAAATTACATGAATTCAGTATGTATGTGCCAAAATTGATTTGAGTTTGGAATATTTATGAATTTTTAATCTGTCTGCATGCATGATATAAAGATTACTCAGTAATTACAATGATTTGAAATATACTGCTCTGCCAGTTCCAGAATAATACTGTAATGTGATTTGAACTGCAATCAAATGGATGAGATAACCCTAAGAGTAGGGTATTGGCATGTGATGAATGAATAAGGCAAATGAAACCCTAAGGATAGGGTGTACGTGGAATCAAGTGTTTTGTTATCAATTCTTAGTATGAGATGTAGTGACGTGTAACAGTTAAATTGCATGATTTAATTTTAGTACCAAGTTGACATGCATTCTGTTTATTTAAGAATTTAAAATGTTTGTCTGCATGAATAGTATAATAATTTCTCGGTAGTTATCATAAATTGAGATACTGTTGTAACAGTTCTAGAAAGACAATGTATTACGGTTTGAGCTGGAATCAAATCGGATATGTCCTATGTTGAGGGACCAATATAGATAGTTGATCAATGGATCAAGAAACTCAAGAATCGTGAGATACCATTAGTTAAATGCTTGTAGAGAAACCATAACTTAGAAGAAGCCACGTGGGAACTTGAGTTTGAGATGCATAACAAGTTTTTCTTTTTCTTTTAGGAATTTTGGGACGAAATTCTTATAAGGGAGGGAGATTGTTATGACCCATAACTAAGTTAACTAATAAGTACCTCGATTAGCATGAAATACCTTGACTAGTGCTAAGTATTTTGTTAAACAACATGGTTAATCAAGATAAGCTACATTGTGAATCAATAGTTGAGTTTGAATTACCTGAGGCAACTAATGATATCAATGTTGATTAATTAGTTAATTAAGTTGAGTTGAGTACTCACTGTTGCAATTAAGTGACTTGACCAGTTGTAACAAGCTAGTTAAAATAATTTTATGCCCTGGGATGATAGAGAATCTTGTGCTTGAGAGTTTGCAAGAAGAATCATTTGAATCTGACCTTCAGGTCATGAGTTACGAGTTTTTGGAGCTTTGAGGGACTAGATTGTAAATTCGGATAGTTGGTGGGCAAATTGCATTCTGCCCCCTAGCCCTTTCTCATTTATTACTTATCTTCTTCTTCCCGATTGAAACAGAGAACCGACAGAAGCGGCGTCGATAGAACAACAGATAGGGGGGGATCGCGTGGGCGATTTGGGCGCCCATAGCTCCGCCACCTTCTCCACCCTTCCTCCACCCTTCTTTTCTCCTCATCCTCACCATAGAGGCGCCTCGGCCTGCAGCCCGACCTGCTGCACAGAGCAGCGCCGGCCAGCAGCCGCAACAGCGGCCAGGGGCAGCTGGGCGCGAGTTAGCAGCACCAAAACTGTCGCCCCGACTTCGGCCAAGAGCCTAGTGCACGAATCCGTAGCCCTCTCAGCCACGAGCAGCAACTAGCTGCGTTCCTAGTTCATTTCCTCCACCTATTGCGCCCAACTGGCTTCTCCAGCTACTGTGCGGCACTCCAGCTAGCAGCATCCATGGTTCGATTGAGCAAGAAAGGAGGAGGGGCGGGGCAGTCCTTGGTTCCCTTGGCTTCGATTTTGAGGCCTATGTAAGAATCCACCGTCAATTGGTCACGATTGAGCACCAGCCAAGGCTCTTCTTCAACCTGTGCGTGTGAAGAAGATACTCTACTGTTTGTGATAGGTTCGAACGGGTCCGAATTGGAACTCGATTGGGCATGATAGAGCAAGGTAAGACCAGCACACAGTTCGGTTTTGAGGATAGAATGAGAATACGTAGCCCTAGCTAGACTTAGTTTTTAATCGAGTTCGTCTACAATGAATTTTCTGTTTCTGCACAGGTTGCACGGCGTGCAAATCAATTTTCACGGCGTGCAAAGTTACAGATAGCGGAACGAGTTTCTGCCCAGGTGCACGGCGTGCAGCCCAGGTGCACGGCGTGCACGCTGCTGTAAAGGGCAGAATTAGGCGTAGTGGTGGACGTTTTTCGGTGTATACGAGCACACCGAAGTGGGTGAGTAATAGTTCATTTAGAAATCATTATTTAACTCATTTTAAATACTTATTTGCTTCAGTATCAGTTAATATGATTCCTGAACAGTGTAACATGTACTTCAGTATGATAAGTTCAGTGGAACTTGATTTGCGTGATGTAAATGATGAAAAAGAGAAAATTCTATGTCTTACAGTTGCTATATGATATTCCTGTTTAATGTTTATTTGTTAATCGGTTAATAGACTTAAGTTCCCTAACACCGTAGAACCCCTAAGAGGTATCTGCAACTTAGGGGTGAAACTCGTGTTGCAACATTATCCGTGCGGAGTTATGGAGACACGAGGACAGAGAGGCAGTGTCCAACAACAACGCGTGCGGAGTCACGGTGGCACTGGAGGAAAAATGGGGGGTTATTCAACATTAATCCGTGCGGAGTCACGGTGGTAACCCCGTGAGACTCTCCGCCTGTGTACTCAGGTTAGAGGAGGAGTCTAGAGCACTCGGAGTAGTGCATTGAGGCCGGAGAGCCTGTGGTCCTGTGGCAGAGCAGGGCTGGCGTCAGACTTAGCATTTCCCGGGTGTGTCGCTAAGTCTTGTACGGTGGGACCGTAGCATGAACTTGTTGTGGATCTTTATATGCAGAGTACACTGCATATATTTAGGGCATAATAATAAAATGAATAAATAATCAAGTAGGTTCACAGTAAATTTATATAACTGTTCATTTATCTGAATTACATGTTGATGCTTGGAAATGTGATTAATATCTGTATATCTGCTATGTATTTATAACTGCCTTGCTTAATTCTGCATTTATGTTAAATTTCAATTTATAAACCTGATGAGTTGTTTAGTGATAGCTAAGTGAAATGCTATTCACTGAGCGAGTAGGCTCATACCTCTACTCAAAACATTTTCAGGTTATCATCAGCAGTAGGAAATCTGAAGAATCGTTTCATCCTAACGCCTAGTCAATAGAAGGTTCGTAGTTAGTAGTTAGAGGTCTCTTAGTCCATTCCCCTCGATCCTCGGGACAAGGTGTGAGTGAGAGAGAGAATGTGTATAAAGATGTAAATTAACTTTTATGCTTTATTTTATGTCGGACAATGTAATATGCTGTAGACTCTGTTTATCTTGCTAGTCAGTTTAATAAAGATGCTTCTGCAACTTGTTTAGTTTCATTTTACAGCATAAATCGGATTTCCCTGTTAATGTCTTTAAAAAGTTTTAAAAAGTGAAGAGTGATTTGGCTTATGTGTAAATCTCATCCTGTCGCGTCTTAATCTCATGGTTTGTGGTTAATGTGAGATTGGGGCGTGACAATAATATCACCCCCATCCACAACAACCACAACCACCACCATCTCGGCTGCAATACATCCTCCAAAACCCAACTTCCCCGCACCAAAGACCACCACCACCTCAATAGCCACAACAGCCCCCACAAGCTTCTTCTTCTACCACCCATGAGAAAGTGAAGGTTGTGACAATGTTGAGGAGTGGTAGGACTTTAGAGCAGCTACGAGACACTTCATTTGATAGTGCATCCAGTGATGACAGAGTGTAACTGTGATTAGAGGTAGTGATACTAAGATACAAGTTGAGGATATTGTGATAGGCACTCAGGCTGATACTATGATCCAGAAGGATGATATTGTGATTATTGTGATACCAATTGATGATTCTGTTGATTTGAGCCAGTCAAGATCACAACTCCCCCCTTTTCCAGATGCACTTGAGGAACCATCCACTGAAAAAAGGAAGAAGAAGAAGCACACTAAAGATATCATGGAAACTTTTAAGAAGGTGAAGATCAATATTCAATTACTTGATGCAATCAATCAAATCCCATCTTATGCCAAGTTCTTGAAAGATTTGTGCACATTCAAGAAGAGAACAATAGGAACAACACCCAGGAAAGTCAAGCTCACTGATAAAGTGAGCTCAATTCTACAACACACTATGCCAAGAAAAAAGAAAGATTTAGGTACACCCATCATCTCTTGCTACATTGGAGCACACTGCATAGACCAAGATCTTCTTGACTTGGGTTCTAGTGTGAATCTAATATTGTATGGTGTGTATGCTGAAATGTAAATGAAACAACTATATCTGGCTAACTGCACCTTGCAATTGACAGACCATTCTGTGAAAATTCCTAGAGGGCAAGTTGATGATGTGTTGGTGAGACTTGATGATGAGGCCTCCACATTCTTTTGTACTGACTTTATTGTGTTGGATATGGAAAAAGACTCAAGAAAAGTTCATATTATATTGGGGAGACCCTTATTGGCTGCATTCCATGTAGTGATTCATGTGAGGATCGGTACCATGTATACGCACATGAAGATCTGATTGAACATTTTCAAGTTTTCCTATTAAGGACGATGTGATAGGTGCCACAGAGGAAGATTGCTATCTTATTGAGTGTATTGATGATATTGTAGAAGAATGCCTACATGCATGGATTTAGACTGCCACTTAGGGTAGAGGTTTAGAGCCTATTGTGTAATTCTCAGATGATGATGATGAGGATCAGGAAGATGAGCTAGAGTTAGTGGCTTCAAGTGAGGACCTCCCATCCATTTCTGAAAAACCTATGAAGAATTCCCTTGAAGAACCTCTGTTGCTTGAGCTCAAGTCTCTTCTTGAAGGGCTGAAATATGATTTCCTAGGTTCAAGTGACACCCTCCCAGTGATCATTTCCTCTATCCTTTCTCCAGAACAAGAAGATGCCTTGATTGCGATTTTTAAGAAAAATATCCAAGCCATTGGATGGTCCATTTCTGACAGGGGTATTGACCTTTCCATCTGTGTTCATAGGATTTACCTTGAAGATGATGGCAAGACAACGTGGAAAATGCAAAGAAGGTTGAATCCAAAGTTGAAAGAGATTGTATCAGAAGAAGTAGTAAAGTTACTAGATGTTGGGATTATCTACCCCATTTATGATAGCACGTGGGTGAGTCACATCTAGGTTGTACCCAAGAAGGGTGGGATCACAATAGATAAGAATGATGATGGAGAGTTGATGCTAGTAAGAGAGCAATCAAAGTGGATCATGTGTGTAGATTATAGAAAGTTGAATGAAAAGACCAAGAAAGACCACTTTCCTCTCTCGTTTATTGATCAGATCTTGGAAAGACTGGCAGGGCAGAGCTTCTACCATTTTCTTGATGGCTACTCAGGTTACTTCCAGGTACCAATTCATCTCATAGATTAAGAGAATACAACATTCACTTATCCAAGTGGTACTTTTGCTTATAGGAGAATGCCATCTGGGTTGTGCAATGGTCCTTCTCCCTTTCAAAGATGTGTGACACCCATCTTTGTTGACATGCTTGATTCGTCTCTAGAGGTCTTCATGGATGATTTTTTAGTGTTTGGAAAGACTTTTGATGATTGTTTGCTCCATATAGCATTTGTGCTTGAAAGATGTGTCAAGGTTCATTAGGTGTTATCTTGGGAAAAGAGTCATTTCATGGTTCCTGAAGGTATTATTCTAGGTCACCGAGTTTCTAAGACTGGCATTGAAGTTGATAAGGCCAAAGTGGGCCTAATTTCCACTCTAACAATTCTTCCACTGTAACACATGTTCGTTGTTTCTAGGGACATGCGGGTTTCTACCGCTGATTCATCAAAGACTTCAGTAAAATTTCAAGCCACTTTACTATTTGCTAGAAAATGATGTGGAATTTAGTTTTGATGATAAGTGTGTTGAAGCCTTCAAACACTTAAAGCATAAGTTAGTCTCTTCTCCTATTATGCAGCCCCCAAATTTCTCTTTGCCATTCAAAATCATGACTGATGCATCAAATATGGTAGTGGGGGATGTGTTGGGCCAAAGGATTGGTCGGGTTCACATGCCATCTATTATGCAAGCAAAACTCTCGATGAAGCACAAAGAAACTACACCAATATTGAGAAGGAGTTGCTCACTGTCATCTTCACAATTGACAAGTTCCATTCTTGTCTCTTACAAAATAAGTTCATGGTGTGCACAAATCATGCAGCCTTGAAATATCTCTTGGAAAAGAAAGATTCTAAGCAAAGATTGATTTGTTGGATCCTTTTTCTTCAAGAATTCAATTTGGAGATGGTTGACAAGAAAGGATTCAAAAATACTATAGCCCACCATCTCTCCCGCATTGAGGCACCTTATGATGATATGAATCAGATCAAGGAGACGATGCCACATGAGCAACTTTCTTACTTTCATCCACCCAAAGACCATGGTACAAGTACATAACTAACTTCTTGGCTAGTGGGAGGATGCCAAGTACATGGATAAGGGAAGAGAGAAAGAGATTATTTTCTATGGTGAAGAACTGTGTTTGGGATGACCCAAATCTATTCAAGTATTGTCCTAACCAACTCATAAGAAGATGTGTTCCTAAAACTGAGCAGAAAGATATCTTCTCCATGTGCCATTCTGGCATGTGTGGAGGTCATTTTGGCGGGAAGAACACATATGCTAAAATTCTCCAAAGTGGATTCTATTGGCCAACCTTGTTCAAAGACGCTAATAAATATTGCAAGTGTTGTTTGAAGTGCCAAAAGGTGGGAACTATCTCCAAGAGAGACATGATGCCTTTATCACCCATTCTAGTGGTTGAGGTGTTTGATGTTTCAATAATTGACTTCATGGGTCTGTTTCCTCCCTCTTTTGGATATGTATACATCTTGGTGTCCATTGATTATGTATCTAAGTGGATTTAAGTAGTTGCCGCAAGGACAAATGATCACAAAGTGGTTTATGACTTTGTCAAGTCGAACATGTTCAGCCAATTTTATGTACCACGAGCAATGATTGGTGATGGCGGAAGCCATTTCATCCATAGAAATTTTGAAGGGTTATTAAAAGGACAATGTGTGAATCATCGCATAGCTACTCCTTACCACCCCAAACTAGTGGTCAAGTTGAGTTAGCTAATTAGGAGATAAATCTCATTCTTGAGAAGATGGTGAGACCGGACCACAAAGATTGGTATCTACGCCTTAATGAAGCTTTATGGGCATATAGGACATCATTCAAGGCTCCAATTGGCACTACACCATTGAAACTCATGTATGGTAAGAGTTGCCATCTACCCATGGAAATATAACACAAGAAACTATGGGCATTGAAATCCATGGACATGGATGGAAACACTGTCAGAGTGAGAAGAAAATTGAAGTTGCATGAGTTAGAAGAAATGAGACATGAAGCATATGATATGTAAAAAAGCTACAAGGAAAGGACCAAGTTTTTACATGATAAACTGAAGAACTTTGAGCCCAGACAATGGGTATGGCTGTAAAATTCTTGGATGAAGTTCTTTCACGGAAAGCTTCAGTTTGGATGGGAAGGACCTTATCAAATAAAACATGTATATCCATCCAGGGCTATTGTGATATGTTAAAAGGAAGGAGCAAAAGAGTTCATTGTCAATGGACAAAGGTTGAAATATGTTGTTGAAGTTGGCCCAGATAAAGAAAATCAAAGTTTTGATATAGTGATTGTGGGCTCCGATCTCCAAAACCACGATATAAACACGATTTAAACTTAGCGGAAGCATTCAATTAGTTGCGGAATATGAAAAATTACTGGAAATTAAAATTTTTGAGACAAGATCTGGAAATTATAAAACTCCTTTTATAAGAAACCAAGTAAACAGTTTACATCGCTATTAAACCACTTCTTGAGTAGTTATATACAACATGATTCAAAATCTCAGGAGCCAACACCAAAAATTCAAACCACTGATTCCTAGGACCTGAGAGTACAGAGACGACATAGGACTATCTAACTACATAACTCAGCAGCCAGTATCTCCACCTGAGATTCACTGCTGCCCCTGGTACTGTTGTTGTCGTTGTTGCTCATCCTTAAACGGTCTCCTTCGTCTTCGACGACCACCTAAAAAGAATTAAAATCTACGGAGTGAGACAATATACAAATTGTCCCAGCGAGAGTTATAACTCTCAACTAGAAGCTTTATTATAACATAAATCATACAACAGCATGTTTAACAACAAGTGAAGCAACTTCTACTTAAGCAGCCATGTCTTTAAAGCATATAAAGGACATGTATACAAAATATCTGAACAGATCATTAATGTAAACAATATAACACCAAACATTGTTCCTCGTAGTTAAACCTAAGCAGATATACTACGCGGTTGATTATGTTTTACAAACATTATTATGCCCTGTGGAGATGAGGCATACCACTCATACTCCAATTGATTGCTAAGAAGTCACATCAGTATCATACATAGGTCATTAAAAGAGCCAGATTCTTAAGACCTCATCTTCCTCAGTCAGTTAGAGGATTGTTTGCTAGACATCTGGCAGGACGTCTTTTGTTATAGCTTACCAGGGTAAACTGGTCCTTCGCTATTTTAGAGTTACAGTGGCGTTCTGTACTCTCTTCGTCATCGGAAGATTTCTTGTTTATCTCTCACCGATGCGGTGTTTGTGTTTTCTTTGGGAGACTTGTGATACATCTCACCGTTTGGTTTTGTAGTGAAGGATTGACGGTATCAATTCCTACACTAGGATGTAAGGATTTACGCATCCATTTCCCCCACATACTCAAGAGTATGTGATCCAGGAGTTCCCTTGGGAAAAACCTGTTTCACCATCATTTGGTCTCTGACAATGATGGATCTATGATCAGGGCTCTACATTTCACTTGATTAGTTAGGTACATTCAGTATTCTTTCAACATCATACATTGTTCTTCAAACAATAACATTGGCATAACAACTATAAAATGAGAATACTAAATTTAACAAGCCTAACTCTTATCAATCATCATTTCTCAATACATTCATCACAAGTCATCTCTAAAGCATGACCTTGATGGTATTTATGGCTCTCACATCCCATTTAATTCATAGGTTGCCATTGACAAGGCAACATGATATATCACTATTCATAAAGCTAAAGCATGCTTTCAATGAATATAGTTTCATAACCCATACCTAGATATGATCATCATCTCATAACAACCTGCATGGTTAATTCAACTGATAACAGTAAACAATTCATTCTAGAGGTTATACCTTCAAACTCATAGAAGAATCAGTTTCCCCAATTTTCATCAATTAGGGTTATTCATTTCCTTTACTTTTGATTAGGAGTATTGTTTCCTCATCTCATACTTCAAACATGAGGATTCATGCTTAAAAGCACAACTGGAAATAGGGTTTCACCCTATACAAATTAAGGTTATTGAATTCTCTTTTTCTTATATGACATCATATTTGTTAACTTGTTCTCAAAGTTCCATACCTAAAGGCATGACACAGGACTAAGGTTAACATACCCCATCCTTCATTGATAATATTTCCTTTTTGGATTATTAGTCCAATTCTAGTATGCAACTCTACCATCCTTGGAATCATACCATGGTATGGTGAGTATTAGCCTTAAATACAACATTTATTGAACATCATAATGATTATCAATTCAAGGTATGAATTCACTTCTCAATCTTATCATGGTGTGAACACCTCATACTCATTGATTTGACTATACTTTATTTAAAGGTATTACCTTATAAACATCTCCATAAATTAGGGTTTACTAATCACATCACATGTCATTACCCTAAATTTAGGGTTTACTATTCACCTCATGGTGAATTGAACTCATAACATCATCATGTATGAGAAACATCATCATTAAAGCTCTTAGATAATATTAAGATTCACTAAACATCATAATTAGGGTTTCCATGATCTCACATAGGTGGATCATACCCTAATCATGCACATTCATGTGTATTGAAGATATCTTACTTGAGTTTCCACCATAAAAGGGTACTTTCTCTCTCTTACTAGTAGATGGTGATAACACCACTCTAGATTAAGTTGGGTTAAGTCCTCATTGACTAGCATAAGCCAAAACATCACTATCATGTGATTAGGGTTTGACTAGAACAAGGTATTACCCAATTAAACCCCTCAAGGGTATTTTGGTAATTTACCTCATGGTCACCATCATGGGTCAACTCATTAATCACTTAGTCCCTTAATGACTTAGGTTACCATTAGGGTTTAGATTGGATCACCATTGAACCAATTACACCACCAATTGATTAAGTACAAACCACCTTGAAAACCTTCAAACGGTTTCAACCTTCAACCACCAAACGGTCTTGAGACCGTTTGGGTGTGTTGACCGTTTTGACTTTCAAACCGTTTGAAGCTCATGCGGTTTGAAACCGTTTGATCAAAGTGCCTTGAGATCGATTGGTCCAAACGACCTTGAGATCGTTTGAGCCCAAACGGTCTTGAGACCGTTTGGTCCAAATGAGCTCAAACCGTTTGGACCTCCAAAGTGGTTCAAAAGTTACAATTGGTCATGGATATGTATGTTGAACCCCTCAATTAACCAAATCCATGATAACCACTTATAAATTGAGTTAACCAAGATTAGCCTTAATCAATTGGACATCAAATTGACCCTCAATTGAAAGCCAATTAGGGTTGATTCTAATTCAATTGGGGTTTCAAATTGGATGGTCATCAATATTCAACAATGTGAATCAACTCAAGGTTGAACCTATCAACTGACCTCCAATTGGGCCCAAAATTGGCCCAAACGGTCTTGAGATCGTTTGGATGACCTCCAAACGGTCTTGAGACCGTTTGCCCAAAGTTTGACCAAGAACCAAGTCGGTTAGACTAGGATTGAACTCTAATTAGGTCAAAAATCAGTATTTTTATCAATTCATCAACTTAATGCAATTGGACCTTCAAACCATTAGATTATCTCAACCCTAGACCTCCAAACGGTCTTGGGTTGTGCCCAAACGGTCTTGAGACCGTTTGGAGGAACCCCCAAACGGTCTTGAGACCGTTTGGGTCCTTCAACCCAAAACTCAACAAGATCTATACTTAGAAAACAGCAATTTGATTATTTCAATAACCCACTGTAATTGGGCCCTCGATTGATCAAATTACCTTAACCCTAGACCTCCAAACGGTCTTGGGTTGACACCAAATGGTCTTGAGACCGTTTTAATGAGTTCCAAACGGTCTTGAGACCGTTTGCCCATCCATCCTTTGGATTCTAGTGAAAATTCATCAAGGTTTGATCTATTGAGTTGATCATCACATCAATACTTAATTGCAATATGATTTGGTACCTTTGGACCTTCAATTGGTCAACTATACTTGACCCCAGACCTCAAAACGGTCTTGGGGTGACCCCCAAACGGTCTTGAGACCGTTTGAATGATTCCCAAACGGTCTTGAAACCGTTTGGGCTAAACAACCCAAAATCTCAACTTAACTCATTGGAGATTCAACACTAATTTCAATTAGGGTTTGCCCTATTAATCATCCATCAACTCATGACTCGTTTGGAATTAATCCCTCAAATTTGGTGAGTCGTTAATTAACATCATTATGAATAGTAATCCCAAACGGTCAATGTTTGGTCAACCATCTTAAACGGTCTTGAGACCGTTTTCCCAAAAAGGGCAACTTAAACAGATTGAGAAATCAGAACTTAATTCAATTGGTTTTGCTAATTGATTTGCTCAAATCTCACGATTCCTTTGGAGTTAACCTCTCAAATTTTGTGGGTGATTAACCTACATAATTATGAACAAGATTCCCATACGGTCTTTGCTTGGTCAACGGGACCAAACGGTCTTGAAGACCGTTTGCCCTCACACGACCCTGAAACTGTTTGCCCACCAAACGGTTTGAAACCGTTTGCCCACCAAACGGTTTGAAACTGTTTGAGCAATTGGTGGAGGTCGTTTGATAAAGTGGAAATCCGTGGATAAGCATAGGAATTAACGCCCTTATCTTCTACCTTAAGAACAGTAGCAGTTCTTCACGATTTTGCTTGCAAGGATGCAAGGGAAGATTGGGAAGAAGAAGAACTAGCAACTATATGCATAGAAAAGGATGTATAATCAAAGCATAAAGTTTAGAGTTATAAAACCCGCATAAAGCTTGCTCCTTGAGCTCCAAGCCTTTAATGGCGTCCTAGAAGTTCCACAGGTCGGCCAAGGTGAATCCTCCAAGGAAAGTTGAGAAGAGATGGCTAGAAAGATAGAGCTAAGTGATCTAGCCATGAATTTGACCTTGAATTCGAGTTTCATCCAAGAATTTAAGCAAAAGGAAGGATCCAAACCTACCTTGCACTCCCTTGGTCGTCCTCCTGAGCTCCAGAGCTAGCCTTGGTCGGTTTGAGCAAGGGGAAAAGAAATGAAAGGGAGAGGGTTGTTCCCTTGCTAAGTGGAAAAGTTGTATATATACTTAGGTGAAATTTCAACATAAGGACATATGTTTTCCTCATTTCTCATCTAAGTCCTTCCTTTCTTCCTTGCACGTCCCCACATCTTATTTCTAAGGACAAACTCCTTCTAAGGTCAAGAATTGAAGGCAAAGAGGATCAACCCTTCACTAAAGCATACACATAAAAGGGCTATTATACATACACCTTGATTATTCAATCACAAAGGTGTTCTTTATTATATGATTATTCAAATGGAGTGACCTTTTCATCATTCCTCTTCTAAATGATGATAAAAGTTATACAAGATATTTTAGATGATATATTTTATAAGTTGCACCCTTCAAATTGGGTAAATTACATTTTACACCAATTTAGGGATTTCAAGTACAGGGGTTGCTTCCACAGCTGCACCTTGGTGCTCAAGCTTGGGAAATCCCTCAAACCTCATCATATTCATTCTTATGTTGTCTCATTATCATAAGAACATCTTAACCTATGCATATTGCAAGTTAACCCCTCTGATTGGGCAATTTGCACATAGGTCCCTGTTTTGCAAACAATACTTCAACATTGGTTTATAAGGGACAGAAATGGAAACATATGCTCCATAAAAGCTTTAATTATATACCAAAGGATAATTACAAACTTTTAATTTCATATTTAGGCAAAACAACTAGGGTGGGCTTATAAACCAGGTCAGGGGTGTTACAAATCATAAACCCCTAACAAGGATTTCGTCCCCGAAATCTCAGGAAGAAAAGGGGAAAGCAGATATTGTTTCAGCATACACATTGTTACATCCGTATGTAACATACCATTTTCAGGGAGATGTTATAGAATTTTGATCAACATTCTTTAGGATCAAATTCAAGCCCTGATATTTATTCAAGATCATATAAGGGCCTTTTCACCCTGAGTGTATCATCACATCTGATAATCGGCATACTAATTTCCTTTATTATATGCATTAATCATCTTATCAGTTATACATTCTTATCATAAAGAAAAGTTTTCTTGTCACACAAAGATTTACTTATCAGACATTCTGGAGAAGGATATGTTTATTTTAAGAACATATCTTTATTTAAGAACATAAACCCCTAACAAGGGATGTTCTTAACATTCTTACTTTGGTATTAATTACTTGTGTTATCAAAACTTTATATCTATTTCTTCCTTTTATCATGGGACATTGCTCATTACATATATTCTTTTAACCATTACTAATCATGGTTGACCTTCTTTATTCTCATTTTTTTTTCTTATCTTATGATGCCCTTTAAGTTTTTTTAGATTGACTACTTGATCAGAGTAATCAAAAGATAACAACTTCAAAGTTTCCATATTTATTTCATCATCAATAATTGTATACCTGGCCAGGGTATATGATTACTGAGGTAAGAAAATATGTACTTGTATATTACTATATTCCTTCTCTTTTTCCATCCTTACAATCATAATTATTAACTTTACTGAATTCTACATCCAGATCAATTCTTTAATACATTTTCTTCTTATAGAAGTAAACATGTATTATAAAATGATTATATCTGATGCATCATTGAAATCTTTTATGAGACCAATCAAAGAATAGTTCAATCAACTACTATTTTAACTTGTCCAAAAGATCATAAAGAGATTTATAGGAAATACCATTTATCTTGTCTAATCAATCATGGCTCGAGGATTCTATCAAATCCTTGCATATCAAGGTATTGGATCCACTCGAATGCGATGATTAGAAAAGAAAAGGATGCAGGGAGATCATACCTCCTGCATAACAACAGAATCACTCAACGGAGTCTCCAACAACAACTTCCTGCCCTATGACTGAATGTCATATTGCAGTTACGGATCACTCTTCGAGTGATAAAAGAGTGTGTAGCACCCGGGTCAATTAGAACAGATATTACACAGGATTTAGACATATCAGAATATAAAAGTTCATCTGTCCTGTCACAACCCGTGGATCGACCACTGCATCAGGTGGGTTCATAGCAAAAAACCTCACTATTGTCTGTGGTTGATTTGGTGCAGATGATCCAGTTTGGGACGCTTGTCCACGTCCTCGAGCTGCTCCTTGAAATTTCCTTCTTTGTGATCCTTGTTGCCCTTGTTTCGGAGGCTGTGTTATACTGACAGGCTTAAACCAACAGTCCCTCTTCAAATGTCCCACCTTACCACAGTTATAGCAGCTTTTCTCCAATTGTTGTGGTCTAATGGGTTCCTTATCCTTTCTGGATAACCGTTGCCTTGATGTACTAGGTCCTGGTTGTGTTGGGGACATCAGAAACTTCTTCCTTTTGGGAATTCCAGGCCTTTGCTTCTGGGTTTGGATAGGCCTTTTCCCAATTCTTCCTCTATATATCCTTTCTAGACAATTAGATCTGATATGTCCAGGCTTCCCACAGTTATAACAGGTCCTGATCTCTGACAGTATTCTAATTCCTACATTACTGTGGACTAATTCTTCAGTTTGAGGCTGAGCATAGGCTTGCTTTTGAGTTCAAAGCTTCATCATTTACTTCTGCTCCAACCTACTACTGAGGGTTATATATCCTATGGATATCCAAAACATCATCATTAGGAGCTGGTAATCTGGGTTGTACTGCTAGTGTTTGATCCACTAGGTACATCATGGTTGCCCTAAATTCTCCAACAGTGATTCCTAAGGAAGGATTCCTTATCATGGTTGGATTAACTAGGGAAACCTTAGGTAAGTGTTCCTCTACTGCTTGCTCCTCTGCACTTCTTCTAGGTGTAGCATTGTTGCTTTCTGCAACAAACTCCTCGTCCTTATATGTCTTCTTCTCCTGAGGAGCAGAAGATTCTATTAGATGAGGAAGAAACACTAAAGACAGACTCGACATCCTAAGTCCTATGTCTCTGTAGACTCGGCGAACCTAGGGCTCTGATACCACTTAATTGTGGGCTCCGATCTCCAAAACCACGATATAAACATGATTTAAACTTAGCGGAAGCATTCGATTAGTTGCGGAATATGAAAAATTACTGGAAATTAAAATTTTTGAGACAAGATCTGGAAATTATAAAACTCCTTTTATAAGAAACCAAGTAAATAGTTTACATCTCTATTAAACCACTTCTTGAGTAGTTATTTACAACATGATTCAAAATCTCAGGACCCAACACCAAAAATTCAAACCACTGATTCCTAGGACTTGAGAGTACAGAGACGACATAGGACTATCTAACTACATAACTCAGCAGCCAGTATCTCCACCTGAGATTCACTGCTGCCCCTGGTACTGTTGTTGTCATTGTTGCTCATCCTTAAACGGTCTCCTTCGTCTTCGACGACCACCTAAAAAGAATTAAAATCTACGGAGTGAGACAATATACAAATTGTCCCAGCGAGAGTTATAACTCTCAACTAGAAGTTTTATTATAACATAAATCATACAACATCAGGTTTAATAACAAGTGAAGCAACTTCTACTTAAGCAGCCATGTCTTTAAAGCATATAAAGGACATGTATACAAAATATCTGAATAGATCATTAATGTAAACAATATAACACCAAACATTGTTCCTCGTAGTTAAACCTAAGCAGATATACTATGCGGTTGATTATGTTTTACAAACATTATTATGCCCTGTGGAGATGAGGCATACCACTCATACTCCAACTGATCGCTAAGAAGTCACATCAGTATCATACATAGGTCATTAAAAGAGCCAGATTCTTAAGACCTCATCTTCCTCAGTCAGTTAGAGGATTGTTTGCTAGACATCTGGCAGGACGTCTTTTGTTATAGCTTACCAGGGTAAACTGGTCCTTCGCTATTTTAGAATTACAGTGGCGTTCTGTACTCTCTTCGTCATCGGAAGATTTCTTGTTTATCTCTCACCGATGCGGTGTTTGTGTTTTCTTTGGGAGACTTGTGATACATCTCACCGTTTGGTTTTGTAGTTAAGGATTGACGGTATCAATTCCTACACTAGGATGTAAGGATTTACGCATCCATTTCCCCCACATACTCAAGAGTATGTGATCCAGGAGTTCCCTTGGGAAAAACCTGTTTCACCATCATTTGGTCTCTGACAATGATGGATCTATGATCAGGGCTCTACATTTCACTTGATTAGTTAGGTACATTCAGTATTCTTTCAACATCATACATTGTTCTTCAAACAATAACATTGGCATAACATCTATAAAATGAGAATACTAAATGTAACAAGCCTAACTCTTATCAATCATCATTTCTCAATACATTCATCACAAGTCATCTCTAAAGCATGACCTTGATGGTATTTATGGCTCTCACAGCCCATTTAATTCATAGGTTGCCATTGACAAGGCAACAGGATATATCACTATTCATAAAGCTAAAGCATGCTTTCAATGAATATAGTTTCATAACCCATACCTGGATATGATCATCATCTCATAACAACTTGCATGGTTAATTCAACTGATAACAATAAACAATTCATTCTAGAGGATATACCTTCAAACTCATAGAAGAATCAGTTTCCCCAATTTTCATCAATTAGGGTTATTCATTTCCTTTACTTTTGATTAGAAGTATTGTTTCCTCATCTCATACTTCAAACATGAGGATTCATGCTTAAAAGCACAACTGGAAATAGGGTTTCACCCTATACAAATTAAGGTTATTGAAATCTCTTTTTCTTATATGACATCATATTTGTTAACTTGTTCTCAAAGTTCCATACCTAAAGGCATGGCACAGGAATAAGGTTAACATACCCCATCCTTCATTGATAATATTTCCTTTTTGGATTATTAGTCCAATTCTAGTATGGAACTCTACCATCCTTGGAAGCATACCAGGGTATGGTGAGTATTAGCCTTAAATACAACATTTATTGAACATCATAATGATTATCAATTCAAGGTATGAATTCACTTCTCAATCTTATCATGGTGTGAACACCTCATACTCATTGATTTGACTATACTTTATTTAAAGGTATTACCTTATAAACATCTCCATAAATTAGGGTTTACTAATCACATCACATGTCATTACCCTAAATTTAGGGTTTACTATTCACCTCATGGTGAATTGAACTCATAACATCATCATGTATGAGAAACATCATCATTAAAGCTCTTAGATAAGATTAAGATTCACTAAACATCATAATTAGGGTTTCCATGATCTCACATAGGTGGATCATACCCTAATCATGCACATTCATGTGTATTGAAGATATCTTACTTGAGTTTCCACCATAAAAGGGTACTTTCTCTCTCTTACTAGTAGATGGTGATAACACCACTCTAGATTAAGTTGGGTTAAGTCCTCATTGACTAGCATAAGCCAAAACATCACTATCATGTGATTAGGGTTTGACTAGAACAAGGTATTACCCAATTAAACCCCTCAAGGGTATTTTGGTAATTTACCTCATGGTCACCATCATGAGTCAACTCATTAATCACTTAGTCCCTTAATGACTTAGGTTACCATTAGGGTTTAGATTGGATCACCATTGAACCAATTACACCACCAATTGATTAAGTACAAACCACCTTGAAAACCTTCAAACGGTTTCAACCTTCAACCACCAAACGGTCTTGAGACCGTTTGGGTGTGCTGACCGTTATGACTTTCAAACCGTTTGAAGCTCATGCGGTTTGAAACCGTTTGATCAAAGTGCCTTGAGATCGATTGGTCCAAACGACCTTGAGATCGTTTGAGCCCAAACGGTCTTGAGACCGTTTGGCCTCAAACGGTCTTGAGACCGTTTGGTCCAAATGGGCTCAAACCGTTTGGACCTCCAAAGTGGTTCAAAAGTTACAATTGGTCATGGATATGTATGTTGAACCCCTCATTTAACCAAATCCATGATAACCACTTATAAATTGAGTTAACCAAGATTAGCCTTAATCAATTGGACATCAAATTGACCCTCAATTGAAAGCCAATTAGGGTTGATTCTAATTCAATTGGGGTTTCAAATCGGATGGTCATCAATATTCAACAATGTGAATCAACTCAAGGTTGAACCTATCAACTGACCTCCAATTGGGCCCAAACTTGGCCCAAACGGTCTTGAGATCATTTGGATGACCTCCAAATGGTCTTGAGACCGTTTGCCCAAAGTTTGACCAAGAACCAAGTCGGTTAGACTAGGATTGAACTCTAATTAGGTCAAAAATAAGTATTTTTATCAATTCATCAACTTAATGCAATTGGACCTTCAAACCATTAGATTATCTCAACCCTAGACCTCCAAACGGTCTTGGGTTGTGCCCAAACGGTCTTGAGACCGTTTGGAGGAACCCCCAAACGGTCTTGAGACCGTTTGGGTCCTTCAACCCAAAACTCAACAAGATATATACTTAGAAAACAACAATTTGATTATTTCAATAACCCACTGTAATTGGGCCCTCGATTGATCAAATTACCTTAACCCTAGACCTACAAACGGTCTTGGGTTGACACCAAACGGTCTTGAGACCGTTTGGATGAGTTCCAAACGGTCTTGAGACCGTTTGCCCATCCATCCTTTGGATTCTAGTGAAAATTCATCAAGGTTTGATCTATTGAGTTGATCATCACATCAATACTTAATTGCAATATGATTTGGTACCTTTGGACCTTGAATTGGTCAACTATACTTGACCCCAGACCTCAAAAAGGTCTTGGGGTGACCCCCAAACGGTCTTGAGACCGTTTGGATGATTCCCAAACGGTCTTGAAACCGTTTGGGCTAAACAACCCAAAATCTCAACTTAACTCATTGGAGATTCAACACTAATTTCAATTAGGGTTTGCCCTATTAATCATCCTTCAACTCATGACTCGTTTGGAACTAATCCCTCAAATTTGGTGAGTCGTTAACTAACATCATTATGAACAGTAATCCCAAATGGTCAACGTTTGGTCAACCATCTTAAATGGTCTTGAGACCGTTTGCCCAAAAAGGGCAACTTAAACAGATTGAGAAATCAGAACTTAATTCAATTGGTTTTACTAATTGATTTGCTCATCTCTCACGATTCCTTTGGAGTTAACCTCTCAAATTTTGTGGGTGATTAACCTACATAATTATGAACAAGATTCCCATACGGTCTTTGCTTGGGGACCAAACGGTCTTGAAGACCGTTTGCCCTCACACGACCCTGAAACTGTTTGCCCACCAAACGGTTTGAAACCGTTTGAGCAATTGGTGGAGGTCGTTTGATAAAGTGGAAATCCGTGGATAAGCATAGGAATTAACGCCCTTATCTTCTACCTTAAGAATAGTAGAAGTTCTTCACAATTTTGCTTGCAAGGATGCAAGGGAAGATAGGGAAGAAGAAGAACTAGCAACTATATGCATAGAAAAGGATGTATAATCAAAGCATAAAGTTTAGAGTTATAAAACCCGCCTAAAGCTTGCTCCTTGAGCTCCAAGCCTTTAATGGCGTCCTAGAATCTCCACAGGTCGGCCAAGGTGAATCATCCAAGGAAAGTTGAGAAGAGATGGCTAGAAAGATAGAGCTAAGTGAGCTAGCCATGAATTTGACCTTGAATTCGAGTTTCATCCAAGAATTTAAGCAAAAGGAAGGATCCAAACCTACCTTGCACTCCCTTGGTCGTCCTACTGAGCTCCAGAGCTAGCCTTGGTCGGTTTGAGCAAGGGGAAAAGAAATGAAAGGGAGAGGGTCGTTCCCTTGCTAAGTGGAAAAGTTGTATATATACTTAGGTGAAATTTCAACATAAGGACATATGTTTTCCTCATTTCTCATCCAATTCCTTCCTTTCTTCCTTGCACGTCCCCAAATCTTATTTATAAGGACAAACTCCTTCTAAGGTCAAGAATTGAAGGCAAAGAGGATCAACCCTTCACTAAAGCATACACATAAAAGGGCTATTATACATACACCTTGATTATTCAATCACAAAGGTGTTCTTTATTATATGATTATTCAAATGGAGTGACCTTTTCATCATTACTCTTCTAAATGATTCTAAAAGTCATACAAGATATTTTAGATGATATATTTTATAAGTTGCACCCTTCAAATTGGGTAAATTACATTTTACACCAATTTAGGGTTTTCAAGTACAGGGGTTGCTTCCACAGCTGCACCTTGGTGCTCAAGCTTGGGAAATCCCTCAAACCTCATCATATTCATTCTTATGTTGTCTCATTATCATAAGAACATCTTAACCTATGCATATTGCAAGTTAACCCCTCTGATTGGGCAATTTGCACATAGGTCCCTGTTTTGCAAACAATACTTCAACATTGGTTTATAAGGGACAGAAATGGAAACATATGCTCCATAAAAGCTTTAATTACATGCCAAAGGATAATTACAAACTTTTAATTTCATATTTAGGCAAAACAACTAGGGTGGGCTTATAACCCAGGTCAGGGGTGTTACAGTGATGCTAGTTGACGAACACTCGGTAGATGAAGATATGTTCTTAAATGCGCATGAAAGAGACATCTATAACAAAGATGCTTGGAAGGTCCGACGAGGATGATTGAATCAAGAATCAATAAGCTCGGCTGAAGGCATAAAATTTAGCACTAGTGGGAGGCGACCCACCTAGGTTTAGGAATTTTGCACCAACCTTCATTTTTTGATACTTTTACTTTGTCTTTACATTGTTCCAAGAACAAAACACACACACACGCTTGTGCTTAATAATTTTTGTTTAGTTATGAAGATATGGAAGGTGATAGATTGAAAAGAGAGCAAAGATGAGTGCAAGCTTGGTTGTGTGAAGAAAATGTTTCATCCATGCAATAAAAATAGAAACTATAAAGGTTTATGAAGTTTTCAATGACAAAACACTTTTGAAAGACTCACCACAGCCGTGGTGATGCAAAACGGTCGCTGAGGAATTGATAAAAATGCTACAGAGAAGTGTGGAGTTTTGTGAAGGAATGACCACGTCTGTGGTAGCCCCCACGATTGAGGAACATCAAGGATAACATGACTGTGGTGTCCACCACGGGCATGGAAAGAGAGACACAAAATGGTCATGGTGAACCATCACGGTAGAGGCAAATTAATGAAAATGTTACAGAGACTTGTGGATATTTGTGAAGGAATTACCATGATCGTGGAAGCCACCACGGCCGAGGCACACGAGGGACACCACAACTGTGTCATCTATCATAGGTGTGGTAAGGGTCATCCAACAACCATCATTAGCGCCAACACGACCATGGCATCTGCCATGACTATGCTTCTATCACTCCACCTCACCTGTGATCCCCCACCACGGTCGTGGCGGGGGCCGACCCCACCAAAAATTTTACTTAAGTTACCTATTCCACCACAACCCTCCCCCATTCTAACTGACTCTGTGCAAACTCCCTCACCCGTGGTGATGATTGACAACCTGATTCTCCCAAGATCTCCTTCCTCCTTCCTCCACCCTCAATCCACCACCAATCCTCCTCCCAATCACTTCCTACACCTCCTCCTACTCCTCCTCTTCCTTTTCCACCACCCAATCTCCACTGAATCATCCCCTAGCTCCATTTCTGCAACCACCAGCTCCTCCATTGTTGCTTCCCTAAAACTTTGTCCAACCCTATCTCCACCACCAATACGGCTCCCAAATCACTCCTCTACATCCACCTCAACCCTCCCAATCAATTCCACCCCACTCACGCCCCCATTTCACCCCTCTATCACCAAATCTAAAAATAATAGCCCACAATTCCACTATCACCTCCACACAATGAAGGTAATAGGTAAAGTTGTGAAGAAGGGAGCACAAAAGAGCCTTGAGATGATCATAGGAGGCAAGGTGCGCACCAACAAGGCATCCTCCAACATATCCATCCCATCGCACACCTCGTGACCCTCCAACTCCATCTCCGCCTCACATTGTCATTCTGCATCCATGAATGACTCTCACACCCAATCATCGGATAGTCACCCATCACTGATGCCACTTATGAGGAGGAAGAAGAGGAGGCATCCAAGGAGAATATTGATGCCATGATAGATGAATTAGAGCCGAAGATCTAAAATCATCCACAACGAGAAAAGGGGAAGTAGCCCCATCTTAATCAAGGATCTCTATATGACCTACACCAACTCACCACTCCACATCTTCACTTATGGAGAGACCATAGCAGTAGCCCAGGAAAGACGGTGATTGGTGATTAAAGAAGAACAAGAGACTTAATGGCCACAACCTAAGCAAAATGTGCCATTAAATTTAGATACAAGCTCAAGATCACAAACTTACCATGATGATGAGGAGGATGATGACAGTGATGAGGAGGATCTCATTTCAGAGCCAAGGACATGTTGGCCTATCTAGAGGCAGATAGACTCAAGGGGGTTGGTAAGGCTCCTGAGGGGGTATCTTATGGGAGAGGTAGACAAAGAAGAATAAAAATTACCCCCTCTACCTTGATTTCATGACCACAAGGGTAATATCAACAAGGTATGGATGCAAAAATGTTGACTTGGGCATAAAAGAAGTTGTGGAGGACAAACTTATGGACTCTGGGTTGTGGAAAGTGCTATTCACAACACAAACCACGTACGTGGAGTTGGCATAGAAGTTCTTTGCTACTCTTGGGAAGGTCAAAGTTAGAGGAGAAGAAACTATCAAATTTGGAATTCTTAATAAGATCCACACACTTACTATGTCTCAGTTAAATTGCATCTTCACCATAGATCATGAGGAAGCTAAAAAGTTGAATGAGGGCTAGATTGAAAGGGAAGCTAACATTGACTATGCTAAATTATGGTATAGCTTGCTCGAGACTCTAGGATACACAACTAGAAAGTCAAAAACCATGGCAATTAGCAACCCTTTGATCCGACACGTGCAAAAGGTCATATATAATACAATTGTGGGAAGATATGACAATCAGGGGGGTATCTCAGAGAAAGACCTCTTCGTTTTACACAGGATTATCAAAAGAGAATATCTCAACCTAGGGGCATTGTTCATAGACCATATGAGATCAATTCCTTCCAAGAGAAAAACTCCATTTTTCATGGGAGGAATTGTAACCTCAATTGTAATAGACCTAGGGTGTGATATCTCAGGTCTCACAAAGGCTGAGGGAGCTCAGTTATGTTGATCTAAAATACCTCATTTGCTCCTAAATGATCACTATAAAAAACAAAAGGTTGATGTATAATATGAAGCCCGAAGTAATATCAACATCTCTTGAGTTTCCTTACCATGTTGTCCCACTCCTATCTGCTATGGGTGTCCTTAACCTTCTAGATGAAAACTTTAACTGTGGGAGAAAAATAACCCCAAGGAGAACTACAAAGGGAAAGCCAATATTGTCCATGAAGGACTGGGAGAGTCAAATGTCCAGGGGCAGCAAGAAGAAGAAGAAGAGTAGCAAAGACAAGCCCATAGGGTGAGAAGAAGGGACGAGGTAACATCCCAATTGTAGCAACCTTCAACAAATGCCTACGACCTGTCATCCATACAGGCGCAACTTGAAGGCATTCAAAATACACAACATGATATGCATATTATCCAACAATACATGTGTCATGACCAACAATGAATGCACTACCAGGTCAACCACATGTATCATTACCACCATCCACAAGCTCAAAGGAACTCAGAATGGGGTGAAGATTTCTAGACTGGTATCTTGGGATACCAAGAAACATATCAGCCTCCTCAGGATGACTACGGGGGTCACTTTTACCTGTTACCTCCAGCCCGCCCAGGTCCTGCACCTCCTTTAGCAAGCCCTCATCAGCAATATACAGACCAGCCACAGTAGGGAGACGTACCACCTGACCCACCCCAACAACAATGATTCTTACCCTACCTTCCCTAAGCTTTAGCTTCATGCTGTGGACAACATGATTCAAAAGTTTGGTGTGGTAGGGTAGTATGCATCACCCTCTCTCTTTCATTTTGTTTGACATGTTCACCTAACTCGTTGATTGTTTTATACCACCATATCTATCATAGAGTTCCCTTTGCTCGTATTCATGCATACATGTAGTTTAATTTCATGCATTTTGCGTAATTTTTCAAAAAAAATTGCTCTTTTTGCTTTTCCATGACATGCATTGCATTCTCATGTAGATTTTGGTTATTTTTATGTGTTTTAGCTAGAATTTGTTGCTTTATGCTTTAATTTCCCTAAAGAAGGCATAGATGTGATTAAAATGCAAATGGTCACCTTTTTGGCCAATTTTGCCCAAATTTGGAACTCCTTGTCCAAAAGCATGTTTCAACTTAAATCTCCAATTTTTGAACTAAAAGTTGTTGATCTTTGACAAATCCATGCCATGTTCTTAGAGTTTATTGCTAAATGGTCTTGATTTTTGAATTTTTACATATGTACCACCTCTCTATCTTTGTGAATATTTTGGTTGAATTGTTAATTGAGCAAGTTATGGACACTTAAGGCCTATGAATCACATGATAAAAATACAAATATCATGTTGTTTGTTCATGTGGTGTGATATTATTTGGTGAAGTGTTGGATTAGTTTTCATGTAGGAGATTTTGTGTTGAGAACCACACTAGTGACCCCTCTTTGACCTGACTCTTCTTTCATCATTTTCATACCCCTCTGCCTCATGAAAGGATGCCTAAGTGAACACATTTAGCCTTGGCCACCTCCAAAATTTTGGGGTGGACATATCTACATCTCCCCTCTTCTCTCTCACCACCATATGCCCTATCTACAACAAGGGCCAAAGCAAAGACAAAAGAAAAGAAAACAATAAAAGAGAAAAAAAGAAAATAAAAGACACTCTTGTTTAAGAACATCTAAATAAAAGATGAGTGTTAAAGAACTCCAATCTCTTACCGCAATATTTTCTTCCATTTGCATACTCATTGAGCTAGGGAACATCAAACTTAACTCATTTCACCCTTTTTCTATAGCCACGTGGGTCACTTGGTGTGGTTTGAAGCATAAGATTGAATGCATGAAAGTGAAACAACACTCCTAGTCGTCATTGATTAATGTCGTCATGAAACAGTTTACCTAGAATTACATGAAGGACATATGGAAAGCTTGTGTGTTCTCTTATCTATATTCAAATTTTCTATGCTCAGTTCTCTTTTCATGATTGGATTGTGAAAGTGGAGAGAGGCGGAACACATGAACTTAGTCACTTTTGAGATCACTTAATCAATAATCATCTTTTGCAATGCATTTATCATTCTTGTTTGATTGAAATAAACTAAAGAGAGAGATTAAGTCAGAGCATACTTGAGTACAAGTATGTTTTAAGTTTGGGGTGGTGATGCATCCCTATTTTAGGGCTTCATCTTGTATCTTTTTGCATTATATTCACATCTAAACAATGCCGATTGCAAGTCATTTTCCGCCAATATGAAATATTATATCAAATGCACTTATGGATGCTTTTTGAATATTTTTCAAGGCACTTGTGCACACATTGTATGCAAAGGAGAGAGATGGTTCTAAATCTTCCCCGAGCATTGCTTGAATGTACAAGAATTGATCTAAAGCAAAAAGGATCCATCAGAAGAAGTTTATAGACAAGATCAACAACTCATGCCCCTACCTCGACCATGCTACATCACCATGGTCATGGTGAAATGGCCCAAAAAGTCATAGTGAAGTCATAAGATTTGTACATGAATGACCGCATCCGTGGAGCCCCAAGATGACCATGTCCATTGAAGACAACACAGTCGTGGCCAGAAGAACGTCCATGGCTAAAGCACTCCATCACCCCTGTGGTACATGCCACAACCGAGGTGAAATGGCCCAAAACCAATAGTGACTCAGCACAAAAATGCACGAATGGCCATGGTCATGGCCATCATCATGATCGGGGCCCATGAAGGCTACCTCACCCATGGTGTCTGCCACAACTGTAGCCAGCTGAAGACAAGATGAGCCCAAGGATCAAAATGACCATGGCACTTTCCTCCAACACGGCCGTGGTACCCTCTACCTAACACGATTGTGGCCACCTCCATAGCCGTGGTCACTCCATATACTTCCCCTCTACCTTACATCATACCTCCACCATGACCATATCACCCCCCACGATCATGACACCCAAACACCACCACAGTCATGGTGACCACCTAACCCTACCCAATGTTTCCACTACATTTCCACTTCTACCCTTACTTAACCTAGTGCTTCCCCACCACCTATATATAAATAGGTGGCGGCCACAACATGAGGTTACCTACTCCTTAGCCACCTCTAGCATTTTCTTCCACCCTTCCTTGCATTCAAGAGCTCCACCTACTTCCATTCCTCCATTTCCACCTCATTTCCACCAAAAACCCTAGTTTTCTAGGGTTTTTCACCATAATCCCCTACCTTCTCATGCTATTTCCATCCTTAGAGGGAGGTTCTTAATTCTAAAAGTTCTAGGAGGTGAAGGAGAAGGATCTTCCATGAGATCCATGTCCTTATACCTCTTTCTTCTCTTCTTTTTGCTCTTTTGTTTAGTTATGTGTAGCTAAGCCCCCTGTGGTGGGTTTTTTGGGGTAAAAATGATACTTTGATACCATATTGGGGGAAGATAATTTGTAAGGTCTATGATTTCATTTTATGATGGTTTAATGCTATTTATATCTCATTTCACATGCCTCTATTTGTGGTTTGTATCCAAAAATATGAATTGATTGTGTTTGTGTGCTTGAAGCCACCTAAGTCTAGGAGAAGATAGCATATGTGGGCCTATTTTGGGAATTACTCCTAGGTCAAACTAGAGGATTCCTAACTACCACCCCATCTTTCCCTACATATAGTCCTTCTCCTACTCCTAGGTGTGTGAGCTAAGTAGCTAGTATAGGATTGATTGGTGCATTTTCCTAGGAGTTTGCCAAAAGCTAGGTGGTGAGTAATGTGGGGTGAAACAACCTCACATCTACTCTCCAATTCTACCTTTGTCTCCCAATTACACTAAGCAACCCCACCCTAGAAACCTAGATTAGTCAAATCCTATTGAAATATCACCTATACCTTAGGCTAACTAATAGTGGGGTGTTTTCCTAACATTTGACTAGTTGTTTGGTTTAGCAATGTAGAATGAATGCTTAAGCTTGGTTGTTCTATCTTCCCCCAATTGGAATCTTAATGTCATTCCCAAACGACCCACCTATATTTATCATTGCTAAAACTCATCTTGTTAACTTAGTTTGTTCATGCTAATTAGTTGCTTGCTTTTAATCGCCTCTTAGTCTTTTGCCCAGTTCTTTCTAGTTAGGTTTTGCTTGAGTAGGTAGCGCTCTTTTGAGCTTGCTAGTTTTGATCTTGATAGTTAGTTGTAGCTTAGGTCTTTAATTTTTCTAGATCCTTAATTGCTAGTGTAGTGTAGTCTCTTGCTCTTGCTTTTTTAATTGTCTTGTCTTAATACTTAGACTTAACTTTTTAGGGTAATTTAGGGTTTTTGATAGTCTAGTTTCCTTTTTTCCTTTAATTGCTTGCCCCCTTAGTTCAATAAAACAAACGTTCAACAAATTCTAAAAACCCTACACTCTGCATTAGTAACATAGCCTCTCTAACCTTGCTCTAGTGCCCCCTCTCTCCCTACAAATAGACCGTTCTACTTGCCTCTCACCTACACCCCACATTAGGAACACATTTCCCTCTCACTTGCTCATCGTGAGGAGGGAAGACTCCCCTCACAATGCATGGCTAATCCTAACAATGACATTGGTTCCATCGGTACTCCTCAAAGTGCGTACCTCCCACCACCAATCCAAGCACCTACGCTTCAACAATACCAAGAACCGCCTAACCCATATCCTCCCCCACCTGCTCCACCTCCATCCAATTATCAATACACTCCACCTCCACCTCACTCATACCAACAATATCCTCCACAATATCACCCCCATCCACAACAACCACAACCACCACCATCTCAGCCGCAATACATCCTCCAAAACCCAACTTCCCCTCACCAAAGACCACCACCACCTCATAACCACTACATATTAAATAAATGTAGAAACAACTTCAACATGTGAAACTGACGACAAATTCATATCCAAAATACTTAATTTGACTTGTGGGTGAAGTTTCGTAAAATTTGGAGAATCCTAGAGTCATTAATGCATGAGGAAAGAGAAAATGAGATTTGCTAATTTAATGAATCAAAAGTCTTCAATAAGGAAATATATTTTCATATTCAGATTCTACATACTTGAATTTGCTTAGGTGTCAAATTTCAATTAATTTTTGATTTGTTTGCACCCTTAAACAAAGAGAGAGAAAAAGAGAAATTAATGCTTACACACTATAGTCCAAATCGGTTTAGGATTACATTTAATATCTCACACTAATTTTATTCGATTTTATTTACATGTGGGTGACATGGACCATAGGATCTGCAATCCAACGGCTCCCAGTCGTCGTCTAGCTTGCGATAAATCGTGAAAGGGGATTAGTTCACACGAGATCTTCGAATCAAGATTTCTTGCTCCCTACTTAACTTCCAACCGAGATTCTTTTTCCATTGCATTCCAAATATGATTTTATATCGATTGATCTATAAATTCCACCAAATTATTGAGGATTCAAGAAATGCCCAAACCTTGGTTCTAGGCTTTCTCACTGTCATATGGAATAAACCCTAGAACAATACCACACATATAAATAGCACTACCCTAACCATCCTTGGACCTAGAACAACGCTCCTCTTCTCTTAATTTCCTTGCACATTGTGTGTGTTGCTTCTAGGAAGCTAGTTTCAAGATTGGGTTTGCGGCAGCTAGGGTTCACCCCTCGTTCCACCTTTATTTGATTATTTGCATCAACAAGTTCATGGTACCCTTCTCCTTCTTTCTATGTGTTTGCTTTATCAAATCATTTCCATATGAAATTTCACCCAATTATCACGAGCTACTACTCATTTTTTGTGGCATGACCAAGGTAGAGGATGAATCCCCCTCATGAATTCCATGTTCCACCCCTCTCATTTTCTGCTTTCTTGATTTTATCATGCAAGGGCATAAACATCTTTTTTCCCGTGTTATCTTTGCATCTCAATAAGGTGTTTGAGTACGATGTAACAAAAGATGAGAAATTGTTTATGGACATTTATATGCATTTTCTACAGTCAAGGGATTGAATAAGTCTCCTCTCCCGTATGGTCGTGCTACTTTGTTCCTCTCTCTCTAGCGAGAGCAGTTTTCGCACCTCTCCCTGAAGGTTGAGTCACTCCATACCTCTGTCGCAAGTAGCAAGCTACGCTCAACCACAAAGTGGATGATGAATTTTGAATTGAATGCCAGGCAAGAGGGTATCACATTTTGCCTACCCCACTCACCGCCCAGGAAAGAATCATAGTTAGCAGTAGTTTTCTTTGGTTATTTCTTGTGCGGTTAGATCTAGGGATACAGTTTTGTTCATTGAGTGATTCAAAGCCAAGCCTTTGACTGGTGACTTTGTTAGATCTGATTGGTCCAAGTCAGTGGGTCGGCCCCGCTCTTATCCTTTCCTCGAATTTTTCTCGCTTATTTAGATTTTCCTAATTTTTCAATTGGCCCAATTAGTAAAATTCATATCTTTTAGTCAACTTGTCCAAAAATCAAGTAAAAATATGTTTTGAAATTGGAAAAATGTGTTCTTTCTAATAAAAATAGTTTTAATGCTTGATTTCTATGTTTTCAAAAGATAATTTTTAAAGTATGAATTTAATGCTTAAAAACTATAAAAATTGTAACTTTATCATATTAACTCCAAAACTAACATAAAAATATGTTTTCTTGGTCAGGAGAACCTAATAAATCTATTGGTGAAATTTTTAGAGTCAAAACCCGAGTTTTGTTAAAATCCAAAATTAGGGTTTCTCTTCATTAAGGTGCATTATATGATCTAATACATATTAATAAATGGAAATTGGCAAAGTTGAACTTGGGATCATCGAAAAGTGGTGAAAGTTGATAGTTGAACTTGATAAGAGAGGTATGTGCATTCTTACACCCTAAGTTGGGATATTTGCAAACCTAACCCTAAATTCCCTAATGAGGCATTATATGAACCCTAATCTCTTTATTCATATTTGTTTTGCTATATTTGCCTCAAAATAAGTATTGATATTCTATTTCTTGGGTCTTGTACCCAACCGCCATGTTTCAAATATTTTATGGTTCTACTTGCCATAGTTTCTATTTAGCATGTTGATTTTATTAGACTATTTAGCTAATGTAGTGGTACTTTTGTACAACCACCCTTAGATAGGGCATGTATTATTTTTCTCAGGGGAATGTATTACTCTCCCCATTATAAAATATTTTGTAGGAGACTAGGAATGTGTTACTCTCCTCTCACCTATAGGTTGAGGTTCGGTAGGTGTCTCAACCCTATTTAGTTAATGTAGTCAGTATTAATCATGCATGCAAATCTTTTAATATTTTCTTGTTATGGCAAGCATCTATTTGAGTATTCCTCATACTCTTGATCTTATCATCTTATGATGAAATCTTAGCCTTAAATTCTATACCATTTCTTTATCTTTTGTCCTTGTTCATTATTTTGACATGTACCTTGTTTTTCTTTCTCTTGTTGGGTGCTCTCCCAACCACTGAGGGTGGAATAAAGTGTTGAACAAGGTCAAGGAAACCAAAACTAGGAGTAGATCCTAGTTTTGCTTCAAGGATGTCTAGGTTGCTACTTCAAGATTCTATTAGTTTTCTTTCTAGTTTTTCCTTTCATGAAAAATGTGTAGTGAATTGAGTTTAAAAGCAATGTAACAACTTAGTTTCCTTCCTATTGTTGTTGACATTTTACATGTATATGAATCATCCTTATTTACTTGGAATATTATAGATACATCCCTCGAGGTCTATTATTTTTGTGAAAAGATGGACGTTTTGTATTTCCTTTAAATTTTAGCAGGGAGGTGATCTCGCCTCTTTATGACATGGTATCAGAGCCTGTTGGGAAACTACTAGTACATAAGTTGAAAGCGAGGGTCTCTCGCAAGGATCAAGGTTCGGGGGCTAGCAAGAGTTTCCTTTGTTCCACTAGCTTGGTTTATGAGGACTCCCAGATTGGTATGATACCTGCCTGGCCTAAGTTGATACTGACTATCTGAAATAGCATGTCCATAGGCGATAGTAGTCATATATTTCCATATTATCTATTCCTAGAAATCTTATGTTGTACCCTTGTCTTTAAGGAAGGGATATTTGTTTCGTAACATGAACAACTCTTCCTTGGGAGCCTCCTCTGTCAACACCAACAACTGGGACACCCCCGTGACTCCCCAAAACACCAGGACAACCCCTACTAATCATGTAAGCACACCTGTCCTGACCCCTGAACAAGAGCTGACCATGTTGCGCCAGCTGCTCTCGACTACCCTGGCTGGGAAACTCTCCAATGTTGCAGTTGCTACAAGTAAGCCTAAGGAGTTCACTCTAATGGACTTCATCAAGATGCAACCACCGTACTTCAAGGGAGAAAGTGAGCCAAACATGGTGGATAAGGCTGATGATTGGGTGTTGGCCTTGGAGCGTACTTTTGAGGGCATGGTGTGTTACACCCATATCCCACAATTACCACTAATCATGAGATTAGGGCATAAGTTTGAGGATTATACTTAATACAAAGTTCACTCCCATTTTTTTCCTTTATTTCAAACTCTTTGTTTTCTCACATTCAATCACATAAACAAACTTTACAAGAGAATTAAACTCTGATTACTCTAATATGATCTCAACATTAATGATACACATCCATACATTCATTCTATTTCTCACACTTCCATGTACATATGACATGCTAATCAGATACATTATCTCTTATTAAAGGAATCAAAGTTACACAAAATCATTTAGAACTCTCTCTCAACTCTATACAAGGACCTAGAGTGACATGGACCGACTAAACTCAATCGATTCTAATACTTAGATCTTGTGATAGATCTACTCTGGCATTGGCATTCTTCTCGTCCATGTGGTTTCCCTAAAAAAATTGTGAGTAGAGGGGTGAGCGTACTCACTGAGTGAATGAGTGCTTCATAGAAACAGTTTAAAGCACTTATATAATTACAAATATATTGTTTAGAAACTGATATCAATTATAACATCAGTAAGATTTAAAGAGATTATTCATTCCCAAACATAAATATTTTAAGATACTCTACATATCTACAAGAGTGAATCAATATATCAACATGCTTGATTGATCATAAAGAGAACTAATAATTCAGAAACATGCAAAGAATAATTGAATAATTGTGTACACTTGTTTAACCTCTCATTCATCATATTATTCCCTGAACCCACATGAGGTGTACCACAACATGTGAAAGAATTGTAGCAAGCTATGATCTCACTGTACAAGGCTTAGAAGCATGTCTGGGTTCCTAAGCCTATCTCTCAAGTAAGACCCCATCTGCAGTGGGCCTCAGCACGTCTACCTCTCGACGGCTAATGGGAGTGGCTGGATATCTCAGACTCCACCTCTCAACCTGGGTACTCAGGCGGTGAGTCAAAGCCCTCAGGCTTATTGTGCATCAGTGGACCTACTGACCATTGATCACTCAACATGTAACATCGGTACCACCTACATTGTCGGTTGGTGTTTGGTACTACACAACTGTAAGGAGTCTTCCCTACTGGTCAAGACCCCCACACCCTATTGGTGTGCTCTGGCTTACCTCGATCTGGACTACCTCCATTCAAGAAAATATTTCCTCCCTACAACGCATGCCTCATCCTGTGAGGATTCTACAGTGTTCAGGGCATCTAAATGTCTAGTTCACTCTTTAAATTCACAATTCAATCATCACATCAACATATCTTAGTTTAGCTTTGTAAATCACTCATTTGATAACTCATATGATAACATTTACCACAACTGAACTGTTAAGCATAACTACATCTCATACTGAGAAACATTAATGTCATAATACTTGAGTCATTGAACACCCTATCCTTACAGTTTCATTTACCTCATTCACTAATCACATAACTCGCATAAGGATTTAATACATCATAACATCATTAAATAAAGATTGCTCTCAGTAGTTCACGTATAATCGAATATATATATATATATATATATATATATATATATATATATATATATATATATATATATATATATATATATATATATATATATATATATATATATGAAACCCTATAATAAACTGAACTAGGGTTTCCATGACATTTAGTAAAACATCATACATCAAGAATAACATTGAATCAAGATGTCTATTTGCAAACCTCCAACTTTCCATTCATTTAGGGTTTAACCCTCTTACTGATATATCAAGAAAACATTGATATCATCAAATAAAATTCAATATCTTATCTGACATATACATAATACGCACACAAATAAAACAATCATTCGTAACCAAGGAGATTCAACTAGGCAAACTTCTTTATTCAATTATACAACAACTTCAGTCATAGCCAAAAATCTTTGATTTCATTATATTCATGTAACCTCTAGAATTAATTTAAGAATTCTCATTTAGATGGATTGCAATCATTTCTAATGTGATTTCATAATCTAAAATTCATCACAACAGAGAAATAATCCATTTCATATCATCTTCAAAAGCTAGATCAAAAAGGCAACTTAGTGTTTGTACTTGCATACTAAACAATTGAAGATTTTTGATGATTTAACTCATTTTTATGCAATCTATTGTTTAAAGTAAGTACCCACTCATCCTAAGGTGTGAAAACGCCTTTAAAATGTAGCCCATCTCTAAAAATCTCAAATCCATATCAAAATTCTAGCAAATCATCAGTTTCTTCTTCCTTTTAACCCTAAAGATGGTTTGTTGTAGGTAGAAGATGAAAATCAGAGGTTAAGCCAAATCTTAGATCCATTGAATTAGGGATTCCAAGAAAGGGGAAATGAGGAGGAATAAGAATCGACGGTTAAAAATACTTACCAAGTTGAATCTATGACAACCCTTTTGGATTTCCACTGTTCTTCACATTCATCCCCAAAAATCACCCTATAAATCACCTTACAGGTCACTTCTCATTGAATAATGTGTTTGAGATGATAGAGGATCCAATTTTGGTTCTAACGCACTTTGTTTCGTTGAAAATGAATAAGTATAGCCTGAGATATGATCGTTTTATGATTGGCTGTCCTGGGCAGCATTCATCGCGGTCGCGACACAACATCACAGTCACGACACACGATGTAGCTTTGTGATCGTGGCACATGATGTAGCTTTTTGGTCACAGCATCATGTTCATGGCATAGCATTGTGGTTACGGCACATGATGCAGTGTCGCGGTCGCATCACACAACACAACATCGCGGTCACGACACTGTGTACATGTTTACTAAAAAGGACATAACTCTCTCATTTTAACTCCAATTTGATTCATTCCTTTTTTTGTTAGATTCATAATTGAATTATCTAGAATCCTACAATATTATTTTGATAATATTCTCAAATGATTAGTTATTTATTAATTATTTCCTCTAATTTTATTAACTCTCTTCTTGCATACATGTTAACGCTATATTAACTCCGACTCAGATCTTTATAGTATGCTTAAGTCATGATTATGAGTTGCCCAAACAAGTATTTAAGGTTACTAAAGTTAATATAAAGAACAACATAGAATATTACTAATAAAATAATGACAAACATTAAGATTATATTAAATCTCTAGGATTATTAGCAAAGCTAGGAATGGGTTGTAACCTGGTGTGTCCTCCTCATCAGAAGGTTAGCTTTGCAACATATGTGTTGGACGGACCATCATGGGTTTCGTGGACTAGTATGGCTCGTACCCATGACACCTCGAGCATAACCTGGGAGAAGTTCCTCAAGATGTTCCCTAAGAAGTACATCTGCCCCGCCTATCTGAAGAGGAAGGAAGCATAGTTCTATAGACTGCAATAGGGAAGCATGTGTGTCTCTAAGTACATTTGACGTTTCCTACTTCTGGAGAATTATGTCATCAACCTCAGAGTTGAATGGAGATTGACCCTTATCCTAGAAGGTTTGAACTACACTATCAGGCATAACCTTGATTCCCAGCTACCACTGACTTTTAAATAGATGGTGGACAAGACTCTAGTGATAGAGTCCTATCCTAGATTCCAGTCTTCCGGGCACAAAAACAAAAACAAGAGGAAGAACTCGGGTGAAAACCAAGGATGTGACAAGTGCAATCATTGCTCCTGTTCTCACCTACCTGGAAGGTGCCCAGTGGGAAATTCCCAGCCCCGTAGAGATGATTGACCTGCACCTATCTGCCTTGATTGTGGCCAAGTTGGGCACATCTAACCTAATTGTCCTAAGCTTCAGTGAGGACAAGACCCATCTTAGCAGCTTGATCAGCAGCATGCTCAACAACTACAATAGAGATAGAGTCTACCTCTAAGAAACAACAACAACCAGAACCGGCAAGGTCATTGTGATGACCACATTTGTGCTTAATTGGTAAACTAGGGTTTACCTGAATGATTACATGCTTGATTAGATTGAACATAGTTTAGACTTGATTAATGATAGTAGATCAATTGTGATGTTTCAAACCTAAGAATAAACTCTAACTATGATTTTATTTTGAAGAATTAGGGTTTGAGAAATGTAAACCCTAATCGGCAAAAATTAGGGTTTTGATAGTACATGAATATGGAATTTGATCAGGATAGCAGTGTGGTAAATGATTTTTAAAATTTTCTACAAATTTTTTATTTAATTGAATTTTTGATATTATATGTATAACTCAATCATTCATATTGGAGAAAAATTTTAGAATATTTGAGTGTTCTTTGAATGTGGTTCTCTGTCGAACTATACTTCGACCAAAATGCTGAAAGAGTGTGTTTCAGCAGTGTAGTATTTTATTTTTAATTATTTATTGGTAAATATAAATGATATGAAATTTTAAATGGAGATCTTAAACAAAATCATAAATAACATGTAAAATTTTCATAATTTTTTGATTCGGTTAGACCTTATCAGTAGACGAATTACAATAACTGACATTTTTGTAGAATTTTGGATAGCAGGTCACTATTAGATTTTTAGTTATTTAATGGGAGATTGGAATGATCTAAAATTTTACATTAATCTTAGAAACTCAATTATACACAATATGATAAATTATCATAATTTTTTGAGAAGGTTTGATCTCTGAAATATATGAATTACAGAAACATTTTAAGACAGAAACATCTGCTGAAATAAGAAAAAGTTTAGTGAGGGATCAAAGTGCAATTGACCCAAGCAACTCAATTGCTCTATATGATCAACCTAATACACTAGTAGCTCTCATAATTCGTGATTCATTCCAGAGAAATGAAATCCTAGAGAGAGAGGGAGAGTTAGGATTTGAGAGGAGAAATTGATGGAGATGTTGACCTAGGGTTTTGCGGTTCGAGGAATGATGAAATAATATAAGTTTAGCTTCAGTGGATATAGTTTCATGGTGAATCTTCTCTCACATATCAAAATTCCGTCCCTCCTATGATTTGATCCAAAATGGTATCAAAACTTCCCCTTTACTCACTCTTTCTTCATAATCCCTCATTTTTAGGGTTTCCGAGTTGAAAGGAATAAGAACTGGGTGAATTGCTAGGGATTTGATATAGATTCGAGATTTTCAGATATGTGATACGTTTTTAAGGTGTTTTCACACCTTAGGGTAAGTGGGAACTTCTTTTAAATAGTGTATTGCATGAAAATTGGTTAATTAATCCATAATCTTTAATTGCTTAGTATGCGACTACAAACTCTGAATTGTCTATTTGTTCTAAGTTGTTGCAAAATGATATGAAATGGATTCTTCCTCTATTTGGATGAATTTCAGATGATAAAATCATATTAGAAATTTATACAATACACCCTAATGAGAATTCCCTAAGTATTTGCAGAGGTTATAAGAGTAAACTAAAATATAGGGAATTTGTCTATGACTGAAATTTATTGTATAAGTAAATATAGATATTTGCTTATCTAGATCCCCTTAGTTATGAATGATTGTCTATCTAAATTCATAGTCCATATATGTCAGATACTATCTTGGATTTTGCTCAAAGTGAATAGTGTTTGTTTGATATCTTAGTAAAGAGGGTGAAACCCTAGATGCGAGGAAAGTTGGATATTTGCAAATAGATATCGTGAAATCTATTTGAAGGGATTTTCTTGACATGATAGACTTTATTTATTCAATGTTATTATTGATGCATGATATCCCAGTGAATGGCATGGAAACCCAAATTCAGCTCAGTTCTAAGGTTTCATACATATATTGATTTTATATGATTTGTTGATAGTAGTCTTTATTCAGTGAATGTTTATGTCGCATGAAATCTTTATGGGAACCATGTGAATAAGTTGTTGCCTAGTGAGAGGTGACAAGATGTGTGATGCTCTTGTACACCATGATAATACTTGTACAACTAGTGAAATGAATACCTTGGTCTAAGGACCTAGAGGTAATGGTTACCTGTTACAGAGGTAACAATGTTATGTGATGATCTTAGGGTTTGAATACCCAGATCCAATAATCATGATAATGATGTGAAGGGATGAGAATTCCCAGTAATGTGATAAGGGATTGAGATCCCTGGTATCATGTATTTTAAAGATTTCAAAAGTATGTGATAGATGTATTATACCTTTCTTTGTAGCATTTGTTGTGATTAAATGAAACCCTAAGGGTTGGGTGTTCAATGAATCAAGTATTGTGATATCAGTGTTCTCAATTATTATTAATAATTCTTATCATGATAAGTAATTAACTCTTAATTGAGTTATGAGATGCACAACTCAAGATTTGGGTTGATATGCACGTTCTTTGAGAAATTACAGATAAGTTACAGGTGCTACTGACGATTACTCATATGTCAAGTAATTAACTCTTATGACTGTAATAAGATGATAAATTGCACGATTTTTGTGTGTATGTGCTAAGTGGACATGTAATCTGTTTATTTAAGAATTTTAGTCTGCATGCATGTATAATATGTTGATTACTCAGTATATTACAATGTTTTTTAGTATACTGCTCTGTCAGGTCTAGAATGATATTCATGTTGTGATTTTCTAGGAAATAATAAAATTATAGATTTAAGGGCCCTGACATCATAGAACCCCTATGTGAGGTCTGCACCTTAGGGGTGAAATGACCTAACACTGGAAGTGTCTAGTATACGGGGGTCGGAACGTGCTATCAGGTGGCATGGGGGATGAAGCCCTAGTGAAAGTCTCCTTAAATTATAGTTTGTAGTGTCCAACATCAACCAAAAGTCTTGGTGGCACTAGAGTACAAAAACGTGTGTCCAACATCAACCAGAAGTCCTGGTAGCATGGCTTGACTCTCCGCCTGTGTGCTCAGGTTAGAGGAGGAGTCCAATTTACGGCACAATAGGAGTGTCGAGGCCAGAGAGTCAGTTTCCCTATTACAGACCAGGAGAGTAGTCAAACTAAGATATCCTGGGGTGTCGGCTAAGTCTTGTATGGTGGGATAAACAAGTGCGTATAGTTATTCAATTATTCTTTGTATGTTTCGGAATTATTAGTTCTCTTTATGATCAATCAAGCATTTCATATATTGATTCAGTCTTATGGATATTTAGAGTATCCTTCCATATTTATGATTGTCAATTATTAGACTCTCTAAAGCTTTCTGTTGCCATAATTGATATCAATTTCTCAAAAGTATATTTGTAATTATATCAGTGCTTTAGATGGTTTCTTTGAAGTACTCATTCACTGAGAGAGTAGGCTCACCCCTCTACTCAAATTTTTTAGGGAAATCACATGGACTTGAAGAAGATATCATTGCATCAGAGTAGATCTGCCACAAGAGTTAAGTCTGAGTATAGTTAAGTTCAATCAGTCCCTGTCACTTTAGGTCCCTGTATAGATGTGAGAGAGTTGTAAATGATGTTTTGTATGTTTGTTTCCTTAATAAGAGAGAATGCAAATGATTGATATGTCATATGTACGTGGAAGTGTGAGAAACATAATGAATGTATGGATGTGTATCATTAATGCTGAGATTACATTAGAGAAATAAAAGTTTAATTCTCTTGAAAAGTTAGTTTATGTGGTTCAATGTGAGAAAACAAAGAGTTTGAAAAAGAAGAAAAAGTTAAGGGTGATCTTTGTATTACGTTAAATCCTCAATTTATAGTGGAAATTGTGAGATTGGGGTGTAACAGTCATCAACCACCTTTGGAAAGGCGAAATGGAAGAGTGATTACTATTAATGTTGAAGAATCCAGAGAAGATAATGAAATCATCGAAGGTACTTTAGATCTTAATATGCATCATATTAATTCACTTTTCAATTTTAGTTCATCGAATACCTTCACATCAACTTAGCTTGCTTCAATGTTAGAGATAGAATCAAAATATTGATCATGTGTCATTTGTTAAAACCCCTACTGGTAGAGTTTGATCTTCTTATCTCAAACTCCTAACCCTAGACCTTTGTATCTCTGGGAAGATGTTTCCTTTGTATTTCATCCTGCTTTAAATGACCACTTTTGATGTTATATTGGGAAATTCATGGGACTACAAGAAGGTGATTTGAATTGAGTTTCTGATGGATTGAATGAACACTATTATTAAATTTATATAGTTAAGAATTATTGTGGACAAGATACCAATAATTCATTTGAGACTAGTATGTGTGTTAATTGATGATCATGTCTCATGGGTCATAGGTATTGGATACCAAGTCAGACACATAGGTACTTGTTAGAGAACAACTGTACTAGACTATGAATTGTTATGTGATAGTCATAATCAACTCTCAAATGCAACATTTGTTTTGGCGGTCCATTGACCTAAAGTCACTACATAGGATATATAATAATCATCATCATTTTCACACTACCCAATGTGATCTTAAACAAGGTTTCCCTAAAGGTAGTGATTGAGTGTGGTGATATCATGGTACACAGTGTGAGTGATGTAGATGGAATTTGTTTGTCCCATATAACGGAAGCAATATCCTAGGCTCTTGATAAGTGAGATTAGAGAAATGCATGTCCAAACTCATGTGAGTTAACAGGTGATATTGAGATCATATATATTACATGTCTACTTGAAGATCAAGGAACTTTCCTTGACATGATGGGGATGAAATTTCCATGCCTCTAGTTCTGTTTGGATACGTGCGACAAAAGTATCAAACAACACGATAAAATTGGAGTCTTGTCATTTAGTATAGTTCAATTAATCCTACTAATTGGGTAGCAATATGTGTGACTAAACACTACTTATTTCTTCTAGATTGTAATATTGATTATTGAACCCATTTGTAATGTATTATGGGGCCTACATGGTCACACACATAGATATAGCTTGAAGAAGTCTAATATGGACTTTATTGTAATTGTTATATTAATTTTAGGGACCTAAAAGTATGTTTGAAGTACCTAATTTAAATATAGATCTAGACTTTAGAAATTAGTTTCCATAAGTTAGGACCAATTCCCCATAGAAGACTTAAATATGTACGCCAATACGTTTGGACAAACATTACATTCTATTAAACCCAATGAGTGTCTATTCCTTGATTCTATCAAGGAGTTCATAGCGTGGAAAAATATGGTTTGGGAAACCCTATTCACTCCAAGGCTCTATATATGACATGAGAGGAAGCCATCAAGGAATACAAGCATATATTCTCAATGTTATCTTAAGGGTTTAAGAAACCCCAATACCAACTTATAGAGAGAGATAATAGTAATTCTAAGTCATCCTCAAGCATTTGTGTGAAGACTGTGGAGTAACATAGCATATTTTTTCATTGTTTGAAAAGGATGATTTCATAAGGGTATAGAGTTTGAGGAGAAGGTGTCCAATGGACAAAGGTATATTACATAGAAGGAAACCAAACAAATAAAAACATGTTACACAGTAGGATGGAAGCAATAGAACAACACATTATCACAAGAGGAGGAGGGTGACATCATGGTCAAATATGCAATCACTGGGAAAAAATTCTCTCCATTGGATCTATGATCCTCCAAGACAGTTAATATGTTCCTCCAGTGATAGTCAACCATAAAATCTTGCATAGTTACAAAGAAAATTGAGTTTCTACATGCATCCTGAGGTGAGTCTCAGAGTGTTTGAGATTACCAAAATGAGTTCTAATTTCTGATTAATGAGAATACACAAAACATGGATTAGATGGTCCATATTTACACCAAGCAATAAAAGTTGAGTTATTAGAACTTCTTCCACAGTAAGGAATGAATTTATAATCCTAATATGATAATTGTGAATTAGATTGATCCTACCCTTAGTATTCTAGGTAAATATTTTGTTCTTTGTTGCATATTCTACTTACAAGAACCCAACAGTGGTATCAGATCTATGTCTAATGTTTTTTAACAAAACTTTCAAATGTGAATAATTTTTTTATAAGATGATGGTACAAATACTTCACCTGATGAAATTGATTAATGAGAAAATCCAACTAATCTAATGACCTGACCGATATCATCGCTATCATATATGATATGATAGTATATATGCTTACATGCAAATTTAAAGATAACCTCAATACAGTTTTGTATGGTGTATTATGCATTTTTATGGCAAAAAAGTGTAAGTGTTGTTGCTTCTTATTAATTGTGATTTATATATGATTAGCATGATGTGATTTCCCTATTAATACCATATGTAACTATACCCACCTTATTCCCCTTCATTGTAACTCAATATTTATCTTACATATGATATAGTCATCTATAATAGACTAGAGTATTTGATGTAGAATATGATGAACATGAATAAGGACATTTGACGAACAATCATAAAAGTTATGGATCATCCATGGTGATGCTTCAAATTTGAATAATCCAAGAGTATGGACTTAGGGTATACCATCTTTTTGTATGCATGTGATACAAAAAACTCTAGATGATCTGGTTCTTACATATGCGTGGAAAGATTGTGGTAGGAGGCCAGAATTATTAGACATTTTTATCACTTGTGGTGCTTGGTTATTTATATGATATATAATATATACATATGTGGCTATTGAATATGTATACGTACTATACCAAATCTAATTAAATAATAAGCTTAAGATGTCTTATGACATGCAACACACATCAAGTCCTCCATCTATTTGTGTGGGGTTGTCATAGCAAGGTGCATTATCTATGTCGGTGAGGTGTTATGTGAACGTATGGATCTATCAAAGTAGGGTACATAATTATGATTTTTGGTAGATGGGTTGAGTGTAACTCAATCATCTTAATAGGATTAAGAATCCTAGAGGCATGCACTTGGGATTCCATATCATGGAATTTAAAATTGTTGTTTTCCATCCATACAAGGGTTCCGTATTATGACATAAAAACATGCCTATCTAAATGATTGAGTTGTGACCAGTCAATCGTAGTTGATTTATATTTTAATGATTCATGGCCCTTGTCCCCCGAGATAGTTATTAGATGTGACTATCATGATTAATATTGAGTTTCTATTAATGTGGATAAAATGATATTAGTAAATGTTTAGTCAAATATATAATTAAATAGGAAAGTTCTATAAAAAAATTTCAAAATTCCTATAATGTTGTAGATTCAAAATATGAACCACCAATTTTGTGATCAATCCTGGAAAATACATGCTTGGAGAGATAATTTTATGAGGACTAGTGCATGAACTTCAGAAGTATTCTCACGATATAGTGTAAGGCCAATGTGTTGGACCATGTTCTCCCTCATGATGCCACACTCATTATATCCTTATGTATTCAAATGAGTTGACAACATGGAGGAAGAAGCCAGTAAGAGAATTCCTTCAGCAAAAAAAAATTTCCATCAAGTTTACCATGTAAATGTTGAAAATATTAGATAATTGATCTTTATGAATGGCATGGTTAGATCATTTTAATTTTTCTCATTTTGTTATGAACAACTAATACTAATCCTTTCAGGTATGTACCCATATTCTGTTTTAAAGGTCAAAATGATATGTGGGAGGATTACCATCAAGAATAAGACTATGGTGTATCTAAGTCTAATTTAAGTAAAATCATGTTTTAAAGAAGGTAAGGGGGTTATAGGAACATAAGGAGACTACATCAATGTTGGACATTGGATGTTGCCCATCTTACATAGAGGAATTGAGAGGTACAAAGTTTTAGAGATCTCCACCTGAAGTAGTTATACTATTGAGATAAATCGAACAACTTCTTAAGCATGTATATTGGATACAACATGAAAGTCTTACATGAATGTAAGAGAATAAGAGAAGTAGATCCTTAGGGAGGGAATATGTTTCACCAAAAGTGGAAAGTATTGAGATAGTTGTTATTGATACTATATAGACACATAATTTATCTCTACAAATTGGGAAATTTTATAGAATTAAAGAATTTTTGACACTCTTATGCCACTAAGATTTTGTTTGGACAAGACAGAGTTCTTCATTCCTTTTAAAGAACAATTGTTGTTCATTTTACTTGGATGGCATCTTAGATGAAATTCTTCTATTTATTATGATCACGGATCTTAAGACACAAGTATGACTTTTTAGATGTATTTTTATATTTCTTATGATCATGGATCTTTAGATACAAGTATGTAATGTAAATACTGAATGGATGAAGCTACATGACTGAAATATGACATAACCTTTGTCTTTTTGTTTGTGCCATACAAGTGAGAAGTGCGTTTATAAATTCCATTAGGATAGATACTTGCATTCATTTGATTTTGATATCTCGAGACATGTGAATAATGTTATGGGAAAGATGGAAAAGGTGTCTATATTTAGATGGAGAGAGGGGACAACTGAACTTTTAGAACTCATACATACTGATGAGTGTGTTCCTTCAAGTTAAAAGTGAGGGGATGATTTCAATATTTCATCCATTGACTAATGGATTACTAGATATGGATATGTATGAGAAACAAACCAGAATCCCTATAAATGTTCAAGGAATACATAACTAAAGTGTAGAACCAATTTTGAAAGAATATTAAGATTCTATATCATTTATACATCGTCTATATCTGATGATGAGTTAACTATTCTGATTCTTTGATTATATATAGATGTTGAATATTTGTGCCAAGAATTTGAGTATTGTTATGGTGGAACTGAATCCTCTTGGTGTTGGTTGTATATCCTAAGATCCATCAAATGATGATAGTAATGTGGTGATTTATATAAGGTTTTATCATTAATAAAAAGTGTTTTCTTCAACAATAAGATTGCGATAAGATGTAATATTATCCTGAGAATGTTTAACTCAATGGCATATGGTTTGGGTTAAGGACGTGAACATGAAATCATGTGTATATTTAGATTAATCATTCTCATTATGTCCCTAGTCATATACTTGTGGGTATTATAGTATAACAACTCTACATAAGGCTAGTATGTATGGTGATTTGTGACTACATCACATTAGTAATGATGTTGGATATCAAGTTAAACCTATAGGTACTTGATAGATAACAAGTTGTATTGGGAAAACCCACTTTGAAAATGACACAAGTAAGCCATCTAATGGAAGTTAGAGTCATCTTAACGTGATACTAGTGATTGTGATCCTTACACCTTTAGTAACTACATTAACCACATGTTTTTCTACATAGTCTGACACTGCCCAATGTGATATAGGTATATATTGGGTACACAGTGACACTTGTGGATTTTTGTAAATGACATAAAGAGAGATTCTTCCCTCCTATTGTAGTGATATCATGACCAATTGATAAGTGAGAGTGTAGATGCATGGACATGTTCATGTGAGTCAATATATGATATCGAGCTCAAAAATCTCTATAGTTTTCTTCGGTTAAAGAAACTTAGATTGAATGTTGATAGGATGAGCATTGCATGCCTCGAGATCAATGTAGATGTCTATAAAAAAGGTATTATATGGTCATGCTACCATTGGCCACTTACAAGCCAAAGTAGATATCGAATTATTCTAGTTACTTGGGTAATAGTTACGTGTTGCTAGATACTTCCCATTTCTCATGAGGTCTTTGACTTCACTACTAGTGTAATCTGGAACCTTTGGGGTCACACACATTAGGGTGATTCATGGAAAAGAAGTTTGCAATGAAGCACATTGTTATAATGGGTTTGAATTATGTTAGGTTGATTTCCAATTCAACTAACTGACTAAACAAGTCAACTGATTGAATGAATGGTTGAATTAACTGTTCAACTAAGTGCCAAAAAATCAACTGATCATCATTATGGGAAGTGACCATGCAAACTATTGAGCAAGTTAGTTTCTCTAATGGACTGTATGAGGTGCAAAAGGAAACGATACAAAGTCAATCCAACTAGGATCCAAGTGATTGACTAAATCAGAATTGAACATCCCAAAATACACAAACCAATCGACTAGGACTTATTAGTTGACAAATATCCAAGTTGTCCTATTTTGAGCTTGTTTGTGAATTGGGAAAAAAATGGGATTGGGTTTTATGAAACTCTACCCCTTGACTCCCCTATATAAAGGGTGGACATCAATGGGATACAAACACACAAGTTGCACATATATTGTTTACCTTTTGAAAAGAGATAAATAAATCCCAATAAAAATACCATGATAGGAGGAGGAAAGGAGCAAGTGATCCTAGTACTTGAAAACCATGATTCCAGTTACTCTTGGCGATCAAGGTAGGGATGACAAGAATTTGATTATGACAGATTAACTGAATGGTTAGTTCTAGTTTGGTCAATTTGACTTGTATAGTTTGGTTACTTCAGTTAATTTGGTGAAATTGGTTTAATAATTCATTTGTGGGTTGAAAATGTTTTTTATTTGGTTAATAAAATTAACCAAATAACCATAGTTATGTACATAAAACTATCATAGACATATATAGACATATATATTGTACTTCGATTTCAATGCATCTCTCAATTTATATGTTAGACAAGTTTCATTAAACTTCATAGTAATTATATATGTATGTAATGCTACTATGATATGTGAAGTTATCATGTTTCTTGATCATTTTCAAGAAATATTATAATAGAAGTATTATTTGATAGCCAATTTAACCAACATAATCAACTATTAACACATTAATTGAGTCGAATTCAGTATGGTTAAGGTTAAAGCATGAAACCATGAACTACTTGATTAACCAAACCAATATATCCATTAACATGAATTGATGATCCTCCCTAGGTCAAAGAAAAAATTCACCAAGAGCTCACCCATCCACATGGACATCATAAAGTTTGAGCCCTTGTGTCAAGGCTTGAGGATGAATACTTCTCTGGGGATAGGATGAGTTCTACAAACTACAACTATGAGGAGGATGATTGAGCGTCTGTATAACGACAACAACATATTCAGGCCTAGTTCTAGACATTCATGATCTACGCCCAGCTAAGACATGTATAGTTCTCAGACAACTAGTGTGTGCCAAGATATATTCGATATTACTTCTTTGTTTTTAGTATAATGGCATTGTATGATTACAAAGAATAAGTTTGATAATGGTTTTTGTAGGAACTCTTTTTGTAAATCTGCTACATATCCTCCCATAAAACCCTATAAAGACAAGTAATTTCACATTGTTGGACCTGATGAGATCAATATGAGCCTTGACAGACTTCCATATCCTTCTATGCACATGCTATGCAAACTGTCATGTTCACACTTAATTGTGTTCCTTCTTAATTTATTATAAAGACACCATATGTGATGTAGGCTAGAAAACATCCTAGTATGTGTTTTAAAAGGTTTGGGGTTGTAAACCTTATGTGAAATGTTCATTTCATAATAAATTGAGACCAAAATAAGAGAAGTCTTATTTTAGGGGGTATCTTAGAGAAACTAAAGGATATCGTTTATTTTTCCCACATCATAGCAATGTGTTTGTTTCTAGAACTAGTTCCTTCTTAGAGAAATATCTTATCTCTAGAAATGTTAATAGAAGGAGTATGTAATTGTAACATACCAAAACATGGCTTCCTTATCCCTGAAACCCTAATTCCAATGAATTAGGTATGAAAGGGTATAGTTCTTAGTTTAACCCTAAACAAGGTATAGTGTATACTCTAACATGGGCATATTATATGTTTTGATGGTGTTCATGTCATGTTTGAATTCGTAAATACATTACATATCTTATAATATGCAAGATAGGTCCTTTATTATTATTGGGATGGAAATGATAATGGTTAGTGCTAAAATAGTTCATCTTGATAAATAATAAAGAGTTAGATTTTTGTAATATAAATCATAACTCTTATGATTTAAATTGATAATACTCATAATTTCATAAAGTGATAAACATAATTTGGTTTTCCTAACAATAATATATGGCATGTTGAAAGGATACATGTTTCATATAATGGATAATACATTAATATGTTAATATTATTTATCCTAATGAATTTAATAATGTCTAAAAATATTAGATAAGCACCCCATGGAATAATAATATATTAATATTATTTTGTAAACATAATCTTATGATCACTAGTGATGTTGGGTGTAAGAACACTGTGAAAATCATGGGAAAGAACTAAAAAATCATTATTGTAGAGAACTTTATCAATTTTCAAAGATACAAAAATCCAGTCCATCCTGATGGTTGTCCCAAGAGAAAAAGGGGCCACTCATAGATAGCTCAAATTAACCATAACGTCATTAAAATCGTCCATAGATATTTTACAGGGAGGTTCCTTATCATTTTTTTCATTGTAGTTTCTAACAACATTATAGTCTCCCAAAATAGTAGTTATTATGATATCAGGAACTATGTCTATGATTTCTATGATGATCTTTTAAATAGAAATGTTGTTGTGTGTGTTAATGCTATTGATGATCTGGAGTTTTCCTCTATTTCTACTATTTAGAATATTTTGCTTGATAAGTTTTTACTAAAGAAGAGATTGAGAATGTGATTGATGATCTCAATATTGATAAATGCCCTGGTCCTAATGGTTTCAATGGTAAACTTTTTAAAACTAGTTGGAATATCGGTAGAGCTGGTTTCCTTGTTGTTGTTCTAGATTTCTCAAAATCAAGGAGGCTTTTAAAGGAAGCTAATCTAGCCTTCATTATGCCTATTCCAAAGAGTGAAAATTCTTATCTTATTAATAATTGGAGACTCATTGCCTTGTGCAATGTGATATGCAAAGTCATTTTAAAGTTCCTTACTAACATGTGGTAGAATGTCTTACCTTATATTATTACCAGTAATCAATGTGCTTTTGTAAGAGGAAGAAGCATCCAAGACGCTATTCTTCTTTCAAATGAGTTGATCCATGATTTTAACAAATAGGAGGAAAATGAAGAATGTTTGTGAAGGTTGACCTCACTAAAGCTTATAATATTGTATGTTTGGAGGCCCTCTTTAAGATCATGGATTTGATGAACTTTCCTAAAAAAATTGATTGTTTGGATTAGGGAAACTTTTAACATGATCTCCTATGATATTTTTTTATTGGTAAACCCATTGCACCCTTTCAACCTTCTAATGGTATCAGGTAGGGTGACCCCTTAGCTCCCTATTTGTTCACTATTGTTATGAAAATCCTTTACACAACTCACTAATAAAGAGGTCAGTAATGGTTGTTTGAAGCCCTTAATTGCTTCAAAGAATTCGAGTATCTCCCATCTTGCTTTTGTTGATGACATTATGGTATTTATGGAAGCTGATGTTAATGGATCTCATACCCTTATAAAAATCTTTGATAAGTTTTCTGACATTATTGGTCTTAATACCAACCATGAAAAAATCTTGATCTTTTTTTGTGTTGATGCAGATGTCTAGATGGTTACTGACATTCTTGGTATTCATGCAGGTTCTCTTCCTCAAAATTATCTTGGAATTCCTTTAGTTATTGGAGGTATATCTAAAAGTTATTACTATATGTTGATTGATTGACTGAAGAAAAGATTGGATGGATGGAAATCTAAGCAGTTGTATTTTGTAGGTACTCTATTTGTCATTCATAATTTTTGGTCTTCTTCTTTCCTCATCCTAGTTCTATATGTGATGAGGTTGAAAGAACTATTAGGAATTTCTAGTGGGGACAGATTGATGGTAAAAATAACCTCCATCTTGTTAAGTGGGTTGATATCACTAAGGTCAAGGTTGAAGGAGGTCTGGATATCAAAAAAGTTAAAGATGTCTATAAGGTTTCTCTAATCTTTAATATCTAGAGAGTGGATTTGTAGAAAATAGTCTATGGATCAAATGTATCCATGAGATATACCTTCTCAAATATTCAATTTGGAACATTGACATTTCTAGTTAGCTCTCTTGGTACTTCATTCAGATGATCAAACATCTTGATGAGTTTAAATCTTTAATCAGCTATAGTATAGGTAATGGAGAGAATACCTAGTTATAGCTTGATCCCTAGACTCCTCAAAATAAATTTATTTGGGAATGCATAGGAACAAAGAGACTATCAGGTCTGGTTTATCAACTTTCAGTAAGGTTAGCTCCATTGTGTCAGGGACTGAGTGGAACATTTCTTCTTCCAAATTGCATGACATTTTGAAAAACTTTCTCAACAATATCAAAAATCCCATTGGTGGAGAGAATAGAATCTTGGTTTGTAATAAAACTTAAGTTAATCAGAGATTGATTAGGACTAATATTAGGAAAAGTGGGGTTGATGATCCGATTTTAATTGGGTTTGAAAATTTAATGGGAACAAGAACTTTCGTATAACTACTTGGAAGTTTGTTCATGGTAGATTGCCTACTATTTATTATTCCATGATGAGGGGGATCTCTACACCTTCTTTCTATTTTCTGTGTAATTATGATGATGAAAGTGATCGTCATATTATGTTTGATTGTATATATAGTCTTGCTATCTGGAGATTGGCTTTCAAAGATAATTTCATTTATACCATCACAATGAAAAGATTGGTTCTTACTGGTTTGGTGCTTAGGAAAGAACTTCTTATGAACATCACGATCATGCAAATTATATGGTTTGAAAGAAACTCAAGAGTTCATAACAGCAAGTACAATGATTCTATACTCACTTTGGGGTTTGATTAAGAATATTGTGATGCATTTTCTTTCTTGAATTCTTTAGTATGGAAGGTTGATGTCATAATCTTGTTTGTTTCTTCTTTCATTTGATGATGGTTGTCTTTGTTTAGTTGCATAGTCAAGAGGCTATGTTGTCTTGAGGATAGATTGAGGGCTTCTAAATACTAGGAAAGTTGATTGCTAAATCATGCTTGTTCAGTCTCTAGTTGGCATGTGTTGATTGTCCTTGTCTTTCTTCTGATGTATAGATTCTTGTTTTTTTAAAAGTGTATAGATAACTTGGTGATAATCCTTTTCTCACAAGTATTTGTTTCATACATTTGTACAAAAATTACAAAACTAGCAATACAAGGTATTGGTTCACCAAAAAAATATATTGTCTAAAATAATATGCAATGTTTCTACATTAATAAATATCATGGGAAACACCCTAATTGTCGTACATAAGGATATAGAGATTTGTGGGTAATTAGGTTATTCATGATTAAACATATCTTTAAAAATGAAATTTGAATTTAATAATGGATGTGGTTGCATATAAGGGTTAAGGAAAGTCATTCATGGAGTGATAGTCTAAAAATATCAAATATCATGACACTATCCATACATATATTTATTTGGTTAATAAACATAAAAATAATCTTTTATGACCTTAATCCATTTATAATTTAGTTAATGATCTAAAAAGTATAAGATAATGTGAATATCATATTCCTCATTTTTAATTGTCTTAGGGGCCAATTTTTACCTTAATTGGATAATGTTAGATGCCATAAATAAATTATAAATAAGATAAATATAAAATGACTCAAATGAACAATATTAACTATACAAAAATTACAAAAGTGGAAATTAATGACTTACACATGCCTTAGCCTACCTATCAAAATTCATCTTGTTTGGAATTGAAAGGTGCCATAATTTGAATAGGGGAAAAATGATATCAATTGCATATCACTTTATTGTAAATCTTATTTAGCTAAAGATTCTCAAATAAATTTAATTTTCACTCCTACTTTCCTTACGTACTAAAATGTGAATCAATTCTAGTATGTTGGATTTGGAATGTATGACCAAATTGTTGGGAAATATGGCATCAGATACGGCAGTGGTAAAAAAAATACTGCCTTATTCCCCTTAGGCAGTAGATTATGTAAAAAACAATGTAATGGAAGGAGAGTTATAAGGTTTATACATGATCCTGGAGAAATTCTAGTGATTATCCCTTATTGCAGTTTATTTCTTTCTTCAAGTTACACCTAGATGGTGTCAACAACGGCCTCCTAGTTGATCACCATTAACCGTGGTTGGCTTCATCCTCCTAGCGGGTGGCAACGACCTCCTCACCTCTATAGTAGTCCACACGAACCATTGGGAACTCCTGTCATTCTAGATGAATAGACGAGAAGGAGTTATCCCTTCTAGTCAATGTGTTAGCTTTGAATTGCTCTCCCAATTGTCTCTCCATTGCTATCCCACCCTTTGACGGGTAGTACTTGCTCGAGTTCTCACATTACCACAACTGTGAGAAGACAAAAATTTTCCAAAGTTTATTGTTGTGTCTAGAAAGCCGCGACTATCTCTCTATTTTTAGGATAGTCAAGGTCAGGAGTTCTAGTCTGAGCGGAAGTCAAAGGGACAAATTCTCATGAATTTTCTAGAACTTGCAAATACTGGTACAGTCAGTTCATCAGTGAACTGATCAGTTCATACATGAGACAGTTGGTTCAACCCTTGAACCGGTCATTTCACTATTTTCCCAATCATTGTATTAGCATTTAATATTTGGTTATTGCCACGAGTATAAAACTGACCTTTAGTGTCAGTTATTTAAGGCCTTTGGTGTCGGTTTCAAAGCGACACCCAAGTGGGTGCCGCTAAAAGTCGAAACCTTCAGCGTCGATTTTAACACCAATGCCATAACCCTTCCTGCCACCAAAATTGTGCCAGCAAGGGCACTATAGGCGTCAGTTATTCAATAAAATCGACACTATATCAAGGTCAAAGACGTCGATTATTCAATAAAACTGACACTATATAACCCTTCCTGCCACCTATAAAACGGGCCAGCAAGGGCACCATCAGCGTCAGTTTTTATATATAACCGACACCCACAGCCACACGGACATCAGTTTTTTTCTAATAACCGATGTTGTATGTCTTTGTTGTCAGTTTTATATTAATAATTGATGCCTATTTTATGATTTTTTTTCTTATCAGTTTGCAGGCATGCTGTCTGACTGGTCAGTAGGATGCAGAACCTACAATTCAGTTCTGAACTGTAGGTTTACAACATCCATTGATATCATCCAACAACAGGCCACAAACATGCAAAATTAATAAGATGGACAACAATTTATGATCACACACATTTAGCAACTTGCAGTTCCACTCATTTCATCTCTTTTCACATTTAGACACATGTAGAAACATTTATGTATTGATCATCTCCACATTCACACATATGACAATTCAAAAAAATTCATTCACATTCACACAAAAATAATTATGAGAACAAAGTTTAGAAATATCATTCTTTATTCATCATCATCATTATCGCCATCAATATCCCAATTATATTTAAAAATTCCCACTACTTGTAGGGCTTTTGCCCATTCTTCTCTTACATCATCTAATTCTTCCCTCGTATAGGGAGTATGTACATCTAATAACTTTCCAGCTGTAGTCAAATCTATTTTAAACACCTGCAAATAGAATGACATATATATAATTAATAATATATAAAAATATTGATATATTTCATATTATCTAATGAGACTATATATAATACCTTATGTATAGTATCGATTTCCATTGCGGCATGTTTGATGATTAGGTCCATAAATCGCATCACATAGTATGCACATGCCCATCCATTGTTTTGTGTAGCACACTATAAATTGAAGCATATAAAATATTCAAAAATACAAATAAGCACAGTTCACATAAATAATATATACATTAGAGTCCAGAAATTACTTTCACATTCTCCCAAATTAGTGGCTGATTTTTTTTCTTGGGGACCTTTCCTCCAGCTTTTTTGAACTCATGTAAAGCCCTACATGTTAATGTAACACATTAAATTGCATAATTAAATAGTAATGTAATAACAGATGTTAACGGATATAAAAATATGAAATATTTCTCACGGGAATAATGGCTTTTTCATCATGTGTCCATATAATGTATTCAATTCATTCCCCACAGGATCTAGATAATAGACAATGAATGTCTTGGGGACAATAACTAATAACTCCCAATGCCTACCACTACAGGTAAGAAAGTCAAAAATTAATAACTCAAAATCCACAATAAAAATGTAATTTTCTTAAGTCCAAATTATAAGCAAAGTAAACTTACTCGACATTGAATGGAGCTATTATCACCATCTTCTTTTTTTTGCCAAAATATTTAAAAGCAGCACAACAGTATGAAGTAGCTGAAGAAGGGTCTTTATCTATAAGACTAATCAAAGATGGAACCAAAAATCCCACATGGGAAAATGAAAAATCTGTACATATCGTGTGTAAGTGGCTGCAAAACATGTATTATGTATGCATTAATATATAAGAAACTAGATCACTGTATATAAAACAAGGTATATGGATGTATAAACAAGATCTCACCATATCCATAGCTCTATCAAAGATGTATTCAGCCAATCATAATGAAACAACTCCAAAATATCTTGTATAAATAGCTTGTTATTGTATGATTGACCTACAACATCCTCCGGAATAGAAACATTTATAGGGCAATTTGTATCATGTTCGCCTATCTATAATGCCATACCCTTACAATTAGAACCTAACGAGGCATGTAGGTCCCTTGGAAGCCAACTTGGTACATCAGGAGGTGGAGGTGGAGGTTGAGATGTAGCATGTGTCTTCCTTTTGACCTGTATATATAATTTCAGATCAATTGACTCATATATACACACTAACAAATTAACGTAATGTAAATTTACCATATAATATTAGTATAGATGACATCCGCTTTGGGCCACATTATCACTCCGCCTTCTGTCTCACCAAGCATTTCAGAATCAGGGTGGGCATATGGCAATGCAAGATCCCTCCAATTGGAGAGTACATGTATCAGGCTCACATGAACCACACCAGCTGGTACTGGAGTCCCATGAAACGTGTCCCTTGGAAGGGTTAGGTAAGCATGTGTCTATGTAATGATATATTCTTGACTTTTTAGACGACATAGATTCAACCCCTACAAATTTACTTAAAGAATGTTATATACATAAACATATCATCTTGAAAAGAGTAGATACAATGTCATAAAAATACTTACAATGGACGTGCTAGGTGGGTCTATAGGATTACTCCCAACCTCTGTAGTAGGAGAGGAGCGGCACGCCACAGGTACTGTCTGAGTGGCAGCCTGAGATGCTTGCCACTTCACCATTGCTTGTTGGACTTTCTTATTACTTAACTCATCTATCTATACATCGAAAAAAGAAACACTAGCGTTTGATTATTGAATTCCCATTTGTAATAACATTCTCAAAAAAGAACATGTTACCTCAACATTTGATATTACTGCTTTTGGGATAGGTTTGCGCTGTGATGGCCCAAAGAACGCTTTTATCCCACACTAGTGCTTGCACACCTAACACGTCCAGGATGCTCTGGGTTACCAAGAGAAACTTTCAATTCATCCCTTGTGCACTCGGGGATGAACTTGCCTTCCTTCCTCTACTCGTGAAGCTCCCACTAATCGTCATCAATAGAAGTTGGTAAGTAAACATAACAATAATCAATATCAATATCTCTAAGAGTTGAATTTTACCATTTTTGCAGCCGCCGCAGCAGTTGCGGGCTTCGTTATATATCCCTTCTTGTTTTGTCTCCCAGATATCAACATATCATGGTGAGGCAGAGGTGTGGAACAAATAGTAGAGGACTCTGCAGTCTCCTGAGTAGTAGCAGACTGAGCAGTAGACTCAATTTGTAGTCTTTGGCGAACGCCTGGATAGCCTCTTGGACCCATTGTGTGGTCATGCACATTCAGTGCACGCCTTGCTCTTTGAGCATCGTTGATAGCCTTGTTAGTAAGCACATTGATTTGGTTAGTAACACTAAAGGTTAATCTTGAATAGGTGAATACATAAGAACGTATATTAATTAAATTGGGAGTGGTGCTTAATACCTTGAATTCATCCTTTTTTTTGGGTAACAAACTCCTCCCAGGCTTTGGGGTCCAGGTAGTTCCATTGCTCAGGGGCTGCCTTCTTCCTAAATTTATTTTTTAAAGAGAATACAAATAAAAGTTATTATTGTAGAGTTAGTAAAAAAGTGATCAATGTCTAGAATTGGAAATCAATCAAGAACATATTCTCAGCATCGCGTATGTAATCTCAAATGAGATTTGTCCTATAGTTCCTTAGGACCCTCCCACAGTGTTGCATCACACATTTACGATGCAGCTTTTCATCCATATCAAATATACTCTACAAAATAGAATTTCTATATACTAGTATCCTAAAAATTAGTAATCTACAAAAATAGAATTGCAAATAATAATAACTCACGCATAGTTCCTTCCATACTAAGTCTTTCTTCCCCTTTGGAACTTTATGCTAGGATTCAAAAATCGGACTACAATGGCTACAAGTAAAAACCCCAAGATATGAAATAAATGAGTTGCGGTTCACTCCAACTGGATTTCCTGCATGATCAAAATCCACAACCAGTTTGGGTCCATTGCCCCTTTACTGTAGTAACTTGTTCATCATTGTGATACCCCTCACTTTCTCAATTTTTTTATTGCTCATCAAGTGCTCCAAGTTCTTCAGCGGGTACATCATCAACCTAAAATTTGACAAAATAAACACACTTACATGATATAACTATAAATGACCAAATAGATAGAAATATAGGATATATTTTTTAAACTTACACTGTGAGGTGGTGCATTGATATCCTTACCCTCACGGTAATCATCATCATGGTCATCATGCTCATGCTCAGCCATCTGAAAGTGTCATTAAAAAAACAAACATTTAGCATTTGACATAACTAAAAGATAATAAAACATTGTAAAGTTCACATTCAGAAAAATAAAACACTCAAAAAAATATAAACATGCATGCCTCTAATATTGCGATCTTTTATCAATTAACAATCCTTCATTGTGATCTCCGTGCACATACAAGTCATCATTAGCTTCAATATTTGGTGGTATTGGCAACCCAACTGAGAATGGACTGGAGTCATCATACTTATCATAGTACTCTTCTTCATCTATAGGATCTTCAATGAGCTGTCTTTTACCATGAAGAACAACCGACCATTTATCATTTGCAGGATCATCGATATAAAATAGTTGTTTCTCCTATGATGCCAATATGAATGGTTCCCCCTTCTCTCCAATCTTTTCCAAGTTCACTAATGTGAAACCCAATTCATCCACTATAACTACTTTGGTGTTATCAACCCAATTACATTTAAAGAGCGGAATTCTAAAATCTACGTAGTCAAACTGCCATATGTCTTCAATGACACTGTAATATGACATTTTAGCTTCACGTGGACTCTTATCCTTTGCACTTGCAAAAAAACAATGAAGATGCTTGAAGGGTGACCCCACTGTTTTATACGACACTCTTATCATCTTGACGCTTTGTGTAATATGAGAATCCATTTATGTCAAACCCTTCATAACACATAACACTCAATTTTGGTTTAAAGGCGAGGCATTTGCTAGTTTCAGTAAGATTATCTGGTGTTTGAGATAGTTGATGTAAGACTTTATCTTCAAACCACTTAATAAATGTCTTGTTATGCTCTCTAGCAAGCCACATTGAATTGGCTCGAGGATATTGTCTCTTGATGAAATTGGTATGTTCCTCGATATAAACACTCACTTCATCGATGTTGTGTAAAGTATACAAGTGACCTTGTTCCAACTGCTCACGACTGATTACTTTCATCCGTGATCCCAAAATTCCTTTGCCAAAATACTCCTCAATATTCTTGTGATTAACAGGAGTATCATTAGCGCTCAGAAAGTCATTTCAAAAATCCATAACCTCTATCGCCACATAACCCTCAATAATACCCCCTTTAGGCCGATAACGATTTCAAACATCACCTTTAAAAATGCTCATGTATCGTTCAAAGGGATACATCCAGTGCAAGAAAACTAGTCCCAACATTTTCACTTACCTAGTCAAGTGGACAACAAGATGTACCATGATATCAAAGAACGAAGGAGGAAAATAGATCTCAAGCCACAGGAAATATTTGTTGCATTAGAGTGTGACAATCATGAGATTTAAGACCTGTCAACTTCAGATCTTTCATTGATACTAATCTACAGATCTTAAATGAGTAACCCTATGGCACCTTAACATTTAGCAAGCATTCACAAAAACTTTCTTCTCCTTTCTAGACAATGTGTAACAAGCGGGAGGTAAGTATGTTCTCCGATCACTACTAACTACTTCTGTTAATTCTTGTCGCCATGTTTTAGTCATATTGAATCAGTGTTCTCTTCACATATAGGACATGCTTTAGATCCTTTGACACTATATCCAGACAAATTCCCATATGCTGGAAAGTCATTAATAGTGTAAAAAAACATAGCATGCAAATGAAATGTCTCTCTTTGTGAAGCATCATAGGTCATCACACCTTCACCCCCAGAGTTTCTTTAAGTCATCAATCAGAGATTGAAGATAAACGTCGATATCATTTCCAGGTTGTTTAGGGCCCAATATCAACAACGACAACATAACATACTTATTTTTCATACACAACCAGGGAGGAAGATTGTATATAACAAGCATAATTGGCCAAGTGCTATGTTAGATTCTCAATGTCCCATATGGATTCATCCCATCTCTATAAAAGATAAGTCTTAGATTCCTAATTTCTTCACCGAATTTAGGGTACAATAAATCAATCTTCTTCCACTGTGGGGAATCAGACGCATATCGTAGGATCCCATCATTATTTTTCTTAACATCTGCATGCCACCTAAAATTCTTCCCATCTATCGGATTGGCAAACAAGTGTTGAAATTGTGATATATAGGTAGATACCACATCTACGTCATCGTTGGCAATTTCTTCTTCCACACAAGCACTGCTATCAACATCCACTGATTTCAGGTTTGAAATCTCTCCATGCCAGTGCCATGCTGTATAGCATTGTACAATCTTGTTGCACATGACATGACTTTTGATTTCGTCTCCAGTGTTGACTTTCAAGTTGGTACCGCAATGCCTACATGAGTAGTAGAACCTATCTCCAGGTTGTTTCCTATGTTCCTCAGAAAATCTAATAAACTGATCAAGACTAGAAATAAACTCTGGGGTGAAGCGATTTGGAATGGACATCCATGATCTATCCATTCTATGATCAAAGAGAAAACAAGTATATATTAGGGTTTAGGGTTAAAAGATTAGGGTTTATGGTTAAAAGTTTAGGGTTTAAGGTCTTATATATAATAAATGTGTACCACCTATCCCATTTTGAATATCAAATCTCACTAATAAGTGTATAATTTGTATTGGGTTTTCAAGAAAATTTCGACAGCATTTCCCCATTGTTCTCCAAGTACATATGTACTTAGAGAACAAATGGGAAAATGCTACTAAAATTTTGTTTAAAACCCAATAAACATTATACACTTACATCCTAAGTGATATTAAGTGTTCAAGAACAGTCCCAAACCAGGGACTATCCAAGATTTACAACTAATGAGTAAATCTTAGATGGGTTTCTAGGCCAACAAATACATGTATGTTGTCATTCTTAGACCTACAATCCTAGTTTCATCATTCATATCCAAAGTTTTGTGTAACATCATTTAATCATGCTTATTAGTAAATACTAAACAATAAGTAAACCATGATTCCATATATCAAAGATTTGAATCAAAATGAATCCTAATGGCAAATTGGGAGAGTGAGAATATTATACCACACTTGAATGTTGAAGAAGAAATATATGCAAATCAATAGCAAGTCAACATCACCTACAACAACACAAATGCACGATTCAATTATATTATAATGTATTAATTAGGGGTCAATATTGAAGTTTTAACTAGATCTTTATATATCAACATACATACTAGGTCATATTTCAAGTCAAGATTTCAGCATTTAATCAACTTAGGGCGCATACTTGATTCACAAGGTATTTGGGTGCACAAAGAATAATATATGTTACTGATTTAGGAGTTCACATAATCATTTTAGAAATAGAAGACCCACATGTGAGTTAAGTTTGAGATTCAACATCAATGTATCTTTAACACGCATGTTTCAAGGTTCAAAGCACATAATCAAATCAAATTAGGATGCTAGAATGGAAAAGTTTGAATCTTATTTCAACATGCATCAAATTTTACTGAATTAGGTCAAGCATGAGGATTAGAAGCACAAATATATGCAAGCACAAGATTTGTTCATATCCTAGGTTGATTTATAATAGCAACATCTTGTAGTCTTAATCATACCCTAGTCTAGGTATCATATTCTATAACATTGATTTCAACATCTCCAATGTACATGCATGTTCATCATCAAGATAATCATTACACACAAATGTATGTATCCTATCATTCATAATTGAGCATTATGGTTAATACAAGATTAGGTTGAAATGTTTACAAGATTAGGTCACAAGATAATCACTACTAAATTAGAGAACAAATATATGAACAAACCTGGTGGGGCTGGCTGTTGGCGGTTGGTAGCTGGAGGAAAAGAAGGAGAAACAGGACCGACATCAGAGGATGTAAATAGAGTGTGGTAGTAGACGAGCAAGAAGAGCAGTACCAGCAGCCAACTGAGCATCAACTAGAGCTAGGCGGAAGTGGCGGCTCTAGCATATTTCCAAGCTTTGACGTTGCCTCTCAAGTGAGCAAAGGGAGCAACGGCGGTGGGGGAGCAATGACGACGGGGGAGCAATGGCGAGCGGCAACAATCGCCAGACCTAGCGGGTGAAATCGCAATGAAACAGAGATAATGGGGAAGACTCTATTTCAGGTGGGTGCTATTAAGTTTACCATCGTCGTCGGTTGTTTCAGAAAATGACACCTAAGTACCAAAAGCGTCGATCACCACAAAAAACCGACGCCAAAGGGGGGTAAAAAATTTCGCGGGGATAGCGCGCAAACATACATTAGTGTCGGTTATTGTAAGCAAACTGACGACAAAAATGGGGCCAATTTCTGTCTCACAAAAAAATTTAGTTGGTTATGTGGTAAACAACTGACATTGTATGTGAAATTTTGGAGGTAATTTTTTTGCACTGGAAAAATTAGATTTGGCAGGCAATTTTAGGCATCAGTTTGTTATTGTGCAACCGACGCTAAATAAAAAGTGATACCCGTGTCTGGCCGGTCTTCACATATAGATGTCAGTTTGTGTATACAACCGACATTGTAGGGTTTAGGCGTCAGTTTCTTAGATACAACCAATGCCTCTAAATGTGACGTTATAACCCATTTCTGTAGTAGTGTGCACAACTTGACGTCATCATCAATCCTTGATCCAATTGTATTGATCAACAAAATGGTCAGTTCACAACCTAAACCGATTGGTTCACATATCTGAGCCAATCAATTCATTTGTTGATTCAGTCATTTCAGAGTTCTGACTATCAAGACTGGTTCATATTGACGTAAAACTTGAATCGATCGGTTCAACACTTGAACATGTCAGTTCACACTCCAGTCAGTCAACTTTCATATATTATTGTTTAAATTGAATGCATAACACTTTAGTAATCAAGTTTAAACTACATTCATGAATAAACTCCTATTCTAGGTGTATCCTATGTGTGTGACCCTATATGTTCCAAGTTATGTTGGCAGTGAATGACCATAATTGATTTATGACATCACAAGAAATGAGTGGTATCTAGCAAGATATTATTGCTAACAAAGTAATCACAAAGTTGGAGAACAACTTCAACCTAAAACCTATAATTAGTCTTATAGTGATCGTATAGTTCCTTTGTCACTAAAATCCTTATTGAACTCGAGGAATAGAATCATCATCCTCTTAAACATTCAATCTGTGTTCCTTGAACTAGAGAAGACTATCTGAGATATATGTAAGCTCAATATCACATATTAACTCACGTGAGCAGGGACATGCATTTCTCAGTCTCTCTTATCAAGTGGCCAGGATATCATACTCATGTAGGAGGGACAAATCTCATCGACATCACTCATAGTCATCTATGTGTGTTACAATGCACCCGAGCACCACCTTTATGGCAACCCTTATTCAATGTCACAGTAGATGATGTCAAATTACATCGAATGACATGTGATGAGTGTAGTGATTTCATATCTAAGAGCCACAATCACCACCATCACTATGAGAGATGATATGACTACCAATCATGGTTTTTCACTCTCAAGGTGGGTCTGTCTGATACACTGTTCTGTAACAAGTATCTATGTGTTTTGTTTGATATCACATATTGTGACTTTGATGAGCTTCTCTCATCAACTAAGACAAACTCTAGTCTTATGTGTTATTATTGTCTATCAGTCTTCCACAATAACATCTAACTAGGGACATAATAAGAATGCATATACTCTTAACATCTGTATGATCTCATTGTTCAAGTCCTCAACCTGAAAACGTACAACATTGAGTAACATCATTCTTTAGACATGTATTATGTTACGTCAGTATCTCATAATTGAATAAAACAAAATAAATTGGAATATTGCCTTTATTATTAATCAAATCATTTATAAGATATGACATTACAAACATCACATGATTGGCTCTCTGGGCATACATACCAACAGACTCCCACTTGCACTTAGAGACAATCACCCGTGAACTTAATCCCAAGTGATCTTAACATGACATTCATATTTCTTCTATGAAAGTTCTTTTGTCAAGAGGTCGAGTACATTTCTCTCGATTCGTACTCTACAAATCTTCACATCTCCTCATTGTACAATCTCACGTATGAGATACAACCAACTTTGAATGTTCTTAGAATGTTGATGTGATCTATGTTCCTTAGCTTGTGCAATAGCTCCATTGTTGTCACAATATAGCTCAATTTCATCGCTAATGCTTGGAACCACCCCAAGCTCAGAAATGAACTTCTTGGTCCAAACAAACTCCTTTGTTGCATTGGATGCAACAATATATTCAACCTCTATTGTAAAATAAGAAATTGTCTCTTACTTGGAACTCTTCCAGATTAAATCTCTATTGTTTAGGAAAAACATAAATCCATAGTGTGATCTATAGTCATCTTTGTCAGTTTGGAAGATGAATCGGTGTAACCCTTTACCACCAACTCTTCCTCACTGCCATGTACTAGGAATTGATCTTAGATGTTCACAAGTACTTAAGGATGTTCTTTACAGTAGTCTAGTGACATCCACTGAGATTTGACTGATACGTACTAGTCATACTCAAGGCATATGAGACATCAGGGTGAGTACATAACATTGTGTACATGATGGATCCAATTGCATATGCATATGGAATCTTACTTCCCATTCTTCATAAGATCTGGGACATTGAGCTCTAGAAATACTAACACCATTAGACATGGGTAAGATTCCTCTCTTTAAGTTCTCCATATTGAACCTTTTCAGCACTTTGTCAATGTATGTGCTCTAGCTTAGGCCAAAAAGCCTTCTAGATCTATCTTTGTAGATCTGTATTCCTAGAATATTGGATGCTTTCCCTAAGTCTTTCATAGAAAGTGTATTTCCTAGCCAAGTCTTTACCATATATAAAGCAAGGATGTCATTCCCCATCAATAGTATGTCATCAACATACAATATGAGGAATACAATCATGTTCCCACTAACCTTCTTGTAAACACATGGTTCAACTTCTTTTTTACTAAAGCTAAACTTTTTGACTATTTTTTTAAATCAAAGATTATAGACCCAAGATGCTTGCTTCAATCTATAGATTGACATTTGTAGCTTATAGAATTTATTTGCATCTTTTGGATTTGTAAAACCCTCAGGTTATGGCATGCACACACACTCAAGAAGATTCCTATTAAGGAATGCAATTTTAACATCCATCTGCCAAATGTTGTAGTCATGATAAGATGCAATGGAAATCATGATCATGATGTACATAACCATGGCAACTGGAGAAAAAGTTTCGTCACATTCAACACCTTGAACTTGTCTAAAACCCTTTGCAACCAATCGTTCTTTGTAAGTTTGCACATTACCATCCATGTCAGTCTTCTTCTTGAAGACCCACTTGCACCATGTTGGTTTTACCCCTTTAGGTAGATCTGCCAAGGTCCATACCTTATCGGTGTGCATGAAATCCATTCAGTATTCATGACCTCAAGCCATTTCTTAGACTCTAGTCCCTTAATAGCTTCTAGGTAGGCAGTTCACTCATCATCAATGACTGACTCATCGCCTTCTTGAGTCACTAGCTAACCAAATCTATTTGTCTCAAGGCATGTCCTACTAGATCTATGAGGTTCCTATGTTACATGAGAAATTTGAGATTTTCACAATGGTTTGTGACTATATATGTTCCTCTTGTACCTCTATAGGTTCAATGCTTTCTTGTTGGTCTAAAACCTCTTTGATTTCTACTTTCCTCTGATAGATTCATTTGGAAATGAATTCCTTCTATAGGAATAAAGCATCCCTAGAAACAAACACTTTGTTGTCAGATGGAGTATAAAAGTAGTATCCTTTGGTTTCCTTAAGATATCCAATAAAATAACATTTATCCGATTTGGGTCCAAACTTTTCAGGAAACTATGTTTTCACATAAGCTTCACAACCCCAAATCTTCATAAAAGACACATTGGGACGCTTCCCATACCAAATCGCATATGGTGTCTTTTAAACTAATTTAGATGGTACATGGTTTGGTCTAAATGGGGCGGTTTCTAGAGCATAACCCCAGATAGAAGTCGGAAGATCAACTAAACTCATCATTGATTGTACCATATCTAGCAATGTGTGATTCCTTCTTTTTGATACACCATTATGTTGTGATGTTCTGAGTGGAATCCATTGTGATACCATACCACACTTTCTCATAAGTCCACACACTCTTGACTTAAGTATTATCCACCTCTATCAAAACAAAGTGCCTTAATACTTTTACCAAGTTGGTTTTGTACTTCATTCATGAAATCCTTGAACTTTTCAAGAGTTTGTAACTTATATTTCATCAAGTAAACTTAACCATACCTACTTAAGCTATTTAGTGAAAGTAATGAAGTACTGATAACCACCTCTAGCATTTGTTCTACAAAAGCCACATACATCAATATGTTTGAGTACTAATAGATCACTATCCCTCTCACTGTTTCTAATGAAGGGAGTCTTTGTCATCTGACCTAACAAACAAGACTCACATGTCTCTATTGATTTGAAATCAAAAGAGTCTATATAACTATCTTTATGAAGTCTAGATATGTGATTCTCATTGATGTGCCCTAGACGACAATGCCAAAGGTATGTTTTGTTTGAGTTGTCAGGTTTTAATTTTTTGGTATTTACATTATGAACATTTGTCTTTAGATCTAGAAAAAAAAGACCATAAGACATTAGGGCACTGACATAAAAGACCTCATCTTTTGAAATATAACATTTACCATTCTTTATATGAAATTCATATCCATCCTTGTCCATACAAGATATATAAATAATGTTTCTATTTATGGTAAGTACAAAAATAGCAATTCTTTAACTCTATTAAAAGCCATGTGGGTAGAGTTTAATTATAGGTTCCAATTGTAGTGGCAGCAACTCTTTCTCCATTTATGACTCGTAGTTTGACTTCGCCCTTTCGTAAAGGCTTACCTCTTTTAACATCTTTTATATTTGAACATATGTGAGATCCACATCCTGTATATAGTACCCAAGATGAAGAAGTAGACAAATTTATCTCAATAATGTATATACCTAAAGTGGAGATCTCTATCCCTAGTTTTATCTTCCTGAATCTCTTCAAGTACAAAGGACAAATTCCTCTTACACTTTTCTTTCTCCATATCTTGAATGTTGAATATTTGGATTTCTACTTAGCCTCATAACTATTCTTGTCCTTTTATCATCCTTAGACTCCACTCCATTGATTACCATCATAGATTTGTCCATATTCATTCATGCTTCAGCATTTATCAACATGTCAAGCAATTTTGATAGTGGTCTGGTCATGTTATTCAAGTAGTAACACTCGATAAACTTGTTATGCAATTCAGGAAACGACTGTAGAATGATATATGTTTCCAATTCTTGGCTCAAAGAGAATCCCAGTTCCTCTAGATGTTCCACATGTCCAATTATATTGAGCATATGGGTCTCTACTGGATCTCCTTCTGTCATCGTACACTCAAACAATGTCTTTGAGACATTATACCTTTCTTGATATGCATGGTTTTTTATTGATAAAGCGGTCATGCAATTCTATTAAAAGATCATAAAGTCTATAGATCAACACTGAGCTAAAAATAGAAACTAGTACTACGATGATATGTAAAAGAGCGGTGAAGATAGAAGTTTTTATGGAGAGGCACCCCTTAGACAAGCCTCAAAATGATGTAATTAATACTTGAGCTAAGAAAAAGACTAAAATATAGGCATCAGTGGTATCAGAAGTCGAATTCTTCCTCCATAATCTCCTCCAAGGTGTAGAAGACATCACCAATGGCAACTTTGTTTTTCGGGCTTTTTTCAACTGGAGTCATCCTAGATGATGTTGGCACCTGTCCTGCAAGCATGCAGAATAACAAGATATGATGTTATCTTCAGAAAAATGATGTTTAGTGTATTTTTGGCATTATTAAATTTCCTATGATTTCATTCTATCCAAATGTGCCATAAGATGGCAATAATGATGTCTTCTGGGTGGAAGTTTGCTACTCTTTGGAGAGGTTTTATATTGAATGGAATAGTGTATATATTTTGATTATCAGATCTACAATCAAGAAAGTTTTTGATAATAAGTTTTGTGATGGAACAATTTTTGAAGATATGATCAGTTGTTTCAGAGTCAGATTGGCAGAGATAACATCTAGATGGTCCAACAAATCCTCTTTTATTAATGTTTTGATCAGTGAACAGCTTGTTATTTTGAAGGATCCGGAAGAAAATTTTATGCTTTTGTGACCATTTACATTTCTAGGTAAGAGAGTGATTTGGTATGGTGCCTCTAAAAGTGAGGAAGGTGTAAGATGCCTTTGGGGAGTATAACTCCCCCCATTTCCAAGATATCTTGTTTTTAGTGTTGAATTCCATCTCATATATGATGTTACTGATATCCAAATTTTCAAGATTTTTGAGGAGGAACCGCTTGAGTGCATTAAATATTTTGTTGGTGAGGGGGTTAAGTGCTTTGGCTATAGTAATGGAAGATAATTTTTTTGGTATAGACCATTGATTGTGCTGGTTTGTTATGGTATTTTTATGGAACCATGGGTCTTTCCAAAAATTTATATGGCAGTGGGCATGAGCTGGGGTGTGTATGAGCTTTTTTATCATAGGGATATGTCTATTAATGTATTTCCAGAGAGGAGAAGCATATCATTTCTTGGTTTTGTGCCATGGTGGGATTTTTTTGTAGTATTTATTCTAGATTCGGTCGCTCCATATTCTTTTTTTGTTGTTGGCCAGGCTATTGATGATCTTTATCACTAAGCATAGTGCATGGGTTTCAATGTCGATGATGCCCCATCCTCCATAGCATGTAGGAATAGAGATAATATTCCAGTTGACTAGGTGAAGATGTCTTTTATTGTCATTTGTTCGATTGTGGTTATTCCAAAGAAAGCTTCTTCTGATTTTGTCGATGGTATTTTTTTGTTTTGGTAGGTAGTGGAATGCAGCTGAGCTAGTGAGTGGTGATGGGGTGATGACACTATTCAAGAGAGTAAGGCAGTCATCAAGATTGAGGAAGTTATTTGTCCAAGAGTTGAGTTTAGATTTTCTCTTGTCTATGATGGGGACCCAAATAGAGTGAGTCATGTTATGGGGGGTGATGGGTAAGCCAAGGAAATATGTTGGGAACTATTCATGCTTGCATTTGAGTAGGGTTTTATATATATTGATAATGTTTTGATTAGTATGTACACCGAAGATGGAGGACTTTTGTAGGTTTATTTTTAGTCCTCAAATGTAAGAGAATATACCAATGATTCTAATGGTATTTATGATGGTGTCATCATTTGGTGAAACTAGAATGATGGTATCATCGGCAAACTAAATGATGTTTTTCTTGAATTCTGAGGGGGAAGAGATAAGTCCATGAGTAGAGCCAATATTGATCATTTTTGTGAGAATGGAGGTCACAATAATGAACAGGTAAGGGGATAGAGGGTCACCTTGCCTGGGTCCATTTGTGTTTTCGAAGTACCCAATAGGTGAGTTGTTTATGATAGTGGAAAAATTATTTGTGGATATGTAGGCATGTATCCAATCTGTCCAATGATCTGGGAAAACAAATCTGGCCATAGTTTTGATGAGACAATTCTAATTGATGTAGTCAAAAGCTTTCTCAAAATCTAGTTTGATAGCAATCAAAGGGGTTTTGTTTACATGGCACAGATGAATTGTCTCATTTACCATCAGGTAGAAATCTTGGATATTTATGTCCTTGAGAAAGGCATTTTGGTTAAGAGGGATGATGTTGTTGATCCAAGGTTTCAATCTAAGTGACAAGGTTTTTGCAATGATCTTGTAAGATGTATTGATGAGGATGATAGGATGAAATTGTGTTATGTATTCATGATGATCAATTTTTTTGATGAGGGCAATGAAAATTTTATTCAGATGCTTGAGGATGTTGTGAGCATTGTTGTGTTCATGGATTTCTTGAAGTAAGGCAAGGAAATCCTTTTTGAGATGATTCCAGTTGGCAAGGTAGAATTCCACATTGAGTCCATCAGGTCTAGGAGATTTGTTTTTGCCAAGAGATTTTATGGCAGCATCAAGCTCATCAGAACATAAAGGCTTGGTTAAATTTGAAGGAGGAGCAATCTTTATCAGGAAAAGGGTTTGCTAGTTTATAGAGTTTAGGAAGGAGGTACTATGATGTGTGTTAAAAAGCTTCCTAAAGTGTTCAACTATATGAGAAGTAATCAAGTGCTTATTTGTGGTGATGACCCCTTGTATTTTTAAATAAGAAATGATATTTCTCCTATGATTATTGTTGCATATGTTGTGGAAGAATTTTGTATTTTTGTCACCTTCCTTGGCCCAAGAGACCTTAGCTCTTTGTGTCCACTTGATGTCAATGCAGTTTTTTATATGGTCAATCTCTGAATTGATAGTGAGAATCAGAGCAAGTTTGGTTGTGGGATCACTATCAACACAGAGGTGTTGTTGTTCAAGATCTTTTAGAGTTTTTGCGAGGCTTTGGGTTTGTCTGTGTTTCCAATCTAAGATCTTATGTTTCATAAGTTTGGTGTTTTTCTGTATGTGATACCCCAAGTTTCTAGTTCTATGGTCTGCCAATACCCAGTTGTTTTCACATAGATTGCCAAATTGTGGAAATTTGAGCCAGAAGTTTTCAAAATGAAAGAATTTTTTCCCCAGATTTCGTTTTGGGTGTCAATGATTAAGGGAAAATGGTCAGATATAGATCTGTGGGCGATATGAATAGATGCAAGAGGATTTTTTTCTTACCAAGAAGGGGAACAGATGAAGTGGTCAAGCATGGCTCTAGTATTATTTCTCGACCACATGAAACCAGTATTAGAGGGAGGGAGGTCTATCATATTGTGTTTAGAGAGGAGATGTGTAAACATTTTGTCAGCAGGAGAAAGGGTAGTAGTTGTGGAGATTAAGTTTTGTCTATCAGTGATTTTGGTAATGACGTTGAAATCACCTCCAAGAAGCCATGGTTTGTGTTGAGAGGCTTGCATGATATCTGATAGTTCCGAAAGAAAAAGAGATTTGTTGTGACCTGGCTCACCATATAAACCCGTAAAAGTCCAACTAAAGTTGTCAGCTGAATTTGTCAGAGATATTGATATGGAGAAGGTTCTGAGATCCCAGTGAGAGAGGGTGAAAGTGTTTTTATTATATCCCACTAGAAGTCCTCCTTTGAAGCCATCAAGTGGGATTTGAAACCAATCTGTAGTCTTATTTCCCCCAATTGTTTTTAAAGAAAATTAAGAGAGAGTGGATTTGGTCTCTTGAATGGTAATGATGTCAATGTTATTTTTATAGATATGATTTCTAACCTCCTTTCTTCTACGTGCGTTGTCTGCACCACAAACATTCCAGAATGTAATTTCCATCTTTCAATAGAGATAAATCAAACAAAACAGATAAAAAAAGGTGCTATGAAATTATGAGATGCTCAAAAATTTTATTTTCTGGTTTGTCTCTCTAAGAGGCCTTTGGTTTGTCCAGTTCATGAATTTTTCTATGTCATCTAGTGTTGTGTTTGCTATATTTTCCTCCTTAAATTGTATTCCTATTTTATTTGCAAATCTAGTAAAACTATGAATATCAGACCATGAAGCCAAATCTTCAATATTGTCTATATCATTTTCTTCTGATGTGGCAGTTGGTGATAAATGAGAGTTTGAAATAAAATCTAAGCAGGAAGTTGAGAATATAGTACATGTTTCCTGAGCAGTGAAGATGTTTCTCCTGAGCATCCCTTCCGGGCTGGTTTGCATGGTGTTGATGGACTTGATGATGCCAGAGTCCTTAACTTTGCTCTTTTTCTTTGGACTCTACGATGATTTAATCTCATCCATGATTGTTGTTTTGAGATTTTTTATAGTGTATGGATCTATGTTAAGAGAAAAATTTTCTTCATTTGTGATGGAAGAGAAGGGTTGGAAAGTGCCTTTGGGGGAGGGAAGAGAATTTTTGGCAGGCGATGAGAGTGTTCTTTGTCTTTTGAGATTGTGAGATATGTTGGAGTCAGCTGATGAGTTCATGGTGGCATATTTTCTCTCCCAAACTAAGTTTCTATCTCCAGGTTTTCTGATGGGATTGTAGGATCTTTTATTGTTGATCGAGGAAGTACTAGGATGGAGGGTGAACAGAGAGGTCAGAGAAAGATGTTTTGATGTCAGTAGGGTTCTCAGCAGATAGTTTTATGTTGTAGATGATTTCTCCCAGCCTGATGTTCAGAGAAGATGGGAGGGAGGTGGCTTGTTTGACAGAGAAAAGATAGTAATCTTTAATGGAATGTGAAGGGTGTAGGGTCTCTGGATTGATGTATTGGAGAGTAGCCCCAACAGCATGAGCAATGGCTTTGAAGACTTTGACTTCCCAAAGGTGAGGGGGGATGTTTGATATAGCAACCCACCCAGACCCACCTGACTGGGCCTCCAAAGCCCCATGTCCAGATGTCCACCTAGAAAGATTTTCCTGAACAAAACTAGAACCACATGGGATCGTGAGAATTTGTCCAAAAAGATGGTCAATGTAGGTACCTTCTGGGACAGAGTATAGAAGTTGAGATGGTGATAGGATTTTTGGTTTGAGCACTATGTGTCCTGGGATAAGGAGGGTTATAGCTCTGGTTACATCCAAAATATTGACCATGTTATTATCTAGGTTGTTTTCAATAAAGGCTAGGACACTCCTTGTAGAGAAGACCTTTAGAAGTCTCATAAATTTTGTAGGGAGATCAAAGGGAATGGCAGACTCTAGGTGGGCAGCAGGGACCATGGCAGGAGTTTGGGGAGTCAGAAGGAAAGGTGATGTAGAGTTGAGGCAAGAAGGTTTGGGTGAGGATATCCCAGGTGGTGCCATAGGGGGCTTATAAGGAGTATGTGAGTTTGGTTTTTCATGTGCATGGGGTTGAGATGTAGGAGGTGAATCTGTAAGACATGCAAAAGGGTTATTGTGAATCGAGAAAGTGAGGTTTGGATCTTTCAGTTGAATGGATTTTTCTTGTCTGAAAAAGTGATCATCGGGCTGCTTGTGAGCCTCATATCCTGAAAGTGATCTTGGGAAGTGATTAAACTTTTTTGAAAAATGATTAAAGATGGATTTGCAGATACGCCAGGTGTGGCCTCTCTAATGGCATTTGAAACAGATAACTTTTTTGGTGCATCTAAATCGAGAGTGGTATGAGCTGTGGCAGATATTGCAACGAAGTGCTCTAAAGGGTCACCTCCCCGGGGTAGATTATGAAGATTGAGAAGGTATCTCTGTCTCGAAGCTTAGTTGGGTGAGAGCAGACGTTGGGATGTGTCTGAGTGGTGGGAAAGAAAGATTTAGTTGGCGAGGATCAGAAGGGATGATGTTTTCTTTTTTCTGTCTTAGAACTTTCTATCTAACTTACTAATATAAATAGTAGAAGATATCTCATACCTTGTTGCTATTGAGTTGTCGATCGATGATGATGTGGTTGTATCATCCATATCTTTGTTATCATGGCTAGACAATAGGGAGATGGGGCAAAGCTTTGTTCTCGATGGAGGTTGGTTCTCTTTCCTCACAAAGAGATGGTCTGCTGAGCTAGAAGATGATGAGGAGAAACCTTCTTCCTTGCTGAAGAATAGAGGGTAAAGCTCATGTGGGGTTTTGTTGTTGAAATCATTTACCCAAACAGTAAGGGTTTTGTGCGCTAAGGGTTTAATGAAGATGGTCCAATCCCTTTTGAACTTCAATTCTGTGATCATACTAGCCCATCCTTTGGCGATGTAGAGATCGGATTTGTCGAAAAGTTCAAGTGTGATTGGAAATGATTTGTTTCTGACAAGGATGGTGTTTGGACCTGGTGATATGTCAAATTTGTGGTATTTCTATGCTTTTGGGAGGGGTATACAGGTAAGGTAAAAGGGGTTTGCTAGATTGTAATCCATGAAAGGGAAGCGTGAAGTCATATTTGGTAGAGCATGTGGGAGATGGTTTGATTTTATAGGGGTCGGTGTTTTCTTATGAAGCATGGCACTTTTAAAAAGGGTTGAGATCGTCTTCTTGCCTTTAAATCTCTTGTTGATGCTTAGATATGCAGAGATGGTGCCTCTAGTCCTCATTTTTATGTATCTAAGGGAATTAGGTTGGGAGGGTGGCTCGAGGATAGTAAAGATGCCGCTAAGTTATCCTGGTTTATCAGCTGAGGGTAAATAGGGTTTTGCTAGATGAGAGTTGAATTAAATCGTGCATGAAGGGAACATAATCGACATGGGGCACCCGAAAGAGAGAGGGATCATAATCTATTGAGATCCATGAGGAAGATGAAGGGAGTCTCGCTGAAGCAAGAGCAGGTAACTAGAAAGGTGATTAATCCAAGGGGAAACATGTGTGGGTTTCCAGATGGAGGTACGATCGTAGTAGCACAAGGTGTTGTAGTGCCGTTCAGGAGTAAAAATCCTAGATTAGCTCTCATTTACAGAAACCCTATGTATAAAAGCTCACCTAATCCAACCTAGAGCTGGACTAGCTGTCAGCCTTGAAGGAGCCGTGGGAGACTATGCGAGAACAAAGCACCGCAGCCTGCAGCCCATAGTCAGAAGGGATGATTGATGTTCCAGATGTGTGGGTTGGCGAGTGTGAGTAGTTGGGGTTCAATGCTCTGGTGTTCACCGGCAGAGATAGCTATTGAACGTTCAGTAGTTGGGTCTAGAGAGAGGTTGGAGCTTTCTCTCTAAAAAATTTTAAAAAAAGGTGCATGGTTATGGTTAATGTTATTGAGATGTTTTACCATCTCAAGAATCCCCATGTCTTCACATTGCTCATGCAACTCATAGTTCATACAACATAGCATAAGGTGCTTAATGTCTAAGGAATCTTTGGTATGCTTCTAATAAGTATCTACCTCGACAACCCTAGGTGCATTATGAACATGTTCTTCTGCCACTAGAGTATCTAGGACATAGAGCCTATGCTCATCATTGAGAACCCTTCTCAAAGTCCAAAACCAATCGTTGAAATTTGTCCCGTTAAGTTTGTCCTTCATAAGGACTAATCACAATGATGATTTATTTACTATTAGTTTTTACAAGAACATATTACAATTTGTTAATACACTTCTAATTTGATTTAATTAAAATACAATTTGACGATGTTTAATTAGGCTTTTAATTATTTACTGCTCCCACTATTTTGTTCAAATTGATGGACCTCACATATCAGTTTGGACAATTCCAGCATAAAACCTTCTAGAGCCAAGATCCAAAACAATTGAGTTATTATTCAGCTAATGCCAATGTCCATAATCAATCATTAAGGCAGAATTTTTTTATCAATGACACTACTACAGAAATAGCATTCAGTGTCGCTTTTCTGGGCGTCGGTTGTTTACGGAAACCGACGCCGATACTATTAGACGTCGGTTATTTATACAAACCGACGTCTATATTTGAAGACCAGCCAGACACGGGTACCGCTTTATATTCAGCGTCGGCTGTTTATAAAAAACCGACGCCTAAAAGCACCCACGAAATCCAAATTTCGAGCAAAAACATTTTAGGTCATCTTTAGCGTCGGTTTTATAGGTATTCACCGACGCCTATTTAAAATGAAAATTTGTGCAAAAATGTCCCACTTTCAGCGTCGGTTGTGCCAGATAACCGATGCTGATTATGGTTCCCGCCAAAAAATTTAGGGTACAGGTTTTCTAAACGGGCGTCAGTTTTTTACAGACAACCGACGCTAAAGCGTTAGAGGCGTCGGTTTTCTAAATAACCGATGCTGATTACCAAATTAATAGACCCGATCACCCAGCTCTTCCCCCTTTCTTCCTGTTTCATCCTGCTGCTCGCCGCTCGCTCTCTGCCCGACGACTCCAGCTGCTGCTCTCTGCCGCTCGCTCTCCGCTGTTGCTCTCCGCCGCTCGCTCTCCGCCGCTGCTCTCCGCCGACGTCTCTGCCACTACTGCCACTGCCTCTCCGCCGCCGCATCTCCGCCTGACGACCACCGCGTCTCCGCCGCTGCTGCCACTGCCCTACGCCGCTGCCGCCTCCACTGCCTACACCGCCGCCTCCACTGCTCAACGTCGCCGCCTCCACTGCTCTTCTTCCTTAACGGAGCTCGCTACCGATAGAGCTACTCCTCTTCTTCCTCCACGAGCTTGCTACTTACAGGTTCGATTTTACTCTGTTATAGGATCCTTCAATGTGTGTTCTTTATAAGGTCAGATTGGTTTCTGAGTTGTTGGTCAATCATTTGGTTATGAGTTTTTATACCTAGTTACACAGCTCATTTTTGCTTCAATCATATTCAACATGTTGTTGTTTTTTATTGCAATTTGGTTCATTTTGTCATTTATATTTGCTTGTAATTTTTCAAAGGAGAACGGTTTAATTTTTCAATCATATTTGATTGTGATTGAGAGAACCCCCTCCCCTACCAAACTGCCAGGTCATCTTTTCCTATGTCGGATTGTGAGATACAAGGATGCTCAAAACGCAAATCTAATTAAAACATTAACTATTAGCAACTGATGGGTCACTTTCCTATACCAAAAAGGAAACCCAAGAAACATATCCTAAACATAAATAAACACTCTCTCTACGAGTACCTATCTATTTGTTCTCCCAAACAAAAAGGAAAACACCGTTTAATCTGTTTGTAATTAGATTTTACAAGTCCTGAAAGTCGCCTCAACGTAGAATCATCCCTACAACATTATTAAATATATTTTTTAAGATGCAAGATGCGCATAATGTATTGAACACAATCATATATGTCTAATTTCGTAAATAATCAAACTAAATTAGTATTACTACTCCGAATTTCACCAAATCAAGACATAACTATTATGTCACAAAGTATCAATATTAAAATCCACTTATTCACCTATATAAGCACCTCAAGGATGGAAATTTCATACCCTCATATATAATATCTTTTTTATCCATCCAAAAATCTTCAAGATCAGATAGAACATTATTATCAAGATCTCAATCAATACTTAATTTTACTTGAACCTCTATAAAGTCATAATGTGGTCATATACGTTCAGCCCTATCCCTCTAACTAAAAAGGGCTTAAAATATGAGTGAAATATATTATAGTTGGGCATGAATTTCTCAATCTCAACCAACAAAAAATTCATCAATGTCATCATCATTCTGATTTTTGCTTTGACCTTGCCCTGAAAGTTGTTCATGTTCTTCTGATAAGTTGTATTGTGGGTGAACCTAGATGACCGACCTCAAAGATGGACCTTCAACTCAAATTTGTTCATGTTCTTCAACTCAAATTTCACAATGTTAATCCTGGGACAAACGACCAACTTCCTTGTTCATTGGCTCATATGGTAGCCAAGGACTGCAAAGATGGACCTTCATCATCCTAAGATGGGGGGTTATGAGGGTTATGAACTTCTAATTTGTGCATATATTTGTCATACATTTGTGCTTGCATATATGAACAAATCTTTTGCTTGCATATATTTGTCATATCTATTATTGTGTTTGTTGGCCTAGAAACCCGTCCAAGATTTACTCATTAGGAGTAAATCTTGGATAGTCCCCGGTTTGGGACTGTTCTTGAACACCTAATCTCACTTAGGATGTAAGTGTATAATGTGTATTGGGTTTTCGAGAAGATTTCGGTAGCATATCCCCGTTTGTTCTCTAAGTACATATGTACTTAGAGAACATCGGGGAAATGCTGCCGAAATTTTCTTAAAAACCAAATACACATTATACACTTACTAGTGAGATTAGGTGTTCAAGGATGGGATAGGTGGTACACATTTATTATATATAAGAATGACATCAAATGTATTTGTTGGCCTAGAAACCCATCCAAGATTGACTCATTAGGAGTAAATCTTGGATAGTCCCCGGTTTGGGACTGTTCTTGAACACCTAATCTCACTTAGGATGTAAGTGTATAATGTGTATTGGGTTTTCGAGAAAATTTTGGTAGCATTTCCCCGTTTGTTCTCTAAGTACATATGTACTTAGAGAATAGTGGGGAAATGCTGCCGAAATTTTCTTGAAAACCAAATACACATTATACACTTACTAGTGAGATTAGGTGTTCAAGGATGGGATAGGTGGTACACATTTATTATATATAAGAATGACATCAAATGTATTTGTTGGCCTAGAAACCCATCCAAGATTGACTCATTAGGAGTAAATCTTGGATAGTCCCCGGTTTGGGACTGTTCTTGAACACCTAATCTCACTTAGGATGTAAGTGTATAATGTGTATTGGGTTTTCGAGAAAATTTCGGTAGCATTTCCCCGTTTGTTCTCTAAGTACATATGTACTTAGAGAACAGCGGGGAAATGCTGCCGAAATTTTCTTGAAAACCAAATATACATTATACACTTACTAGTGAGATTAGGTGTTCAAGGATGGGATAGGTGGTACACATTTATTATATATAAGAATGACATCACATTATACGCTTAGGATGTAAGTGTATACCCTAATCTTTTCCTAATATATACTTGTTTCCTAATATATACTTGTTTTCTCTGATCATAGAATGGATAGATCATGGATGTCCATTCGTAATCGTTGCACCCCAGAGTTTATATCTGGTCTTGATCAGTTTATTAGATTTGCCGAGGAACATAGGAAAAAACCTACAGATAGGTTCTACTGTCCATGTAGGCATTGCGGTAACAACTTGAAAGTCAACACTGGTGAGGAAATCAAAAGTCATGTCATGTGCAACGGGATTGTACAAGGCTATACAGAATGGCACTGGCATGGAGAGATTTCAAAATCGAAACCAGTAGATGTCGATAGCAGTGCTTGGGTGGAAGAAGAAATTGCCTCTGATGACGTAAATGTGAACGAACCAGTTCCAGCAGACATCGTTGATGCGATGCTGGATAGTTGTAGGGTAGAGCACACCGATCCACCTCCTATCTTTACAAACATTGTGCATGATGCTGAGAAACTGTTATACACAGGTTGTGCTAAGTTTACGAAGCTTAGCGCTGTCTTGAGATTGTATAAGTTGAAAGCTAACAATAGATGGAGCGACAAAAGCTTCACTTCATTGTTGACTTTGTTGAAAGAAATGCTTCCTGAAGGAAACGAGCTTCCAATCTCAACATACCAGGTAAAGAAAATGTTGTGCCCAATGGGAATGGAGGCCAAGAAGATACACGCATGCCCGAATGATTGTGTATTATTTCAAAAGGACTATGTAGATTTGAAAGATTGTCCAAAATGTGGTGCGTCACGGTATAAATTGACGACTTCGGGGGAGTCCAAAACTGGTTCTCCTGCCAAGGTGTTGTGGTATCTACCTATAATATCACGGTTTCAACGCTTGTTTGCAAATCCGAAAGATGCGAGGAATTTGAGGTGGCATGCAGATGTTAAGAAAAATAATGATGGGATCCTACGACATGCGTCTGATTCCCCACAGTGGAAGAAGATTGATCTATTGTACCCTAAATTTGGTGAAGAAGATAGGAATCTAAGACTTGGGCTTTGTACAGATGGGATGAATCCGTACGGGACATTGAGCAGCCAACATAGCACTTGGCCAGTCATGCTTGTTATATACAATCTTCCTCCCTGGATGTGTATGAAAAATAAGTACGTTATGTTGTCATTGTTGATATCGGGTCCTAAACAACCCGGAAATGATATCGATGTTTATCTTGAACCTTTGATTGATGACTTAAAGAAACTTTGGGCTGAAGGTGTGATGACCTATGATGCTTCAGCAAGAGAGACATTTCGTTTGCACGCTATGTTGTTTTGCACTATTAATGACTTTCCAGCATATGGGAATTTGTCTGGATATAGTGTCAAAGGAGCTAAAGCGTGTCCTATATGTGAAGAAAACACTGATTCAATAAGACTAAAACATGGAGGCAAGACTGTATATCTTGGTCATCGAAGGTTTCTTTCAAAATTCCATCCGTATCGTAGGAAGCGCAAAGCATTCAATGGATGGAATGATGAACGAAGTGCACCTAAACCTATACCAGGGGATGTTGTTTATGAAAGAGTAAAAGACATTGTCAATGAATTTGGTAAGAAATCACAATGTAGTATGGCCACACGGAGTGACAATTCTTCATTCAAGAAGAAGTCAATATTTTGGGATCTTCCTTATTGGAGTTCTTTGACAGTCAGGCATTGTATCGATGTAATGCATGTTGAGAAAAATGTATGTGATAGCATCATTGGTACTCTATTAAATATACCAGGTAAGACTAAAGATGGGATAAAATCCAGACTGGACCTACGTGAAATGGGAATAAGGTCAGAATTAATAGAATTACGTGAAATGGGTAATAAAAGAACATACTTACCTCCCGCTTGTTACACGTTGTCTAGAAAGGAGAAGAAAACTTTTTGTGAATGTTTGGTAAATGTTAAGGTGCCACATGGTTACTCATCCAACATCCGTAGATTGGTATCAATGAAAGATCTGAAGTTGATAGGTCTTAAATCTCATGATTGTCACACTCTAATGCAACAAATATTGCCTGTGGCAATTCGATCTATATTGCCGAAGCATGTAAGGTTTGCAATTACCAGACTTTGTTTCTTTTTCAACAGTCTATGCAGCAAAGTTATTGACCCTGATACTCTCGATAATTTGCAAAGAGAAGTGGTTGTTACCCTATGTCAGCTTGAGATGTATTTCCCTCCTTCGTTCTTTGATATCATGGTACATCTTGTTGTCCACTTGACTAGGGAAGTGAAAATGTTGGGACCAGTTTTCTTGCATTGGATGTATCCCTTTGAACGATACATGAGCATTTTTAAAGGTGATGTTCGAAACCGTTATCGGCCTGAAGGGAGTATTATTGAAGGTTATGTGGCGAGAGAGGTTATGGATTTTTGCAATGACTTTCTCAGTGCTAATGACACTCCTGATAATGACAAGAATATTGAGGAGGGCAAAGGAATTTTGGGATCACGGGTGAAAGTAATCAGTCGTGAGCAGTTGGAACAAGCTCACTTGTATATTTTACACAATATGGATGAAGTGAGTGTTTATATCGAGGAACATACCAATTTCATAAAGAGACAACATCCTCGAGCAAGTTCAATGTGGCTTGCTAGAGAGCATAATAAGACTTTTACTAAGTGGTTTGAAGATAAAGTCTTACATCAACTATCTCAAACACCAAATGATATTACAGAAACTATCAAATGCCTCGCCTTTAAACCAAAACCGAATGTTATGTCTTATGAAGGGTTTGACATTAATGGATTCACATATTACACAAAGCGCCAAGATGATAAGAGTGTCGTCCAAAATAGTGGGGTCACTCTTCAAGCGTCGACTATGTACTTTGCAAGTGCAAAGGATAAGAGTCCACGTGAAGCTAAAATGTCATATTACGGTGTCATTGAGGACATTTGGGAGTTTGACTACATAGATTTCAAAATTCCGCTCTTTAAATGTAATTGGGTTGATAACACCAAAGGAGTTATAGTGGATGAATTGGGTTTCACTTTGGTGAACTTTGAAAAGATTGGCGAGAAGGGTGAACCATTCATATTGGCATCACAGGCGAAACAAATATTCTATATCGATGATCCTGCAAATGATAAATGGTCGGTTGTTCTTCATGGTAAAAGACAGTTCATTGAAGATCCTATAGATGAAGAAGAGTACTATGATAAGTATGATGACTCCAGTCCATTCTCAGTTGGGTTGCCAACTCCACAAAATATTGAAGCTATCTTGGGTGAACCGCAATAATTTTGTGAACTATCTTGGGTGTACCACTCGGAGCCATTGTGGTGTTAAGTATGACAATTGGCATAAAGTTCCTCAAGGGAAAAAAGACTTGATATGGAAGGATTTATGCGTGAGTTATTATTATTTGCAATTCTATTTTGTAGATTACAAATTCTATTATTTGCAATTCTATTTTGGATACTAGTTAATAACATTTTTATTTTACAGAATCTGTTTGCATTGGATGAGAAGTTGCATCGTAAAAATGTGATGCAACGCGCTGGAAAGATGCTTAGGAATTATAGGACAAATCTGAATAGAGAATACATAAAAGAGGGTGATAAGAAGAAGAAGTCAGCCCTTGAACAATGGAACTTCTTGGACAAAGAAGATTGGGACAATTTTGTTGCTTCAAGAAAATCTGAAGAATTCAAGGTATTAGGTGTCACTCCTAATTTAATTAATATACATTGTATTCACCTATTCAAGATTAGAATTTAGTGCTACTAACCAAATCATTAATGTGCATACTAACTAGGCCCTCAGTGACGCACAAAAAGCAAGGCGTGCACTGAATGTGCATGACCACACTATGGGTCCAAAAGGCTATGCAAGCGTTCGCCAAAGACTACAGGCGGAGTCTGCGGCTACTCAGGAGTCTGCTCCTACTCAGGAGTCTGCCACACCCATGCCTCGCCATGATATCTGGATAGCTGGCAGGCAAAACAAGAAGGGTGAAATAAAGAAGCCTGTAACTGCTGAGGCGGCTGCAAAAATGGTAAAATACAACTCTTAGAGAAATCGTTTGAATATTGCTTATTTGTGGTGTTAACTTACCAATTTCTGTTTATGGTGATTAGCGGGAGCTGCACGAGCAGAGGAAACAAGGCACGTTCATCCCTCAGGGCACAAGGGATGAATTGACAGTTGCTCTGGGTAACCCAGAGCATCCTGGACGTGTTAGAGGTGCCGGCGCTGGTGTTGGCATCAAAGCATTCTTTGGGCCATCCCAGCGCAAACCCAGAGCGGGATTTTCTCAAGAAGAGGTAACCTATTCTTTTTTTAGAATGTTACTGCAAAAGGAAATTCATTAATAAGAAGCTAATGTTTCTTTTATCCATGTATAGGAGAATAAGAGAGTTGAGGATTTAGTTGCTAAGAAGATCAACGATGTAGTTGCTGAGAAGGTCAAGGAAGAATTGCTGCGGTGGCAGGCATCTCAGGCTTCCAATACGCCTATGGCGACCCACTCTTCTCCTGATGCACAGACTGCGAGTAATCCTGGAGACCCATCGCCTAGCACGTCTGCTGTAAGTATTGTTTATGACATTGTAGTTAGTCTTTTCAAGTTGTTATGTTTTCAAGATGATATGTATATATGTATAATATTCTTTACGTAAATTTGTAGGCATTGAAGCCATGCCGCTTAAGAATGCAAGACTACGTTGTTGCAGAGGCGCAGGCTTACCCGTCCCTTCCTGGGGCAATGTTTCACGGGACTCCAATGCCACAGGGCTACGTTCGTGTGAGCCCGATACGTGTGTTACCTGATTGGAGAGAAGTTACATTGCCATATCCCCACCCGGATATTGATAGACTTGCTGATGCAGAAGGCGGGGTGATATTGTGGCCCAAAGCAGATGTCGTCTACACGACTGAAATTGTAAGATAAATTTACATTGATTTAGACTGTTAATGTATATATATGATGTCAACTGATCTGAAATTATATGTACAGGTTAAAAAGAAGACACCAGGAGCACCTAGGCCTCCACTTCCACTTCCCGCATTACCCGATTGGGTTCCAACTGACCTAACATACCCGTTAGGTCCTACTTGTAGGGGAATGGCATGTTGGCTACGGGCACATAATGTACATTGCCCTATAATTATTTCTTTAGATGCAGATTATGCAGGTCAATCATACGATAGCTCTTTATTTATACAAGATATTATTGAGCTGTTTATGTATGATTGGCTGAATACATCAATGATAGAGACATGGATAAGGTGAGATCTTGTTTATACATCCATATACCTTGTGTAAGATCCGGTGATCTAGTTTCTTATATATTAATGCATACGCCTATATGTTTTGCAGCTACCTAGTCGAAGATCATTGCAAACAATTTGCATTTGATCATGTGGGATTTTTGATTCCATCATTGATTAGTTTGGTAGCTAAAGACCCTGATAATGTTCAACAATACTGTATAGATGCTTTTACAATTTTTGGTCAGCAAAAGAAGACGATAATAATAGCTCCATTCAATGTCAAGTAAGTTTACTTTATTTATAATTTGGACTTAAGAAAATTCCATTTTTATTTTGCATTTTGAGTTATTAATTGTTAACTTCTTACTTCTAGCGGTAGACATTGGGAGTTACTAGTTATTGTCCCCGGGACATTCACTGTTTATTATCTAGATCCTGCGGGGAGTACATTGAACACTAAAATTGGACACGTAATGAGAATGCCATTATTCTGGTGAGAAATATTTCATTTTTATATCCGTTAACATCTTTTATTACATTACTATTTACTTATGCAATTTATTTTGTTATATTAACATGTAGGGGTTTAGATGCATTCAAAAAGGCTGGAGGAACGGTCCCAAGGAAAAAGAACCAGCCAATAAATTGGCAGAACGTACAAGTAAGTTCCCGACTCGAATATATATATTATTGATGTGAATTGTGCTTAGTTGTATTATTTTGTATGTTTCAATTTATAGTGTGCTACACAAGACAATGGCTGGGCATGCGCATACTATGTGATGCGATTTATGCAGATGATTATCAAATATGCCGCATTGGACATCGATACCATACATGAGGTATTATATATAGTCTCATTAGTTAGTATGCAATATATCAATCTTATATTATTTTTATATTATTACTTATATATATACATCATTCTCTTTGCAGGTGTTTAAAACTGACAACACTACAGGTAAACGTTTAAAAAATATACATGCTCCATATACGATGGAAGCATTAAATGAAGTAAGAGAAGAATGGGCAAAAGCCATACAAGCAGTGGCAACTGTAAGATATAATTGGGATGTTGATAGCGATAATGAATGATACTATGTAAATGAATATTTCTGAATGTTAATACATGTATTTGAATGTTTCTATATGTGTGAATGTGAGAATTGAATTGATGTCTGAATGTATGTACTTGTGTAGAATTTTGCTTGTGACTTTTGCAGGTTTGCGACCTGTTTGTAGGCTGATATCAATGGATGTCGTAAACCTGCAGTTCAGAAAACTGAACTGCAGGTTCTCATCCTGCTGACCAGCCACAGCAGGCCTGCAAACTGATATGAAAAAAAATATATATAAATAGGCGTCGGTTATTTATAGAAAACCGTCAGGAAAGACCTACAGCGTCGGTTTTTTTCAATAAACCGACGCCTGATGTGGCCAAAGCAGTCCTGGAAATGGCGTCGGATATTCATATCAAACCGACGCCTATTTAACCTATAGGCGTCGGTCTTTTGGTATATAACCGACGCCAAAAGTGTTCGCGCCACAAAAAATGGCGTCATCTAGGGCACTTTATGCGTCGGTTATCTACTAAAAGACCGACGCTATATTCCATATAGGCGTCGGTTGTTTAGTAAATAACCGACGCAGAAAGTGCCCTAGATGATGCCATTTTTTGTGGCGTGAACACTTTTGGCGTCGGTTATATACCAAAAGACCGACGCCTATATGGAATATAGGCGTCGGTTAAAAAACCGACGCCGAAGTGTTCGACCTTTAGCGGCGCCCACATAGGCGTCGGTCAGAAACCGACGCCAAATGGGGTTAAACGACCGACGCAAAAGTCCGTTTCTGTAGTAGTGTGACATCTTATACAATTCTTGGATAGATGGTATACACAACTCTTTGGCATAGCCATATGCATGCTTCTAGGTACTTAATCTCATTAAGATCACCTAGTTAAGTCTGACCCAAAATCCAACACTATAGTAATACACCCTACTTGGCAGGCCCACATAACTACCATCACACTTCTACGGGATGGACAGTGCACCATGCTTGGCATTCCCACACTTAGTCAATGAAGCTTTCCATGTGTGTTTCCAATGGAAAGCATCTAAGAATTAGTATCTTATTGAGGAATTTTATATTTATATAAATATAAATACATATCCAATCACCACATACATATATGTATCATATACATACTATATCCTACAAAGGAAAACATGCAATTATAAAACACAATGGATGGTTATGACCATACTATTGTAATTATATGAAGCCATAAGGAGTTACTACCTCCTAAGGTCTAAAACATAATAGCAACCTATTGTTGATGAAGATCTATGCTCGAACCAATCCACGTCGATCAGTTCAACTCTTGAACCAATCAGTTCACCTCATGGTCAGTCGGTTGGTCTCTCATATCGATTGTCTGGTCTCTGGTCAAAACAACATTTGGACACCTCAAGTTGACCAGTTGGGCCACTAGCCAATCAGTTAAGCTCCTCCTATCATCAAGCCTCCTCGGTCCTCCAATTAATTGGTTTGTCTTCTAAAATGGGTAGTTGGTCTGGTGTAGAATATCTTTGTTTCCATAATAAGAATCAAAACTATTCTAATCCCATTTAATATATTACATGGTAATAGGAAAACCTCGAGTTACATTCGAGGGGCACATAGGGAAGAAATAATACTTTTATATATGAAAAAGGTGAGAGAGGCTCAGTGTGCAAATTGAGATATAAATAGGAATAACAATCATCAACCAAGCACAAAAATCTAGGGTTATTGGTCATAACTATGCTAACATCCACCATCAAAACCAATTTTAAGGAAACGTCTATAAATTGCATATATATATGTAGGTATATATACATACATATATATGTAGGGAAATATGGGCACATAGTAGGCAGCGGAAACAAAAAAAATTATCTATTCATATTCCACATAACAACAAGATTGCATCAACAACTATGTAATGAGAAGGATTTTTTAATGAATTAATACCTGGCCATGGAGAAAGTCCAGTGACTATTACTCGTTGTAGTAGTGCAACACTCCTAGTTCCACTTGGATGGTGTCTATGCAGCTCATAGTCTTCACCATGGATTGGTGACTCCAACAATGACTACAACATCTCCACCATGGACTGTAGGCTGATGTTGTCCTCCTAGCCACAGACGACAACCTCCACACCTCTAGAGAAGTCCACACGGACAACCTAGAACTCTTGTCGTTCTACTAAAAATAGACAAGGAGTTGTCCCTCCCATTGGTTTACTAGTCACCAACTTGCTCTCCCACAATTATTTCTCCCTTGCTATCCCTCCCATTTGTAGGTAGGACTTGCTCAAGCTCTCTATTGGTTACCACAACCAATGAGGACAAAAATGTTAGAGGCAATTGAGTTGTGTTATGAGAAGTCCCTAGTACCCTCTATTCATAGGAGGGGCTAGGGTTTGGGCTCGCAGCCTGCACGGGAGTGGAAGGGACCAGAATTTCAATGAATTAATTTCTCTACAATAGGTGAACCGGTCGGTTCACTAGTGAACTGGTCGGATGGCACAATGAGCCAATTTGTTCACTTTGTGGTCCGATCAATTCACTCAGTGAGCTGATCATTTCACATGTTTCCCAACAATTTGAATTGAAAATTCATTACCAATTAATGTACAACATTAGTTCCTTGTACCAATCAAATTGAATAAGTGAAATGATCAACTATTCTCATGAATTGGGAAAATCACCATAAGATTCAGTTGGCATGACTGAGCCAGTCGAGTTACTATGTGAATCATTTGTCTCACCAACCTGAGCCGGTTGGTTCACCCAGTGAGCCGATCAGTTGGTGTCCTGACTCCTGACACTTCAACAACTAGTTAGTCCAACACTTGAACTTGATGGTTCTGAGTTCACTCACTTAATTGGTTGTTTAATTGATTACCTAAACACCTTTAGTAATCAACTTAAACATCATTCATGGATAAACTCCTCTTCTAGAAGAATCCTCTGTGTGTGACCCTATAGAAGCCATATCACATTGGCAGTGAATGTCCATCACTGATCTATGACATCACAAGAAAAGAGTGGTGCCCAGTCATACATCAATGATACCTAAGTGAATGGAAAGTTGGAGAACAACTTCAACCTACAATTTTTGGAAGATGTTGTAGTGATTGTATAATTCATTTATCTCTGATATCCAGAATGAAATCGAGGCATGGAATCATTATACTCTCAATGTTCAATCCATTTCCTTGATCCAAGAGTAGATTGTCTAAGATATATATGACCTCAACATCATATATTGATTATCATGTGCATGCACATGTTTTTCTCAGTCTCGCTTATCAAGTGGCCAGGATTCAAACTCCAGTAGGAGGTAAAAATCCCATCTACATCACTCACATTCAATCCCCATGTGTCACAACTTACCTGTGATGGCAATCCTTATTTAGGGTTATGTAGGATGATGTAAGAGTATATCGAATGACATGTGATAAGTATAGTGACTTCAGGTTTATGAACCACAATCACCACTTTCACTATGAAAGATGGCTATGACCACCATATATGGTTTCCATATGTCACTCTCAAGGTGGGTATGTCCAATACATTATTCTCTAACAAGTATCTATATGCTTGGTTTGATATACCATATCATGACTGATGAGATTTTGTCATCAACCAACGCACATTCTAGTCTTATGTGTTACTGATGTCTATCTTCCTTCCACAGTAATAACTGACTAGAGACATAAAAAGAATGTACATACCCTTAACATCCATATGATCTCATTGTTCAAGTCACGTACTTGAAGACATACGTCATTGAGTAATTGTTATTCTCTAGAAATTCATTGTGTTTTCTCATTATCTCATAACTGAGTGAAACAAAATGAATTGGAAGCTTGCCTTTATTATTATTAATCAAATCCTTTATATTATATGCCATCACAATCATCATATGATTGTCTCTCTGGGCATACATTCTAACAGACTCCCACTTGCAGTTAGAGTCAATCACCCACAAATCATATTCTTGGTGATCTAAACATGTCCATCATGTTTCTTCTATACAAGTGATAATCCATAGGGTTAGTAACACTTTGCTTTTAGTTTGTATAGTGCATGTTTCTCATCTCTTCACTGTACGATTTCTCATATAAGATGGAATTGTTGTGATGTGCTATCTGATATTCCATGCCTAATTAGTAGCTCCATTGTTGTCATAATATATCTATTGTTCCATAAATGGTTGGAACATATTTAAGTTCATCCATATGAACTTATAAATCCATATAGTACCCACTCATGTGTTCAAATACCAGGGTACTCAACTTCTATTATAGAATTGAATTAATGGCATGTAGTTTGGAACCATTCCAAGTTACAACTCTTTTCATAAAAGTTAAACAGATTTAATATTGTGATCACTTTTTTCATTTTGGAAACTTGCATCGGTGTAACCCTTACACCCAACTCTTCCTTGTTGCTATAATCCTATAACTAATCCTTTATTGCTTCTCAAGTACTAATGGATATCTTTAATGACATTCCAATGACCCTCATTGGAAACTAATATTATCTTGTCATGTCCAATACATACAATACTATGGGATGAGTACATTATATAGCATAGATGATCAATCCAATTTCTAGTGCATATAGCATCTCACTCATGGTTTTCCATTCTTCATAAGAATTGGAACATAAGATTATTGAAACACTAATCATGGATTCTCTCTCATTAAATCCTTCATGTTGAACTCTTTCAACATCTTGCTATTCTATGTGCTCATTTTAGGTTATGAAACTTCTTAGATCTATCACTATAGATCTCAATCCCTATCATATAGGATGTTTCACTTAATCCTTCATTGTTAAAGGTGTTTTTCATGCCAGACCTTAATGTTTACAATATTGAGATGTTATTCCTCAACAACATGTAGAATATTCATATATGCTCCCACTAAATCATAGATTTCATCTTTTATCTTAACTCAAGTTAAACTCTTTGACTATTTGTCAAGTCACAAGATCACATCTCTAAGATGCTTATCTCAATCTTTATATTGGACTTTGTAGCTTATAGACTTTATTTGAATTCATGATGTTATGAAACCTTTAGGTTGTGTCACTTACAATTCCTTTTCAGGAAAGTGGTTTTAAGCTTCATATGAAAAATCTCATAGTCTATACTAGATGTAACAACAAGCATAATAATTGGTGAAGGAATTTCTTCATGTTCAATAATTTGAACTAATTTGAAAACCTCTGCAACCAAACTATCCTTTCAGGTTATCCATGTTGGTCTTCCAATGAAAATCCAACTGTACCTTTTGGGTTTTACCCCTTTAGGTGGTACTAGCAAGGTCATACCTTGTTAGTGCACATGGACTCCTTAATGGCCATAAGTCATTTTTCATATTATGGTTCTTAATAGTTTCTAGTTGATTAGTTGGCTCATCATCTTATGGCCAACCCATCTGAGTTTTTGGATTCACAATCTTTCAATCGTAGATGTGTTCTACTAGAACTATGAGGTTCTGTGTTACATGAGGAACTTGAGATTCCACAACTTGTGATTCTCATTTTTTCTCATTGTACCTTCTTACTGACCTCAAACCTTTTGAGTTCTACTTTTACTCTCACTAACTCTTTTGGAACTCAGTTATTCCCACAATAAACATTTTACTGTCAGATTAGGGTCAAAGGTAGCATTCAACAATTATGGTTTGTGGATAAACCTTTTCAAGAAACTAATTTCTTGATATGAGTTTCAATCCTTAAGACATATTGGGACATTCCCATATTATATTACATATGATGTCTTTTAAACCATTTTGGTAGGTACATCATTTTAGTGTAAAGCATGTTTTTAAAGGAAGTTAGAAGATTACATTAAATGATAATCATGTCATGGCTCATCATGTTGTGATTCCTTCTTACTGATACATCATCGTGTTTGACTTATGGTACGCTATCACTCTCTTTCCAGAAGGACCTCAAACTCTTGATTGTAAAGTATTTTAACATTTAATCATGTCAAAGTTTCTTAATACTTTTATCAAAGTCATACTTCATTCATAATTTCCTTGAACACTTCAAGAGATTCTTGTTTGTATTTCACCAAATACAAACCCTATATTAACTAAGATCATCAGTAAATATAATGCATTACTTGTCACTTTCTCTAGTATATATTATATTGGTCTACATGCATCATTAAGTCCTATTAGAATGTATATCCTCCCACTACATTTAATGAAGGATGTTTTGTCATGTTGCACATAAGTAAGACTTGTTTGTCTCCTATTGGTTCAACAACCAAAAGGAGTCTAGATAATCATCAATATGAACTCTAGGAATGCATTTCTATATATGTGCTCTAGATGACAATACTACAGATACTGATTATTTGAGTTTTCAATTATAATCTTTTGGTATTTACGTTATTAACATTCATCTTTAGATCCTTCACATAAAGATCATAAGATATTTAGGGCATTGCCTTACAAGATCACATCTTTGAAATAGAAGCATTAACAACTCTTTATTTATAATCATCCTTGTCATACAAGATGCATAAAGTGAAATGTTATATTATTGGCATAATGAAATATCAGTTCAACTTATTCTATTACATGCCCAAAGGGCTAAGATAAATTCTAAATGTAGACTATTGCTTTAGAAACTCTTGCTTCTATAGTCCATAATTATCCCTTCATTAAGTATTTACTTCTTGTCAAATCCTAAACATCATGTATGTGAGATCTCTATCTGATATCACATACCAAGATGAAGAAGTAATCAAATTTATCTTATAATGTTTATACCTGAAGTAGAGTCCTATGCCCCTTCCTTCTTCTTCTTTAGTTCCTTCAGAAAGAGAGGGCAATTCCTTTTCCAATGTCTAGGCTGGTGACATTGGTGACAATAGCCTCTTTTCTTTATTCCTCCCTTTTCCTTAAGATCTAAAGATTTGGGATTTTGTCTAGCTTTAGAACTCTTCTTAGCTTTGCCTTTGCCTTTCCCTTTGCCTTTAAACTTTTCCTTTGTATTGATGGTCATCATCACAAAATAGGGCTTGTCTTTCTTCATTTATGTCTCAGTTGTTCTTAACATGCCTAATAACTCTGTCAATGGCTTGTCAAAGTCATTAACTTTATAGTTCATGACAAACTGATTGTATGATTCTGGCAAAGACTACAGAATCACATCACTGGCTAACTCTTGACCCAAGGGGAATCCCATTCTAGCAAGGTTCTCCACATATCCAATGATCTTGAGCACATGAGGACCCACTGGATCTCCTTCTACCATGTTACATTTGAACAATGCCTTAGAGACATAAAATCCCTCCTGTCTTGCCCAATCTTGGAACATATTCTTAAGATGTGTAACCATCTCGATATCATCCATGTTCTCATGTTGCCTTTGCAACTCATAGTTCATGGAGCATAGCATCAGACACTTGACATCAACAAATCTTCAGTATGCTTCTTGTAAGCATTCTTGTTAGCCTTAGGTGCAGCGGGAAGAGGTTCATCTGGCTCTGGTGTCTCCTTGACATAAAGCTTACGCTCCTATGTGAGAACAATTCTCAATGTCTTGAACTAGTTGTGGAAACTATTCCCATTTAACTTCTCCTTCTCAAGGACTGATTGCAGAGAAAATTTGTGGTTGTGTGTTTCCATTTGATTCTACAAAATAGTTTGCAATTTTGTCAAAAACTCATTTTAATTTGATTAGATTTGATTAAAAATTGACGATATTAATTAGGTCTTTAATTATCTATTTCTCTCAATATTTTACTCAAATTGATAACCCTAACATATCAATTTAGAATATTACAGAGTACAACCTTCTAGTAAGACAAGTTCTAAAATAATTCAACTCTTACCCAGCCAATGCCAGCTTCCATAGTCAATCATTAAGGTAGGAAACATTTTCCAATTGCATCTTATGCAATTCTGGTATAAATGATATGCACAACTCTTTGTCATAGGCATTTGTATGTTTCTGGTGCTTAATCTCACTAAGGTCACTCAATTAAGCCTAACCCAAAATCCGACACTATAATAATGCACCCCGCTTGGCATGCCCACATTATTACCATCACACTTCCATAAGATAGACAGCTCACCACCCTTGGGGTGCCCATGCTTAGTCAATCAAGCTTTTCATGTGTGGTGCTAATGGAAAGCATCTAAGACTTAATTTTTTTATTTGAGGGAGTTTCTATATATATATATTTATTTATTTATATTTATATTTATATTTATATTCTAATCAAAAAAATATTTATATTTATATTTATATTTATATTTATATTTATATTTATATTTATATTTATATATTTATATTTATATATATATATATATATCCAATCACCACATACATATAGTACATATCATATACATGCTATATCTCACAATGTAAACATGCAATATAAAACATTAATGATGGTTATGGCCATACTACTATAATTCCTTGGAGCCACAGGGAATTACTACAACCTAGGTCTACATCACATCGCATGCATGAACATGTTGTTGGTGTAGATATGTGCTTGCCAATCCGAGTTGATTGGTTCAACCTTAGTCTCCTAAAACAATCTTATGACCTCCTATCCAACCTATGTTCAAACATCTCCAGAGGGTCAGTTGGACCCACCAGCAGGTTCACTTCTCTTGTGATCTGCACTCCTCTATCCTCCAACCGATCAGATTGTAACATGAAATGCTCGGCTTTCCTGACGTTGATTGTCATCTTCATCATTACAAGAAAAGAAACTATCCCATTGCTATTAAATTTAATATATTGTAAAGATAAACCTCAAGTTACACTCAAGGGGAGCAAAGGTAGGAAATAATAATAATTTTACATTGGGAAAAAGAAGTTAGAGACTCGGTATGCAAACTGAGAAAAAATACGAAATAAACACACAACCACCATGCATAGATAATTAGGGTTATTGGCCATAACCACGCTACACATCCACCATCAAAACTCACTTTCAGGGCGATGTGTGTATATTGCATATATATATATATATATATATATATATATATATATATATATATATATATATATATATATATATATATTGTTTGTGTGTGTGTTAGTCTGGGATTATATGTCGCTATTGTTTGGATTTGGACATTACCAGTTTGAGTATTCACATCATATTCAATAAATAAATGATAGAAAACCTAAAATCCCATCATATCACTTATCGCAAAACATAGTAAATTGGCGTGGATCTGATACCACTATAGGAAAATATGGGTACAGAGTGGGAAGTGAAAACAAAAAAAATGATCTAATCATATTTCCTAGAACAACAAGATCACATCAACAATTCTGTAATGGAAAGAATGGTTTCACAAGTTCATACTTGGTCCTAGATTAAGTCCAACGACTATAACTCATTGTAGTAGTGTAGCTCTCCTAGTTGCACTTTGACAGTGTCTATGCATCTCTTTGTCCTCCTAGCGGAAGACAACAACCTCCACACCTCTAGAGAAGTCCCACGGACAACCTAGAACTCTTGTCATTATACTAGAAAAAATAGGAAGGAGTTGTCTCTTCCATTGGTGTACTAGTCACCAACTTTCTCTCCTACAATTGTTTCTCCCTTGCTATCCCTCCCTTTAATGGGTGGGACTTGATCGGGATCCCTATTGGTTACCACAACCAGATAGGACAACAATTGTTAGAGGCAATTGAGTTGTGTTCTAAGAAGCCCTCGGTACCCCTCAATTTATAGGAGGGGTTAGGGTCTGGGTTCCCAGTCTTTGTCGGAGTGGAAGGGACCGGGATTTCATGAATTAATAGCCCTATGATAGGTGAACCAGTCGGTTCACTGGTGAATCGGTTGGCTGGCATAGTGAGCTGATCAATTCACTCAGTGAGTCAATCATTTCTGATGTTTGCCAATCGCAATTTGAATTTACAATTCGTTTCCAATAAATATTCAACATTAATTCCTTGTACCAATTAAATTGAACAAGTGAAATGATCAACTACTCTCATGAATAGGGAAAATCACTAGAAGCTTTGGTTGGCATGACCGATCCGATTGGTTCACTAGGTGAACCGTTCATCTCACCAACCTAAGCCGATCGGTTCACCCAGTGAGCTGACTGGTTGGTGTCCTGACTCATGTAGAATTCAACCAATTCAATTTCTAATCAACATGACACTTCAACCAATCATTCCAATACTTGAACTTGATGGTTCTGAGTCCACTCAGTAATCAACTTAAACATCATTCATGGATAAACTCCTCTTCTAGGTGAATCCTAAGTGTGTGACCATATAGGTCCCATATCACGTTGGTAGTGAATGTCTATAGTTTATTTATGACATCACAAGTAAATAGTGGTGCCTAGTCACACATCAGTTCTACCCAAGTGAATGGAAAGTTGTAGAACAACTTCAACCTACAATATGTCTAAGGTGTTTCAGTGAATGTATAATTCCTTTGTCTCTGATATCTGGAATGAACTTGAGGCATGGAATTGCCATCCTCTCAATGTTCAATCCATGTTCCTTGATCCAAGAGTAGATTGTCTGAGATATATGTGACCTCAACATCATGTATTGATTCACATGTGCATGCACAAGCTATTCTCAGTCTCACTTATCAAGTGGATAAGATATCAAACTCTCGTAAGAAGGACACATACCATCTACACACTCACAATCAATCCCCATGTGTCACAGCTACCCAATCATCACCGTTATGGAAATCCTTATTCAGGGATATGTTGGATGATGTCAAAGTATACTGAACGACATGTGATGAGTGTAGTGACTTTAGGTCTAAGAACCACAATCACAACCTTCACAATGAAAGATGACTATGACCACCATATATGATTTCCATGTGTCACTCTCAAGGTGGGTCTATCTGATACACTATTCTCTAACAAGTATCTATGTACTTGGTTTGATATACCATATCATGACTAATGAGGTTTTTTCATCAACCAACGTACATTCTAGTCTTATGTGTGACTATTGTCTATCTTCCTTCCATAGTAATAACTAAATAGGGACATAACAAGAATGTACACTCTTATCATCTCATTGTTCAAGTCACATACTTGAAGACATATATCATTGAGTAATTATCATTCTCTAGACATTCATTCTGTTTTCTCATTATCTCATAACAAAGTGAAACAAAATGAATTGGAAGCTTGCCTTTATTAATAGTAATCAAATTTAGATGCCATCACAATCATCATATGATTGGATTTCTAGGCATACATACCAACATACTCCCACTTGCACTTAGAGCCAATCACCCATGAATCATATTCTTAGTGATCTAAACATGTACATCATGTTTGTGTTGCATAAGTGCTAATCCAGCGGGTTAGTAACACTTTAGTTTCAGTCTGTATATTGCATGTTTCTCATCTCTTTGTTGTATGATTTCTCGTATGATAAGGAGTTGTTGTAATATGCTATCTGATATTCCATGCCTAACCGGTAGCTCCATTGTTGTCATAGTATCTCTACTGTGTCATCAATGATTGGAACATCTTTAAGTTCATCCATATGAACTTATATATCCATATAGTACCCACTCATGTGTTCATAATATCAGGATACTCAGCTTCTATTATAGGATTGAATTAATGGCATGTAGTTCAGAACCTTTCCAACTTACATTTCTTTTCTTTAAAATTAAATAAATATTATATTGCGATCACTTTTATCATTTTGGAAGCTTGCATCAGTGTAACCCTTACACCCAACTCTTACTTGTTGCTATAATCTAGCAACTAATCCTTTAGTGCTTCTCAAGTACTAATGGATATATTTAATGACATTCCAATGACCCTCATTGGAAATGGATATTATCTAGTCATGTCTAATACATACAAGACTATGGGATGAGTACATTATATAGCATACATGATAGATCCAATTACTAGTACATATGGCATCTCACTCATGGTTTTTTCCATTCTTCATAAGAATCAGAACATGGGGTTCTTGAGAGGCTAATCATGGATTCTCTCTCATTGAATCCTTCATGCTGAACTCTTTCAACATCTTGCTAAATTATGTGCTCATTTTAGGTTTTGAAACTTTTTAGATCTATCACTATAGATCTCAATCCCTATCATATAGGATATTTCACTTAATCCTTCATTATTGGAGGTGTTTTCCATGTCAGGCCTAAATGTTTACAATATTGAGATGTTATTCCTCATCAACATGTGGAATATTCATATATGGTCCCACTAAATCATAGATTTCATCTTTTATCTTGACTCAAGTCAAACTCTTTGACTATTTTGTCAAGTCAAAATATCACATCTCTGAGATGCTTGTTTCAATCTTTATATTGAACTTTGTAGCTTTTAGACTTTATTTGCATTCATGAAGTTAGAAAATCTTTAGGTTGTGTCACTTACAATTCCTTTTCATGAATGTAGTTTTAAGCTTCATATGCCAAATCTCATAGTCTATACTAGTTGCAACAAAAAGCATGCCAATTGGTGAAGGAATTTCTTCATGTTCAACAATTTGAATTTATTTGAAAACCTATGCAACCAATATGTCCTTTTAGGTTATCTATGTCGGTCTTTACAAAGAAAATCCGACTTCACCCTTTGGGTTTTACCCCTTTAGCTTGTACTAGCAAGGTCATACCTTATTAGTGAGCATGGACTCCATAATGGATTTAAGCCATTTCTCAGATTCTGATTCTCAATAGCTTCTAGTTGATTTGTTGACTCATCATCTTGTGACCAACCTTTTTGAGTTGTTGGATTCACAATCTTTCAATATCATATGTGTTCTACTAGAACTTATGAGGTTCTGTGTTACATGAGGAACTTGATATTCCACAACAATTTGTGATTCCCAATTGTTCTCGTTGTACCTTCTTATTGACCTCGAACCTTTTGAGTTCTAATTTTACTCCCACTGGTTCTTTTAGAACTCAGTTATCCTAGAAACAAACATTTTGTTGTCGGATTAGGATTAAAGTAGCATTCAACAATCATGGTTTGTGGATTAACCTTTTGAGAAACTACTTTCTTTATAAATTTTCAATCTGTAAGACATATGGGGACATTTCCATATCATATCTCATATGATGTCTTTTAAACCATTTTAGACAGTACATAGTTTTAGTGTAAAGTATATATCCATGAGGAGATTAGAATATTAGATTAAATGATAATCACATCATGATCCATCAGAATGCAATTCCTTCTTTCTAATACATCATCATGTTTCAGGTGGATTTGACTTGTGATACACTATCACATTCCTTCCAGAAGGTCCTCAAACTTGTGAAGTATTTCAACATTTGATCATATCAAAGTTTCTTAATACTTTTATCAAATTTATAATTCAGCTGTAATCCTCTTGAACACTTCAAGAGATTCATGTTTGTGTTTCACCAAATACAAACCCTATATCAATTAATATAATCGGTTAATATAATGAAGTATTAATAACTACCTCTAGAATTTATTCTAAAAGATCTTAATATATCAATATGTATAAGCACTAATAGAATGCTTACTCTCTCCACTACACCTAGTGAGAGGTGGTTTTTCATGTTTCTCATAAATTAGACTTGCATGTCTCTTGTTGGTTTAATAACCAAAAGAGTTAGATAAACATCGGAATGGATTCTAGTAATTCATTTCTCATAGATGTGCTCTAGATGACAATACTACAGATTGTTTGAGTTGTCAATTATAATCCTTTTGGTATTTACTTTATTAACATTCATCTTTAGATCCTTTCATATAAATATCACTAGATTTTGGGGCATTTCCATACAAGATCACATCTTTGGAATAGAAGCATTAACAACTCTTTATTAATTTATCACCCCTATCATACAATATGCATTAAGTAAAAGTTTCTATTTTAGCATAATGAAATAGTAGTTCAACTAACTCTATTACATGCCCAATGGGCTAAGATAAATTTTAAATGTAGATTAAAGCTGTAGTAACTCTTTCTCCGCACGTCCACTCTTACCCTTTCATAAAGGATTTACTTCTTATTAGATCATGCACATCAACGTATGTTAGATCTACATCGGGTATCACATACCAAGATAAAGAAGTAATCAAATTTATCTTATAATGTTTATACTTGAGTAGAGATCGATATCCCTTCCTTCTTCTTCTTTAATTCCTCTAGGTAGAGAGGTAAATTCCTTTTCCAATGTCCATGTTGGTGTGGTGACAATTGCCTCCCTTCTTTACTCCTCCCTTCACCTTGAGAACTGAAGAGTTGGGCTTCTGGCCAAATTTTGAAATCTTCTTAGCTTTGCCTTTGTCTTTAAACTTCCCATTTGTCTTATTGATCATCATCACATATTTGGGCTTGTCTTTCTTCATTTTTGCCTCAATTGTTCTCAACATGCCTAATAACTCTATCAACGGCTTGTCAAAGTCATTCATATTGTAGTTTGTGACAAACTAACTATATGATTCTGGCAGAGACTACAGAATCACATCAATGCCCAACTCTTAATCCAAGGGAAATCCCAGTCTAGAAAGGTTCTCCACATACCCAATTAGCTTGAGCACATGAGGACCTACCGGGTCTCCTCCTGCCATGTTACATTTGAGCAGCACCTTAGAGATATCAAATCTCTCCTATCTTTCCTGATCTTGAAACATGTTCCTAAGATGTGTGACCCTCTCAATAACATCCATGTTCTCATGATGCATTTGCAAATCATAGTTCATAGAGCATACCATCAGACATTTCATAGCAATGACATCTTTAGTATGCTTCTTATAAGCATCCTTGTCAGGCTTAGATGCATTGGGAAGGAGTTCAACTGGCTCTGGTGTCTCCAAGACATAGTGCACTCCTATGTAAGAATGATTCTCATCATCCTATACCAGTCGTAGAAGTTATTCCAGTATACAATCTTCTAGTGAGACAAGATCCAAAATAATTCAACTATTACTTGGCCAATGCCAACGTCCACAATCAACTATTAAGGTAGACAAACTTTGTCAATTGCATCCTATAAAATTCTTGAAAAGATTATACGCACAACACTTTTCCATGGTGATGCGATGATTTTGAGTCGCATTTATAGACTTGTTTTACTTGTGTTTTATGCATTTATTGGTCATTTTGGTGGTTAATATTGCATAATTCATCTCTTTTGGTCTATGATCCTTCTCAGTATCAAATCACCTTTAATTGAGTATTTTGAGCATAAATGATTATAATAATATGTTTTATGTCGGTTTATGTGGATTTGTGTTGCAATTTCAGGAAAAACACATATCTGCTGCTGTCGATACCATCGACAGTGGTCGATGCCATCGACACAACCACAGGCAGCCAGTCGTAAGGAGCAGTAAAATCTCGATACTATCGACCGGAGAGTCGATGGTATCGAGATACCATTAGGTTGCTGGAGAAAAGAGAGTCGATACTATCGACACAAAAGTCGATACCATCAATGAGTGGAGCTACAGCGATGTAAAAGGACAAAACTGATGCCTATGAATGTCGATACCATCGACCCGCATCGATGGTATCGAGGTGGCATCAGTCGCGACAAAGAAAGAAAAGAAGACCAGCCGATACCGCGCAGGGTCGATACCATCGACTCACGTCGATGGTATCGACCCCGTCAGATACAAGTTTGCTTCAGATCGATCGAAATCCGATGGCTGTGATATTTTGGCGACCTAACTCGGTGATTATACCTAATGATGGTGGTTAAGAGAAATCTATCACATCATTAGCCGTTGCACATGTCTCGAGAAGGTGTGGAGAGAAGAACGAAGCCCAGAAGCACGCCCCAGACGTTCCGGACGCCGAAGAAGACATTTTTCACCACCGAAAGGTGGGAGAACGTGTATTCTACGCCAAGGAACAGTTGGATCTTCTCTGTTCAAGGGTTTCACCACTCAATCACGTTTTTCCCCATGTTTCCATTTTTCTCTACCATGTTTTGCTTTGAGATGAACATGCGGGACTAATCCCCTTTATCTTTAGGACCAGGAGTAGCCCGGGGAAGCATTCTATGACAATTTTATCATCACAATTCATCATTAATCTCTTAAATCCGTGGTATGAATTTGTTTTCTCAATTATATTGTTATGCTTGATCACCATAATAATAATCTAATGTCCTTAATTACTTTGAAAGAAGGATTAACGGTTGAAAAGAGACGAATTTCACATTAATTGACAAATCCCTTGAACAAGGTGGTGTAAGGTTAATGGTGGATACCCAGAGGTCGATATTAATGCACCTAGTTTAGGGTATAGGTTACTACGACGGTGGAACCAACCTAAACATAGGTAGTGAATTGTACCACGACAGTGGGTAATTCTGACTACAGGCCACTACCCGGATAGAGAGATGAATCTGAGTGACTATATAGAAATTCATACAATGATAACCCGCGGTGAAACCGCAATCCTAAAGATCTCCACCTGAATTGATTAAACTAAACCTTTAATCGATTATTTTGTTTTGTTTCATTTTATTTTCTTTTAATTTTACAACAACTTCCAACTCTTTAACTGGTCTAGCTGATTGCGAGTTGTTAGTAGTAGTCTCTGATAATTCACGTGTCCCTGAGTTCGACTCGGGCCTCACAAAGGCCTATATTATATTGACACATACACTTGCGTTTCTACGCACGTAAAAAGCATGTAAATTTTTTGGCGCCGTTGCCGGGGATTACGGTAATTGTCGGCACTACGAGTGCTGCAAGCGTCCATTCTAGGCCACCTTTTATTTTTTTATTAGTGTGAAATCATTTCAAAAATTCATAGTCTATTTTTTAATTTTTTGTAGTCGTCAAGCACTTACTGAACTTAAATTTTCACTTTGCAGGTACTGTGCATGGTGCAGACGCGTAGCACCGACTACACGCGGCACGCACCAGAGGTTCCATTGCCGGGACTAGAAGATGAGGATGATTACAATCAAGACCATCTGCAAGAAATAGATTCTGAAGTCGAACAAAAAGAAATGGCAGAGGAACAAACGATATGGGAGAAGATTAAGGCTTCTTCTTCATCTGCTTCAAAGGGGCCAATCAAGAAGCAGGCGATCAACATTCCAACATACAAGATTGATCCTGCGTTAATCAATTTGGTCAAGTCAAACGCATTCCATGGGCTAAAGAACGAAGACCCAGTCACGCATATAAGCCAATTTGTGGAAAATTGTGACATGATAAAAATAGACAGGTTCCCGCAGGATGCACTATACTTGAAGTTGTTTCCGAGTTCTCTGACAGGAAATGCACGAGAATGGTTGTACAATCTTGACGATGAATATGTGGAATCGTGGAAAGACAGGGTCGAAGTGTTCTTTGAAAGATTCTTCCTGCCTGAGAAGACAAATGATCTAATCAGAAAAATTCACAATTTCACCCAGAAGGCAAGAAAGACCTACTTAGAGACGTGGGAACGCTTTCAGATTATGTTAAGGATGTTCCCACACCATGGTTTGGATAAGGAAAAATAGGTTAAAATCTTCTATTTTTCTCTTTCCGAGCATGATAGAAGTAACCTTGATTCAACAGGTTCAGGGTTTTTCTTAAACAACACAGACACAAGATGTTGGGATATTCTGAAAAACATGGCAAAGAAACAGTCTTGGGACGATAGGGACGCACCAGAACAAGTCAAAGTTGCAGGTGAGTCCAGGGCCATCAAGGAGCTGAATGACAAGCTAGATCTTCTAGCCAAGAAATTGCTTGCCAAGGAAGATGCATCATCTGATGAGGAAGCCCAAGTCAAATTTATGCAACAACAGGGCTATATAAATAATGATTATGCTTGGAGGAAGGACAGGAAGTTCTCATGGAAGGATCCAAACAACTTCCTCTAAGATCCAGATGCGAAGCCGCAACCAAGGGCAGAGGACAAAAGCACCGAGTTGCTTAGTCAAGTGGTGCAACAAAATTAAGAGTTGATGAGTATGTTTAGCAAGCAGCTGCAGTCCCAGGGTGATATTTTGACTAAGTTTGGACAAACACTGCAAAGTCATGGAGCACAAATGAGGGCACTAGAGACGACTGTGACCCAAATTTCCAATGAAGTAGTGGCCATGAAGCATGCCAATCAACAAAGACAGGAAGGGAATGCAGAGGTTGCTCAAGCACATCATCAAGTGAAATATATATCTGTGATTACTGAGGCAGAACCCCTGGTGGTGGAGGTCCAGGACAAAAGCAAAATGATTTTTGATACGGAGGCTACACCGAAGATACCGTATCCTCGCAGTCATTATGGACTACCGGGCGGATGTTGTCCATTCAGAAAAATCCGCCAAGAGCAAATCACGGCCGCGCCCGCACCTAGGCAAGAGGAGCAGGTGAAGGCCATGTGTCATGGGGAAGCTACAGTCACTGAGAGAGGGGAGTAGCCACAAGTCATGCCATCTACGGATGATGTGTCAAATCCTATCCTAGAAGGTGGCGTTGAAGCAAGCTTAGGGGAGGAGACCCCTAAAGTTCCATATGTGCCACCACACAAGCGAGCAAAGGACCCAAACGTGCCTTTCCCAGATAGTCTGAGGCCGAAGAAAGAGCATAGGCACTACAAGAAGTTCTTGGAGATGTTTTGGAAGCTCCACATTAACATTCCACTAGTGGAGGCGATAGAGAAAATTCCTTCATATGGAAGATTTATCAAATAAATCATCAATAAGAAGAGGTGGATTAAAGACACAGATATTTGTTGGGTGAATGAGATGGTGAGCTCAATTATTGAAGGGAATTTACCACAGAAGAGGAAAGACCCAGGAAGCTTCTATATTCCATGTTCTATAGGAGGTCAATTATTTCCACAAGCACAGTGTGATTCGGGCGCTAGCATTAATCTTATGCCACTTTCCACATTTCAAAAGCTTGGGTTGAAGGAGATAAAGAAATTAGCGGCAATGATTGAGTTGGCGGATGGGTCCATTGTAAAGCCATACAGAGTGTGTGAGGATGTACTTGTCAAGGTGGACAGGTTCATCTTTCCGGTGGATTTCGTCATGATGGACATGCCACAGCTTAAAAGTTGTGAGATGCTATTGGGGAGGTCGTTTCAAGCAACGACCGATGTTGTCACTGCCATTGGGAGAGGTACATTGACCTTGGGGAGTGGCCAAGATCAAGTTGAGTTCAAACTGCCGCACGATCCCTTGGGCACACTCTCCAAAGTTCCAAGTTGATGAGGAGATTAATGTCGTCTAGCCTAAGATGTTAAATAAGGGTGCTTGTTGGGAGGCAACCCGGCCATCAGTAGTTTAGTTTAGTTTCTTTCACATTTGTAGTTTGGTTTGTTTTGACTTTGTTTTTAGTGTAAAAAAGGTACTGTGATCGTTTGTGCAATGTGCAGGACTGAGGCAAATTCGATACCATCGACCCTTGTGTCGATGGTATCGAGTTGGGTATAGGTTGGCGGCTACAAGAATCGCACTGTGTCGATACTATCGACGGCCTCGTCGATGGTATCGACCCACCATCAGTTGGATTGCAATAACAAGGTCGATAGTATCGACCAGGGCGTCTCTACTATCGAGATCTCTGAAGAAATTTAGACGAATTTGTCTCAGTGAAGACGATGCTATCGACGGGCCTGTCGATGGTATCGACACAGTTACAGACAGAAGGCAACGCCCGGGCCTTGCGAGGGTGTTACCCTAACAAGAAGTCGATACTATCGACTCGCGTCGATAGTATCGACGTGACATGTCACCAAACCTTGAGAGGAGATCAACGGTGATCGCTGCATCGAGAGGATCGATCCGTGGGACGAGTCGATACTATCGACATCTGTCGATAGTATCGACACGTCATCGATCTGGGCCCCCAAATCCAGTCATCGAAGACCGTTGATACCAGCGGCGGACAGATTGCATCGACATTGGTCGATGCCATCGACTCGCGTCGATGGTATCGACAGGCACACAACAGCGTCAGCGTCAGTTATATAAGGGAGGACTTGTCGTCATATGACATCACACCTTCAACGAGTTCTTCCTCTACTTGTGTCGTGCGTCCCCCAGAGCAATCCGAACCCGACTACGAGCATCCAGGAGCACGTTCTTCATCGAGCGGAGATTTCCTTCTCTGATCTTCACCGAGCTCCTTCTTCTACTTCTCCTTCTTCCGCAATCATGGTGCATGTTTCCGGTGCGTCTTCTTCACGCACCAACCCGATAGACATCCCGGAGTTCGTTCCTCCACCGACTGCATCGATTTCACACCCGCGGATTTTCCATCCGTCCGCGGAGGTCAAGAAGGTCTATGAGGAGATTATGAAGAGAAAAATTGAGCCGACTCGCTATGTTGACCGGGAGATTATCCGCAACTTGGGGTTCGAGGCTAATCTGGCCTACGTGCTCAAAGGGCAGGCACACCACACGGGCAGAATGCCTGACGAGATGGAGTTTCATGCCGATGGCCAGCCGTTCTTCGGTGAATGGCCTACATACAAGGAGCTGGTGGAGGAATTCATGGCGTCGCTGGATATATGTGTCGTGGTGAATGACATCATCGCCACGGATCACGAGTGGATCAAGGGCCGTGTTTCTTTTCGGCTATACAATAATGACTACAATCTCACACTCCGGCAGTTCAATAAGATCTACAACTAGAACTATAGGCGAACTGACTACCGACGACCAGACAACCGGACTGACTACGACGCTATCTTCACCGATCTCGTGACAGTGCCGCTGGGAAAATCAATGAGCTACCACAACGCAGCGGTTGCATACTTCGAGCATCCGTTTGTGCGGACTCTTCACCGGATGTTGTGTTCCACTCTATTTGCTAGGGGTGATCTATCTCTTAGAAAATTCCAGGAGACAGACTTGTTTTTCTTACATAAACTCCTGAAGCGCCAAGAGTGCAACTGGGGAGCTTTCTTTCTGCAGCGGGTGTTGGCGGTCAAGCGAAGTACACGGAAGGCTCCAATTCACTTTGGAGGACTCATCACACCGCTGGCCCACTATCTTGGGCTGAACTTCTCACAGTTGACTCCTCTCTCCAACAGAAGCAAGGTTAATTTGCAGCATCTTCACAGATCCAACCTTATCTTGCTTGGGGATGGTTTACCTTATGCTCACTGCCATGTAAACCACACATATCAAGAATGTTCCCTTCCCGACCCTGTCTTCCATATCGAGGGTGCTCAACATTTCCGATGGCCCATCATAGCCATTGATGACTCCGAGGAAGATGGCGGCAACGACGACAACAACGATGACGACGAGGCTGAAGAGGAAGATGAGGCCTACACTCCTCTTCGTGCACGAGTGGCACCAAGGAAGCGTCCTCGCATGCATCCGGGTTCATCTTCATCTTTGCAGCCTCCACCACCACCACCGCCCTCACAGCAAAGTGAGGATGTCTACTCAATGCAAGGTATGTATGCCATGTTGCAGGATATACAGCAGACGCAGCAGCAGCATACAACGACATACACCGGTATTCATGATACAACGAACTGGATGCTTGACAACCAGATGGCTATGTTTGAAAATGAGCGCCTCCTCTTCGACAACCAATAGCAGATTCACGATAGGTTGCATAGGATGGAGATGCAGCAGCAGCCCTTCTATGATCATTACTGGAGCCAGAACTACTTTGGGGGATATCCACAACCTCCGCCCATGCCCCAGTATGATCCGAGCTTTCAGGGACAGTACCCATCTTGGGACCCCACGGCCCCACAGTACCCGCCTCCACCAGAAGAGTGATCGGTACCTCTGTTCCAACCTTTAAGATTTTTTTGACTATGGGGCCATAGTCGAATTCAAGCTTAGGGGGGTGTTAGAACAACTCTATCCTTTAGTTTTCTTACTTTTTCATTTTTATTGTTTTGTTTCTTGTCATTTCATTTTTGCAATCTTAGTTTGTTTGTAGGATCCACACTTTATCTAGTGTAATTGTGGATGTCTTAAGTCTTGTGTCATCTCAATGGCTTGGACATGGGAATTAAGGGAAAATTAAAAAAAATGAGTGTTCACAAGCTTGTGTTGTTCAACTTTGAGCACATAACTTAAGAAAATGATTGGTTTTATCAACTCTAAAATAGAAAAATCACAACTGTAGATTCCTAATGATTCATGAAAAGTGGACGAAATTGGTTGTGTGAGCCTAAACTGACCAAATGATAATGAGACTCTAATTTGAATTAAGAGAGAGAAACCTCTTAACTACTACACAGGTCAGTAAGGAGGGACACATAATAATTCACTACTACAGAACCTACCTTTAGTGTCAGTTATTTAAAGCCTTTCGTGTCGGTTTCTGAGCGACACCTATGTGGGCGACACTAAAAGCTCACCCATTAGGCGTCAGTTCCAAAATCGACGCCCAAACTCTTCGCGCGCCATTGAAAATGCGCCATCATGGCACTATAGGCGTCGGTTATTAGATACAAATAACCAACGACATATATCTTCACGCCACAGGAGGGCACCAACTTGGGCACTATAGGCGTCGGTTATTAGCTAATAACCGACGCCATATAACTCCCAACATGGCCGTGCTGGACAGCACGGCCGTGGTGTTAAGGAAATAGGCGTCGGTTTTATACAAATAACCGACGCCTATTGTATTTTTTTTCTGTCAGCCTGCAGACCTGCTGTGGCTGTTCGTAGGATGAGAAACCTGTTCAGTTCAGTTATGAACTGCAGGTTTTACGACATCCATTGATATCAGCCGACAACAGGCCACAAACCTGTAAAATTAACAACAAAAATATTCACACATGCATTTAGCAATGCAACCTGTAGTTCCATTTTATTTTCACACATTTAGAAACATTCATGTAGCTAGCAATCTGTAGTTCCATTCATTCACATTCACACATGTAGAAACATTAATATAGCAACCAACACTTTCATTCATTTTCACTCAAACACATGTAGAAACATCCAGACATGTAGAAACATTCACACATATATTATAATTCAGAAATTCATTTACAAAATATCATTGTTTAGTCATTATTCGCTATCAGGATCCCAATTATATTTTAAATCCCCCACTATTTGTATGGTTGTTGCCCATTCTTCTCTTACTTCATTTAATTCTCCCATCGTATAGGGAGCATGTACATCTGGTAAGTCCGTTCTTATTGTGGGGTCAGCTTTAAACACCTGTAAAGAGAATGATGTATATATATAATTAATGAGCTATAAATAAGATTGATATATTTCATATTATCTAATGAGACTATATAATACCTGAGCAATACAATCGATGTCCATACAACATGACAGACTAACACATATATAGTACATAACAACAGCAGCGTCGAATTTACATACAACACTAGCTTAGTACATATATAGTGGGACTTATAAGGTGACGATCCCACCTGGTAAAATAGGTTACCGACAACTACATGTTACGACTGGGAGGTCGTGATTCAGCAACAGTATGCATTAGCAGGAGGACAAACAGATCACCATATGTTTGTCCTCATATGGTGATCTGTTTGTCCTCCTGCTAATGCATACGTTGCTGAATCATGACCTCCCAGTCGTAACATGTAGTCGGTAACCTGTTTTAGCAGGTGGTATCGTCACCTTAGTCCCACTATATATGTACTAAGTTAGTGTTGTATGTAAATTTGGCGCTGCTGTTGTTATGCACTATATATGTGTTAGTCTGTCATGTTGTTATATGAATCCAAACCACTTGTGTGTGCTGCACATTATGTATTGTATCTGTATCCTGCTTCTCTTCATTGGGGCTTCTTCCTGCATATCCTGCATATCCTGCATAGCTATGTCATGTCCGTCCTGCATAGCCTTCTTCCTATATTTATTTTTCAAAGAGAATACAAACAAAAATTATTAGTATAGAGTTAGTGAAATACTGATCAATGTCTAGAATTGGAATAGATCAAGAACCTACTCTCAGCATCGCGTATGTAATCTCGGGTGAGATTGGTCCTATAGTTCTTTAGCACCCTCCCACAATGTTTAGCATTTGTATTAACTAGAAGATAATGAAACATCAAATCAGAAAATGATATTGATATTAAAAAAGTAAACATTTAGCTTCAATAAAAAAATATAAACATGCATGCCTCTAAAATTGTGATCTTTTATCAATTAACAATCCTTCATTGTGATCTCCGCGCACATATAAGTCATCATTAGCTTCAATATTTTCTGGAGTTGGCAACCCAACTGAGAATGGACTGGAGTCATCATATTTATCATAGTACTCTTCTTCATCTATAGGATCTTCAATGAACTGTCTTTTACCATGAAGAACAACCGACCATTTATCATTTGCAGGATCATCGATATAAAATACTTGTTTCGCCTGTGATGCCAATATGAATGGTTCAGCCTTCTTGCCAATCTTTTCAAAGTTCACTAAAGTGAAACCCAATTCTTCTCTTTTCTAGACAACGTGTAACATGCGGGAGGTAAGTATGTTCTTTTACTACCCATTTCACGTATTTCTGTTAATTCTGACCTTATTCCCATTTCACGTAGGTCCAGTCTGGATTTTATCCCATCTTTAGTCTTACCTGGTATATTTAACAGAGTACCAATGATGCTATCACAGACATTTTTCTCAACGTGCATTACATCGATACAATGTCTGACTGTCAAAGAACTCCAATAAGGAAGATCCCAAAATATTGACTTCTTCTTGAATGAAGAATTGTCACTCTGTGTAGTACATTGTGATCTCTTACCAAATTCATTGACAAAGTCTTTTATTCTTTCATAAACAACCTCCCCTGGTATAGGTTTAGGTGCACTGCGTTCCTCATTCAATCCATTGAATGCTTTACGCTTCCTACGATACGGATGAAATTTTGGAAGAAACCTTCGATTACCGAGATATACATTCTTACCGCCATGTTTTAGTCTTGTTGAATCAGTGTTCTCTTCACATATAGGACACGCTTTAGCTCCTTTGACACTATATCCAGACAAATTCCCATATGGTGGAAAGTCATTAATAGTGCAAAACAACATAGCATGCAAACGAAATGTCTCTCTTCATGAAGCATCATAGGTTATCACACCTTCACCCTAGAGTTTCTTTAAGTCATCAATCAGAGGTTTAAGATAAACATCGATGTCATTTCCAGGTTGTTTAGGGCCCAATATCAACAACGACAGCATTACGTACTTATTTTTCATACACAGCCAGGGAGGAAGATTGTATATAACAAGCATGACTGGCCAAGTGCTATGTTGGCTGCTCAATGTCCCGTATGGATTCATCCCGTCTGTACAAAGCCCAAGTCTTAGATTCCTAACTTCTTCACCAAATTCAGGGTACAATACATCAATCTTCTTCCACTGTGGGGAATCAGACGCATGTCGTAGGATCTCATCATTATTTTTCTTAACATCTGCATGCCACCTCAAATTCTTCGCATCTATCGGATTGACAAACAAGCGTTGAAACCGTGATATTATAGGTAGATACCACATCACCTTGGCAGGAGAACCAGTTTTGGACTCCCCCGAAGTCGTCAATTTATACCGTGATGCACCACATTTTGGACAATCTTTCAAATCTGCATAGTCCTTTTGAAATAATACACAATCATTAGGGCATGTGTGTATCTTCTTGGCATCCATTCCTATTGGGCACAACAATTTCTTTACCTGGTATGTTGAGATTGGCAGCTCGTTTCCTTCAGGAAGCATTTCTTTCAACAAAGACAACAATGACGTGAAGCTTTTGTCGCTCCATCTATTGTTAGCTTTCAACTTATACAATCTCAACACAGCGTTAAGCTTCGTAAACTTAGTACAACCTGTGTATAACGGAATCTCAGCATCATGCACAATGTTTCTAAAAATGGGAGGTGGATCGGTGTGCTCTACCCCACAACTATCCAGCATCGCATCAACGATGTCTACTGGATCTGGTTCATTCACATCTACGTCATCGTAGGCAATTTCTTCTTCCACACAAGCACTGCTATCGACATCCACTGGTTTCGGGTTTGAAATCTCTCCATGCCAGTGCCATTCTGTATAGCCTTGTATAATCCCGTTGCACATGACATGAGTTTTGATTTCGTCACCAGTGTTGACTTTCAAGTTGTTACCGCAATGTCTACATGGATAGTAGAACCTATCTCCAGGTTGTTTCCTATGTTCCTCGAAAAATTTAATGAACTGGTGAAGACCAGAAATAAACTCGGGGGTGCAGCGATTGCGAATGGACATCCATGATCTATCCATTCTATGATCAAAGAGAAAACAAGTATATATTAGGACAAGATTAGGGTCTAGGGTTAACAAATACATGTGATGTCATTATTATATATAATAAATGTGTACCACCTATCCATTCTTGAACACCTAATCTCACTAGTAAGTGTATAATGTGTATTGAGTTTTCAAGAAAATTTTGGCAGCATTTCCCCGCTGTTCTCCAAGTACATATGTACTTAGAGAACAAACGGGGAAATGCTGCCAAAATTTTCTTGAAAACCCAATACACATTATACACTTACATCCTAAGCGAGATTAGGTGTTCAAGAACAATTCCAAACCGAGGACTATCCAAGATTTACTCCTAATGAGTAAATCTTGGACGGGTTTCTAGGCCAACAAATAATGTATTGTCATTCTTATACCTAAAATCCTAGTTCTTCAAGTTAGGGTGATTATTGATGTCTTTAAAAGCATGATTGGCAATTTAGGGAAAAGTTCATCATTTACATTCCAAGCATGTCACATGTGTGCATTACAGTTCATCATTAAGCAAGATATAAGCAAGTATGTCATATTAAAATAGACTAAACAATATGAGAAAATAGTAGTGTAATCATGCAAATGGGAACATTCATGGGAACAAACACTTCAGTTATAAGCATTCATGTAGCAACTTTCAGTTCCATTCATTAATCTCTTTTTACATCCACAAACAGGGGTGTACCCCTAAACAATAACTAAAGAAAGGGGTTGGTGTACCCCTAAACATGCGCATAATTAAAAAAACTATTAATACAGACAAGTCTAGATAGATAGACAACTAAATACTACACCAACATGGTCCCGCATCAATAACTTCTTTTTGATGATGAAGCTGTATCACGAAGCTCCTCACTGTATTTAGATGAATCTGAACTGACAGGGGCCTCAGATTCAGATTCGTCCGAGCTGATATGCGACGTCATGCGCTCATACCGCAGTAGATGATCGGGGGTCTCACAGTTGCTGTTGGTTATCCAAACTTTGATGGAATTATGGCCAACTGGACGGAGAAAAAGCCTGTTGCAACGGACCACATGCATCTCTCCAATCCAATCACGCCAACTGGATTTTGATACAAGATTTCTCGCCAAATCATACTCAACCTCGATAACATGTGAATAATTTCCAAAAGTTATGGTCACTTTACCAGGCATGTAGTGTCTTCCTTTTAGAAAACGCCAATGTTTGGGTATGACCAATTGGTTTAAGGAACGATCATCTAGGATGATGTCCAATTGTTCTTCAATAGGGAACGTTAACATTGACATAGAGGCCCAGTTCATAGTGACTGTTATGGGTGGACAGAGACTGCACAATGTTAGTATTAACAAAGTGTAAGTACATATAACGATGTTATATATTTTCAGAAAAAGTTGTATAACATCAGTTAACCTTTTATTGCTTGTCATAACCAACTTTATTGTGGTAGACATGATAGCTTGAAAAGAAGTCTACAAATGTACTTAGAGAACAAACGAGGAAATGCTCCTAATGAGTAAATCTTGGATGGGTTTCTAGGTGCTTACTAAAATAGAACCATTATATGGAACTAATCCTACATTATACACATACTTTTCTTGAGTAACATAATGTGCACTTCATGGAATTATTAAGATCTGAATATATATAAGTTGTTTCTACCTACTTTGATGGGATTTTATAACATTCGAGTCTTCCATTTATAACATTAAGATCTGAATATATATAAGAATCCCATTTGATACACACGATTGAGAATCTTTCACGATATTAGGAAAATACACTAACTAGATATTCATTTAGGTGTTAGACATCAATATGTGTATGAGCCCTAATTAAAACTGATTCTCATAGGAAGTAAATAAATTAAAAAAAAATGCCCAGCAGTAGGGCGGCACCTTGAGGGAAGACGAGCAGAGGAAGAAGAAGAAGGCAGGGCGGGCACCTTGAGGGAAGAGGAGCAGCGGCTGGAGCAAGTCCTAGCAGCTTTTGGCGGTTAAGAGAGGAGAAGCGGAGAGGGCGGCGAGGCTAGGAGACCTAGCTGCTACCGGCGACGGTGGAGAGGGAGGCCGGCGGGCGGAGAGGGAGGCCGGCGGGCGGGTGGGAACTGACTGCTTCTCGCTCGACGGCGACGAGCGGCGAGCACGGAGGAAGGAGCGGCGGCGACAGAGCACGACGGCGGAGCACGAACGGCAGGGAGCGGCGGCGGCGGCGGTAGGGAGCAAGAAATCGCCGGAGCTAGGGAAATCGGGAACGAAATAGGGAAATGGGAAGAATCGTTCGGGCAGGGTGAGCTATTAAGTTGAAAATACGTGTCGGTTATTTAAAAAACCGACAACTAAACCAACAGTTTCGGTTCGTTTGCAACAACCAACACCTATACTATATTATAGTTGTTGGTTTTTTATTAAACGACAACCGACAACTATTCCTATCTCACGAATACCATTTAGTCGTCGGTTATTTAGTTACGAACCGACGCAATATGTAAAATATTGGAGCCAATTTTTTCGCTGGAATTTTGGGTTTGGAGGTTGAGTTTAGGTGTCGGTTGTTTATTAATTAACCGACACTTAATAAAAGCGGTACCCGTGTCTGGTCAACCTTCATGGGTTGGATGTCGGTTTCGGTTAAAAACCGACACAATAGGGTTTATGTGTCGGTTTTTGTCTACAACCGACACCTTGAAAACCGACTTTATAAGCCATTTCTGTAGTAGTGATTTTCAAAGGTTTAGTCAATTAGTCTTGTGATCTTTCCACCTCATTGTTTTTCACAATCCACCATAAGAATTGGAAGTACATTATGGTTTTAACCTTTTTTATTGCATCTCATGTAGATAGGTCTTGCATTTCAATGTATTCTCACATGTCTTGCATGAAAAAAGAGTAGTTATACATGCACATTATCCTTAGGTGCGTGTCATTTAGTTGCATTCATAATTTTTATGCATATAGTACATCATGTATCTTATTTATTCTGACCCATTAAGGATGATTAACTTGTTCCATACCTTCTAAATGCTTCAAACATTTGAGCTATGCAGAAAAAGTGAGCCCGACAAATAATTCATTGTCACTAATGGATATAAAGGGCCTTAAAAAGAGAGAAAAAAAAGAAAAGAAAAATATGAAAATGGAAAAAAAGAATTGAGAAGTAAATAGGAATGAGAGGGAGAAAGGAACATGTTTTTCACTGCATTTTAAGAAGAATAAGTACATGATGTAGCTCAGTTAGATATTCCTTTTCATCTTGAGAAGGGATGTAGTGCATGCATCATTCCACCCAATTATAGGCATTAGGGCATTTTCATGTGCAAAAATATCATTTAGGGCATTTTGTTTTATGCATGTTAAAATCGTATAATGCTTCCATTTCTTCCATTAGCCACCCATTCCATCCACCTGTTGCTCGAATTGGTAGGCCACCGTGATTTTCTCCTCACATATGAATATCAGGAGAGCTGCTTCGATGTAGATGGTAGTTAGGGCGAGCAACGTAGAATAGGAGATCACAAGATGCACATAGTCTGAACCAGCGAATTTTATTATGTTAACTACCTTATATGATAGTGTTCATCAGTTTTGAGGTGGATATCTTTTATGGATGATTACTGTCACCTTTAGGGTAATTATCATTCTGTGGTTAGTGAGGGTCAGAATGTGAATGTCCGGTGGGGATCATATGGTGATGTTTGTTGTGATGATATGTTCTTTAGTTGACCCTCGCAATTCTATTCTAAGGTTTAGTTGCTCGAGGGCGAGCAATGTTCAAGCTTAGGGGAGTTTGATGCGATGATTTTGATTCGCAATTATAGACTTGTTTTACTTGTGTTTAATGCATTTATTGGTCATTTCAGTGGTTAATATTGCATAATTCATCTCTTTTGGTCTATGCTCCTTCTCAGTATCAAATCTCCTTTAATTGAGTATTTTGAGCATAAATGATTATAATAATATGTTTTATGTCGGCTTATGTGGATTTGTATTGCAATTTCAGGAAAAACGCATATCTGATGCTGTCGATACCATCGACAGTGGTCGATGCCATCAACACAACCACAGGCAGCCAGTCGCAAGGAGCAGCAAAATCTCGATACTATCGATATGAGAGTCGATGGTATCGAGATACCATCAGGTTGCTGGAGAAAAGAGAGTCGATACTATCGACACAAAAGTCGATACCATCGACAAGTGGAGCTACAGCGACGTAAAAGGACAAAACTGATGCCTATGAATGTCGATACCATCGACCCGCGTCGATGGTATCGAGGTGGCATCAGTCGCGACAAAGAAAAGAAAAGAAGACCAACCAATACCGCGCAGGGTCAATACCATCGACTCACGTCGATGGTATCGACACCGTCAGATACAAGTTTACTTTAGATCGATCCAAATCTGACGGCTGTGATATTTTGGCGACCTAACTCGGTGATTATACCTAATGACGACGGCCAAGAGAAATCTATCATGTCATTAGCCACTGCACACGTCTCGAGAAGGTGTGGAGAGAAGAACGGAGCCCAGAAGCACGCCCCAAACGTTCCAGACACCGAAGAAGACGTTTTCCACCACCGAAAGGCGGGAGAACGTGTATTCTATGCCAATGAACACTTGGATCTTCTCCGTTCAGGGGTTTCACCACTCAATCACGTTTTCCCCCATGTTTTCCTTTTTCTCTACCATGTTTTGCTTTGAGATGAACATGCGGGGCTAATACCCTTTATCTTTAGGACCGGGAGTAGCCCGGGGAAGCATTGTATGACAATTTTATCATAGCAATTCATCATTAATCTCTTAAATATGTGGTATGAATTCATTTTCTCAATTATATTGTTATGCTTGATCACCATAATAATAATCTAATGCCCTTAATTACTTTGAAAGAAGGATTAATGGTTGAAAAGAGACAAATTTCACATTAATTGACAAATCCCTTGAACAAAATGGTGTAAGGTTAATGGTGGATACCCAGAGGTCGATATTAATGCACCTAGTTTAGGGTATAGGTTACTACGACGGTGGAACCAACCTAAACATAGGTAGTGAATTGTACCACGACAGTGGGCAATTCTGACTACAGGCCACTACCCGGATAGAGAGATGAATCTGAGTGACTATATAGAAATTGATACAATGATAACCCGCGGTGAAACCGCAATCCTAAAGATCTCCACCTGAATTGATTAAACTAAACATTTAATCGATTATTTTGTTTTGTTTCATTTTATTTTCTTTTACTTTTACAACAACTTCCAACTCTTTAACCGGTCTAGCTGATTGCGAGTAGTTAGTAGTAGTCTCTGGTAATTCACGTGTCCCTGAGTTCGACTCGGGCCTCACAAAGGCCTATATTACATTAATGCGTACACTTGCGTTTCTACGCACGTAAAAAGTGTGTCACATGGCCATATGTATGCCTCTGGTGCTTAACTCATTAAGTTCACTCAATTATGCCTGACCCAAAAGATGACACGATAATAATGCACCCCACTTAGCAGGCCCACATTATTACCATCACACTTCCCCAAGATAGACAGCCCACCACCGTTGAGGTGCCCACGCTTAGTCGATCAAGCTTTTCATGTGTACCGCTAATGAAAATCATCTAAGGCTTAATATTTTATTTGAGGGAGTTTGTATATATATATATATATATATATATATATATATATGATATATCCCACAACAAAAATATGAAATAAACAAAAGGCGATGGTTATGGCCATTCTAATGAAATTCCCCAAAGCCATATGGAATTACCACAACCTAGGGTCTACATCACATGAAGAATCTTATTGTTGACAAAGACTTGTGCTTCCCAATCTAGGTTGATTAGTTCAACCCTTGAACTGATCGGCTCACCTCCTGTCGATCAGTTGATCGTCTCCCTAGACGTCTGGACTCTGGTCCACCATCTTTCAGTCCTCCAGTTGATTGGTTGGGTCTCCACTTGATCGGTCCTTCTTAGTCCTCCATCTTTGTTGGCCCATCTTCTTCATAGTAACAATAAAATAAACTATCCTACTATTACATTATTATAGAAAAGCCTCGAGTTACATTCAAGGAGAGAAAAGGTAGGAAAGAATACTATTTTTACATTGGGAAGAAGAAGGTAGATGATCGGTATACAAATTGAGATAAAATAAGAAATAAACATACAACCACCATGCACAGATAATTAGGGTTATTGGCCATAACCAAGCTACACATCCACCATCAAAACTTGCTTTTAGGGCGATGTGTGTAAATTGAGTGTATATCATATCATATCTATATTAGTTTGGGATTGTATGTGGTCTTTGATCGGATTTGCACATTAAGTAGTTTAAGTATTCACATTGTATGCAATAAATAAATGATGAAAACCAAAAATCTGATCATTTTTATTATCTCAAAATATAGTAAATTGACGCGTCTCTGATACCAACTATAGGGAAATACGGGCACAGAGTAGGCAGCGGAAACAAAAATGTATCTATCTATATTCCTCAAACCAGCAAGATCGCGTCAACAACTATATAATGGAAAGGATGGTTTAATGAGTTCATACTTGGTCCTAGAGCAAGTCCAGCAACTACAACTCATTGTAGTAGTCGTGCACTCCTAGTTGCATTGGGACTCATCTACAATAGCTCCTGGTCTCCCCCAAGACAGCAGACTAGGATGGCGTCTGTAGCAGCTCCACCACGAACTACAGGATGACGTTATCCTCCTAGTGACGGGCGATGGCCACCTCACCTCTACGGTAGTCTATACGGACCACCTATAACTCTTGTTATCTACTTGAATAGACAAGAAGGAGTTGTCCCTCCCATTAGTGTACTAGTCACCAAATTTCTATCCCACAATTGTTCTCCCTTGCTATCTCTCCCTTTACCGGTTAGGACTTGCACAAGCTCTCTGTTGGTTACCACAATCAGAGAGGACAACAATTATCAGGGGCAATTGAGTTGTGTCTGAGAAGCCCCCAGTACCCCTCTATTTATAGGAGTGGTCAGCATCTGGGTTCCCAATCTGTGTGGGAGTGGAAGGGGCCAAAATATCACAAAATTCACAACCTGCGAGCAGCAAACCGGTCAGTTGACATGTGATTTGATCAGTTCTCTCAATGAACCGGTCATTTTGCCATGTTTCTCAATCACATATGAATTGACAATTCTAATCCAATTAATGCACAACATGATGTCAGCACTAAACCTTGATGCAATCAAATTTCTCCATGAACTGTGTTGCTTTCCCTGCAAGCCTATCGTCTCATGTCCCTAACCAATTGACTCACTAGGTGAACCAGTTGGATCACGCCCCTAGTTCAGGAAGAATACAGCCAATTCAATTTCTAATCAACCTGACACTCAATTGGTCGTTTCATCACATGAGGTGATCGGTTGGAGTCCATTCAGCTAATTTTTTTCTCAAATTGAATACCTAAACACTTTAGTAATCTATTCAATTATCATTCATGATTAAACTCCTCTTCTAGATGAATTCATATGTCTGTGACCCTATAGGTTCCATATCACATCGGCAGTGAATGTCCATAATTAGTTTATGACATCACAAGCAAAGAGTGGTGCCTAGTCACACATCAGTGCTACCCAAGTGAATGGAAAGTTGGAGAACAACTTTAACCTACAAAATCTATGTAAGGTGTTATAGTGATTGTATAATTCCTTTGTCTCTGATATCCAGAGTGAACTTGAGGCATGGAATCTTCATCCTCTCAACATTTAATCCATGTTCCTTGAATCTACAGCAAACTGTCTGAGATATGTGTGACCCCAATATCATATATTGATTGACATGTGCATGCACATGCTTTTCTTAGTCTTACTTATCGAAGGCCAGGATATCATACTCCAGTAGGAGGGGAAAATCTCATCTACATCCCTCACAGTCAATCCCCTTCTGTCGTAGCTACCCAATCATCACCATTGTGGCAATCCTTATTCAAGGTTACGTTGTATGATGTCAAAAAGTATACTGAATGACATGTGATGAGTGTAGTGACTTCAGGTCTAAGAACCACAATCACCACTTTTACTATGAGAGATGACTATGACCACCAATTATGGTTTCCATGTGTCACTCTCAAGGTAGATCTGTCTGATACATTATTCCATAACAAGTATTTATGCGCTTGGTTTGATATCACATATCATGACTGATGAGATTCTATCATCAACCAATACACACTCTAGTCTTAAGTGATATTGTTGTCTATCTGCCTTCTACAATAACATCTGACTAGATACATGATAAGAATGCACATATTCTTAACATCAGTATGATCTCATTTTCCAAGTCACGTACTTGAAGACATATGTCACTGAGTAATATCATTCTTTATACTTTCATTGTATTTCCTTATTATCTCATAACTGTGTGAAATAGAACAAATTGGAAGCTTGTCGTTATTATTATTTAAATCCTTTATGTAATATGTCATCACAATCATCATATGATTGGCTCTTTGGACATACATACCAATATGAATATCAAGTCTATCCTATTTTAATTTGATTAATCTAAGTTAATGCTTTCTTTTCTTGTTCAATTATTTCTCCTTATCCCTGCTTTCAACCCCGTATAACTACAATAAACTCTATATTGAGTTGTGGACATCTATTAAAGTCTGGTATAAATCTAAAGTCAGATACCTTCAATCAATCAATTATGTTCACACTTTTGACCCATATACAAGGGTGATCAATGATGTATTCCATTCCATTCAAAGTTGCATCATACAACGTGTGAAGCAAGTATGGAGGAGAGAATATAGAGAGGAAGCAAGATGGAGAGAAACTTAGAGTTTGTCCGGGAGGCAAAGCAAAAGATGAAGAAAATGAGGAGATAGGTTTAGGAAAATTTTGATTTGAGATATCGGGAGATAGAGACAGTTGTAATCAGCTTAACAAAGCTCGTACTTTCTATCGTGAAATAGATAGATACAGAGGATCACATACACTCCAAATCCCAACTACTAATATTGAACATGTTGTGATGGTTTGCATGGCCTTAAGATTTCAATTTTTCATTCACATGTTAGGATAGAATCTTTGGTCCTTATCTGTTAGTCGGTTACCATGACATACTGACATACCATTAATGAGAACTATTTATGTCACTATAAAATCGATCGATACAAAAAAGTTTTGTAATATATATAGGTTCTCGTATGAGCAATTAAAATTAGTGTACAAGAAATAGAAAGGAAAATCCAATCACCACTAGTAGTAGATATCTAAAGGTAAAACTAGCGCTCTCTTGGATGTGTTGTATTTTTTTTTATTGATCTAGTGATAAACTTATATGATTTGTTATTTTAAAGCTTATAGAAAGTCATTTTAATGGACGCCACGTTGCCAAACAGAAGACTAATACGAGAGGTTCAGGGAACATTAAGTGTCGCCACCCAGCATAACCCATCTTCGGAAGTGAGTATAACGGAGGTGTTGTCGGTCGTACATATGAGGAGAACTCCACAAGCAACAACACGACATAGACGGTGATGGCTAAAGCAACAAACAATGACTATGTTTAATAACAGGAGCAGGTGCAAAGTGTTAAACTCTAAGTGCCCGTTTAGCTAATCCGTTCAAAAAGATTTTCTATTCCTAATGGAACTGTAAATAGCACTTCTTTTGTAAAAAGAAAACGGAAGACCGCTCTGATGCACCACAGAGCTGCTCCGATGCACCATAGAGCTCGCGCTTACTGGATTCTAGAGCTCCACTCGCTACTTGACGCTTCTTTAGAGTTTCTAGTTTTTGCCGAGATCTATGTTATTGGGTGCCTCCCCTTGAACACTACTACTACTTGCATCTGTTTTCTTCATCTTTTTACTCATCTGATAGGTTAGACTTTGTTTTTCACGGTTAAACACAGCTCTGGTGATGCTTGTAGCTGGACGTTTTTTATTTGTAAACACTTCTATGTATATATGAAACTTCATATTTTATAAAAAAAACAGAACTCGTGCTCAAGGCCAACGTGATGAAGCCAAAACATGACGCATGCCGGCATGCGCTACTTCCAGCCACTTCTAGTCACCATCGTCATGCAGCCTGCACTGTGAAGAGACGAAAAAGCACCCACTTGCGACTTGTGGTCGTGGTTAACCTACACCGACACCCTTCCTTCCCCTACGCCTTCTCCACACGCAATTCCTCTCCTCAGCGTATACAGACCGCACAACCAGGGGCGGATCGTGGGGGGCTCTACTCTACCCTCCCCCCTCCTCCCAAAAAATGATAAAGTACACTTTTATAAATATAAAAGTACTGTCAATATTTATATATAGACATATTTCACACTGTACTTATAATAAAAAATAGTATATAACTGAAATGATAAAGTATATTTTTATAAATGTAAGAGAAGAATGTTAGGTGGATACCATTTTGGAAAAAATTTCAAACAATCTACACCACATGTTACAAGATATAAATAAAATAATGTATTTATTTGTTATACCTTGTAACATGTGGTGGAGATTGTTTGGGGTTTCATTTTGGGTTCCAAAATGGTTTTGCATAGCAAACCTCAATGTGAAAATATTATCAATATTTATGTATAAACATATTTTACAGTGTTGTAATCTTTTTATCCGACTGAAATTGTACTTTGAGCTTTACAGATGGTGCATCTTCGAATCATATATGCATATTTTATTTTTCTAACTCCTTTTTATAAACTCAGTTTCCTTATTGCTCGTTGTTGCTTGCATGCTGCAAAGACAAGAAAGCACATAGGGGAGTACGGAAAATAATGAGCAGAGTTAAAGGGCAGGGGCGTAACTAGGGACTGTCGGAGCTGAAGCCCCCCTCGGATTACGGCAGTTCCTGTATACCACATGTACTGGATTAACTAAGTTATTAATTATCAGTTATTAAAGAAAAGAAAATAATAGTGGAGATAGGTGAGACAGATTATCAGAAGTAACAATCTGTTGGGACTGATTATCAGTATTTATGAGGCACGAACTGCTGCGGAGACAGAATAAAGAAATAACAGCCTGCGGAGACTTAAAAGTGGAAGCAAGGCTGCCGCAGCCATCGACTTTCTCATGAAAACGGAAGAATGAAGAAATCGGGCCTGAGCCTCCAACCATTAGCCAGACGTGCTATTCCACTTGAACCGTTGAGCGGCCAACACGTGATTCACTGGTCAAACGTCTTCCCTTCCGCTCGAGAATCAGAAACCCAACACGTTCAGCGGCATGGTATTGTACTTTAAACCAGCTAGACCGAGGGGTCTTAGGATAGGGTAGGGCGTACTTGTGAATTCTAGAAGGAAAAAACTAGTTTTGGATTCTTATTTTGATAATATAATTCTTAGCATTATAAGGGTCCATAAGATATGCTTCAACATCATCCAGTAATAGATCGGGGCCGAGCCATGAATAATAGATAGTTAGAAACAATACCAAAAATAAATTATGCATACATTACAGTTACACAACGATTCATAAAGTAGAACCATGCAACACAGTTAGTATATCCATAATGAATTCAACGGGCATGAACATGAGAAAATAAGTGTGAAGAACTATGTAGTATTTTGATACTAAATCTATTGATTAACATGAGGCGAAAGGATTACTCACTTACTAGACTCCCTAAGCCACTCAACATGCATTACCAGTACTACAATATTGTGATAAAAATGAAGTCGCATATGACTAGCATGGTGTGAAGACATCAATAACGATCATGTGTGTAGGTATGCCATGGAATATATGAGAGGAAAAAGGTGCTACTATACAAACCATTTGCCGCATATTGTATAAATATAAGTCAGCAAAAGAAGAGCTTCACACATATAATAAAATAAAATGTGATAATGTCTAACAAGTACTCTAAATAAAGAGCTAATAAGCTATTTTACAATAAGTCCCATGTGGATTGATGCTTCCCATAGGGAGACACATTAATCATGTGTAGAGCAGTGTGTCCTCATATAAGAATTAGTCCCACATGGGATAATGCATCTCCCACAAGGAAGCATTACTCCTAAATTATTATTTTTTCATTTTGCTACCACGTCATTTTTGTACTATGTATATTGAGTTTATTAACAACTCCAATAATTATTAAAACATATACATATATTATAATAGATAAAATAGAATAAAATAAATTAATATATTAGTTCACTAGTACATTATATTTAGTAAATATAATTAATTGTGTGTAAAGTTAATAAATATAATAATAAAAATGTATATTAAAATGTATGTATCAAATTTATGCAAACAAAATGTAAAACACTCCAAGTATATTTAAGAGATAATATTCAAAAGATAATACACTTATTTAATATAATGAACTTGTCTACTATGACAACTTCAAAAAATGCATTAATTTTTTTATCTCCTTTATATCCAATTTATTTTCAAATATAATGAGGAAACATTTACTTTAATTTTATTTTCTCCTTTTTTTCTCTCTCATCTTTTTTTTATTTTAGACAAGCTTATCAATACACAAATTTGTGTACATTGTAGTTCAAATTTATTTGTACCATATAGTTTCATTTAATTATTTATCGTTAGTGTCCTTGTTTATACATACATATATACATATATAGTATTATTTATTTTTAGTGTAATCTTTGCTATTTAATTTTTAAATATTTTACTTTTGTATGTATTGATTAAATATTTTATACTTTGTTATAAATTTTTATTATTGTATCTGTTAATTTGATCATGGTTACATTTATAAATATTATGTATTTATGAACTATTATACTATTTTTCTTTTATTATATTTGTTTTTTTCTTTCAAAACTCCTAGAGATTAATTATTATTGATACCACTCTCTAGTGCAAGAAAAGTTGTACTCGAGAGAAATTAGAAGTTTGATCAAGCCATACAGGCTTGTCTAAGGAAAAAGAAATTTCTATGAGAGAAAACAAGGATTGTTTTGCAATTGAATCAGCTATCTAGTTATTTCTCAATTCAATGTAGGTAATCCCTACACATGAGGAGGTGTATATCCTTCTCAATGCCAATCTTGTACGAGGCATGTACTTCACTATATCATGTTTATGGTTGTTTAGAATAGAGATAGCTTGTTGAGAGTCTTATAAAATGAGTGTCATGTTTCAACTCTTCATATTGTGGAGCTGAAGAGTCTTCAAGATAGCCTGGATTTTAGTATCCAAGATTGAATTTGATATAGTAGGGAAGCACAGAACCATGATGAACCTCCCTTCTAGTCCTACTACATAGATCCCTACCCCAATGTCTCTAGTTGTGGGTTTGTAAATTGTAGTTGTGAAGACGAAGAAGTTCTGAGGGATTTGAGGTAGTTATAGTTTGAATGACGGTGTGTCTTACAATATCAGGAAGAGTGAGTATAGTAGATGTACGCTCAGTGATAAATTTGGCTCTGATCGAGAATGGCTTTACTACCCATTGGTGGATGTGCTCATTTCTGCAACTCTAGATATGTCAATGAGCAATATCTCCTCTCAAAAATGTTTCTTCATTGAGATTGTGATAGTTAGTGATCTAATCAATCCATGCCACCTCATTAAGAATGGCGAGGTTGGGCCTCATGTTGACCTCATCCCACACATGATGACTGAATATGCAATCATGAAGTGCATGCTATCCCCAAAGATCAGGGCCCATTGAGTCATCTCGAGGGGTGTGCAGGCAACGGCTAGTCATGAAGACTCAGGGAGGTAGTTTTGGATAAAATTCCAATCTTATCCACTGGAATCTAATTGCATAGATCTGACATTGGGGGAGGTTAGATCAACAGGAACATGGAGGTCACTTTGGTAATCCCTCGTTGATTTAAAAGGATCTGGTGATTGTCCATATGTTTGTATCCAAGTCATTGTTGATGATTTTGTAGCTTGAGCTTTGCACCTCAAGGAGGTTTTGTTTTTTTATGAAACTCCAGGTCGGCGAGCTAGGCTTCTTGGTAAGAATGTTTCCACATAAGTATTTCTCCTTCATAACTTGAACTTATATCTTATATGGGTGGTTCAGAAAGGACTAGATGTTCTTCATCATAAGGGCATGATTATGATCTCAAGCGTCCTTGATTCCAAGACCCCCTATATCCATGTTGGATGTGAATTTCTTTTAGGCAACAACAGAGAGCTTCCCTTGGTCCCAATTTCCAAACCAGATAAAGTGCCATATGTGATTTTTATGTCATCACATGACTATGGGGAGAAAAGAACATATTGTATAGTATAAATATGATATTTTTACTTATTATATATACAAATGCTAGAAGTGAATAATATGACCTTCCGATATCAACTACAGATTGTGAAAACTACAAGATTACAAGGAAATAGAAGGGAGGCGGGCAACAAACTGTGCCGCCACCCCTTTTTGAATGGCAAATCCAATCCTCTGAAACACCACATCCATATACAATATATAACGAAATATATTTTTACCTATTATTTGGGTTGTTAATAAACTTAACAAATATAATATAAAATGATGTGTTATAAGAATAAATAAAATAACAATATAGGAGTAATGTGTCCTTGTGGGAGGCATAATAGTCCCCTCTGCCACCAATAAGCCCCAACCAGAGACGTATTGCTCCTACGCAAGACTATGTGTCTCCAATGTGATGTATTTGGTTCCACAGGTGGCCACTCGTCACCAAATGGGGCACATTAATTGCTCTTCAAATATGACATTTTGATATGCATTTTTAAAAAATGACATTTTGGTTATTTATTTCAATTTTAGCCTTGTTTATAATAAATTGCACAAAACGATTCCTCTATAGAGAATACATAATGTAACAACATACTTGTATGGATTTTGTGAGAATCACCTAAAGAGGAGGCGGTTTGAAGTAATTTACAGCAAAGTGGAGGTTTAAATGCCCCATGTTGTTAACCACATGCCACGTCATCCCCAAATGCAAGGAAGGCCCACGCTCCCAAGCCTCAAAAACACGAGGAACCAGATCATCGACGACTTGTTGTGGGAATTGAATGGCAATTGGGGGAAGTCATAGATGCAAGAATAGCAAACTGAAGCTAGCGGTGGAGGGCTTCTCCAGGTGCCACCGTCCCCATCCATCCGTGTGTGATATAAAAGTCCCAATCTGAGGCTCCTGCAAATTTGTCCCCTCCCCTCTGGGAGAGCCACGGCGAGTTTCTGCAGCTGAGGAGTTTTTTCGTGGTGTGACTAGCGCGTGAAGGGAGCAGGAGAATAAGGGAGGTCGGAAGGAAGTGTGAGTTCGATTCCCCCTTTTCTCCTGCTCTCTTCCAAGCGGAAGAGGAAGAAGATAGTAGATAGAGATCATGGCAAACAGCGGTAGCCTTGAGGATATCAAGAACGAGAATGTGGATCTGGTACGTAGTGGGCACTAGCTCGTTTCCTTGCTTGTTTTTCTCGTACATATATGGATCTAATTACATGTTTGACCTCGTTTTCTGCAGGAGAAAATCCCCATCGAGGAGGTGTTCCAGCAGCTGAAATGCACCAAGGAGGGTCTGACCGCCGAGGAAGGTGAGAAACGTCTCCAGCTGTTCGGCCCTAATAAGCTTGAAGAGAAGAAGGAGAGCAAGCTGCTGAAATTCTTGGGGTTCATGTGGAATCCCCTGTCATGGGTCATGGAGATTGCTGCCATCATGGCCATCGCCCTGGCCAACGGCGGGGTAAGATGACGTTTTTTAATCGACCGTATGTGAGTTAATTAATTCGTGTTTATATGAGTTGGTATGATGATATCATGCACGTATTACAACAGGGCAAGCCCCCTGACTGGCAAGATTTCGTGGGCATAACGGTCCTGCTAGTGATCAACTCCACCATCAGTTTCATCGAGGAGAACAACGCCGGCAACGCCGCAGCGGCCCTTATGGCCGGTCTGGCCCCGAAAACCAAAGTCCTCCGCGACGGCAGGTGGTCGGAGCAAGAAGCCGCGATCTTAGTCCCTGGTGACATTATCAGCATCAAGCTCGGCGACATCGTCCCTGCAGACGCACGTCTCCTGGAAGGCGACCCATTAAAGATCGACCAGTCAGCTCTTACAGGCGAGTCCCTCCCCGTGACCAAGCACCCAGGACAAGAGGTCTTCTCCGGTTCCACATGCAAGCAAGGCGAACTGGAAGCCGTCGTGATCGCCACTGGAGTGCACACTTTCTTCGGGAAGGCCGCACACCTCGTGGACAGCACCAACAACGTCGGGCACTTCCAGAAGGTCCTGACTGCAATCGGGAACTTCTGTATTGTGTCCATCGCGGCCGGGATGCTTATCGAGATCATCGTCATGTACCCGATCCAGCACAGGAGGTACAGAGATGGTATTGACAACCTCCTCGTGCTTCTCATCGGTGGGATCCCGATTGCTATGCCGACTGTGTTGTCCGTCACTATGGCGATTGGGTCGCACAGGTTGTCGGAGCAGGGTGCTATCACGAAGAGAATGACGGCGATTGAGGAGATGGCTGGGATGGACGTGTTGTGTAGTGATAAGACAGGGACGCTGACGCTGAACAAGCTGACTGTTGATAAGAGCATGATCGAGGTGTTTGGGAAGGATGTTGATAAGGATATGGTGGTTCTTATGGCCGCTAGGGCGTCTAGGGTTGAGAACCAGGATGCTATTGATGCATCCATTGTGAACATGCTGGCGGATCCTAAGGAGGTATGTAGTAGAGGAGGTGTTCGAAGGTTCTATAGTTTTGGTATAGATAATGCATGTCTCTAGTAATTTGACGTACGTACGTCTATGAATGCTCACAGGCACGAGCTGGCATCACCGAGGTCCATTTCTTCCCATTCAACCCCGTGGACAAGCGCACGGCGATCACCTACTTCGACACCGACGGCAACTGGCACCGTGCTAGCAAGGGTGCACCAGAACAGGCAAAAAAAAATCATCATCTGTTTCTTTTCTTTTTTATAGCGAGATCCGAAAGTAACGATAGATATGCGCAGATCATCGACCTGTGCAACCTTGGAGCCGAGCCCAGGAAGAAGGTACACGCCCTGATCGACAAGTTCGCAGACCGCGGTTTGCGTTCACTGGGAGTGGCAATGCAAGCCGTGCCGGAGAATAACAAGGACTCAGCAGGAAGCGCATGGCAATTCCTCGGCCTCCTCCCACTCTTCGACCCTCCAAGGCACGACAGCGCCGAGACCATCCGCCGAGCACTCAACCTGGGTGTGAACGTGAAGATGATCACGGGTGACCAGCTCGCCATCGCCAAGGAGACAGGGCGCCGTTTGGGCATGGGCACAAACATGTACCCGTCATCCACCTTACTAGGCGAGGAGCACAGCAAGGACCCAGCCCTTGCGTCACTCCCCGTCGACGAGCTGATCGAGAAGGCGGACGGGTTCGCCGGCGTCTTCCCCGAGCACAAGTACAACATCGTGAAGAAGCTCCAGGAACGGAAGCACATCTGCGGGATGACCGGTGACGGAGTGAACGACGCGCCTGCATTGAAGGCTGCAGACATCGGTATCGCCGTCGCGGACGCCACGGATGCCGCCAGAGGCGCTTCCGACATCGTGCTCACCGAGCCCGGTCTGAGCGTGATCATCAGCGCTGTGTTGACGAGCAGGGCCATATTCCAGCGTATGAAGAATTACACCATCTACGCCGTGTCCATCACCATCCGTATCGTGTTGGGGTTCCTCCTCATCGCGCTGATATGGAAGTTCGACTTCTCGCCATTCATGGTCCTCATCATTGCCATCCTCAACGATGGTACCATCATGACCATATCCAAGGACCGCGTCAAGCCATCCCCTGTCCCCGACTCATGGAAGCTGAGAGAGATCTTCGCGACTGGAGTCGTACTCGGAACGTACCTCGCCCTCATGACCGTGCTCTTCTTCTGGGTCGCCAGCGACACCGACTTCTTCTCGGACAAGTTCGGGGTCAGGTCGATCAGAGGGAAAGAAGGGGAGCTGATGGCGGCGTTGTACCTCCAGGTCAGCATCGTCAGCCAGGCACTCATCTTCGTGACACGTTCGCGGACGTGGTCCTTCATCGAGCGCCCCGGGCTTCTGCTTCTAGGTGCATTCCTGGCTGCACAGCTCGTGGCCACCCTGATCGCCGTGTACGCCAACTGGGAGTTCGCCAGGATCAAAGGGTTCGGGTGGGGATGGGCTGGTGTTGTGTGGATCTACAGCATCATCTTCTACATCCCTCTCGACGTCCTCAAGTTCATCATCCGGTATGGGCTCAGCGGCAGGGCGTGGAACAACCTCCTCCAGAACAAGACCGCGTTCACTACCAAGAAGGACTACGGCATAGGTGAGAGAGAAGCGCAGTGGGCGCTGGCGCAGAGGACACTCCATGGTCTCCAGGCACCTCCCAACGCTAATGATATCCTCAATGAAACCAATGATTATAGGGAGCTGTCTGAACTCGCTGAACAGGCCAGGAAGCGCGCTGAGATTGCTAGGTACGTGTGCATGTCTATATACACTCTCGTAACTCTTTCTTCTTCTGATTCCCCCTTGATTTCTTCTGTTTCTCTCAGGCTCAGGGAGCTCCACACACTCAAAGGCCACGTTGAATCTGTTGTGAAGCTCAAGGGTCTCGACATCGACACCATCCAGCAGCACTACACAGTCTGATTCATATTGAGTCCGAAAGGAAATTCTTTCTGCTGTTTTACTATAAACAACTACGGATTAACCAAGAAGCAGGTACCCGCGGCTGTTGGTTCCGGTCATGTTTAGTCTTACTCGTGCCCTTCAACATCTAACTAGGGACGACGGTTGGGCTAAGGCATGTACACAGAGCAGGAGCGGTGGCCCGAGGCAATATTTTACAAATAAGAAAAAAAATTGTCTACTTTTTGTGAGATCAAATGTCTCCTTTGTTTGTTGAATATCGAGAATAAAAATATGAATGCCTCGTCAATGACATGTTTTTGTTGCTAGCAGTTGTACTCGTAAGTGACATTTTTCATATATCATTAGAAAGACTTAAACATCTAAAAAATTTCTAAATATAGTGAGTATTACCAGTATTCCCATGAATGCAAAACTACTATACATGTTTTTGTATGGCTCTCTTTTTGATAAGCAAATCGTGCTAACAAATTGCCCAATAGCACACTTTAATACAATAGATTTACAAGCATACATGCTTAGGATGTAGCGATGTAGTGATTGCTTTGACTAGGCTTGTAGACGCTAAGGCTAGAGTTTTTAGGGTATAAATTAGGTTTGGTTTGGATTACACTCAAGAGCATGCAAGCAAGTAAGCAACTAAGTAAAGATTAAAACTAGGTTTAACAATTCACATCAACTAGATATAACTGACTAAATAAAAACAAACCACATTTCTACTTATTAACCTTGACACAATGAACTAGCCAATTCATTTAAATAAATATTGCTATGGTGAAGTCACAATCACAAACAACAAGGCAATTAGGGTATTGATCAATGAACACCTGTGGTTGGTCGATTTAGGATCTTGGGATGTGAAACCAAGCAATTGGGATTACTCGTAACCATATCCAATAGTCAATGCTATCAATCCAAATAACAAGTATATATACCAGATAAAAGCCCTACGCCTACTTATTGGTCATGGATGACATAGATTTTATAAAGGATACTAGCTCCTAAAATCACCACATATCCAGCATTATGAGGCAAAATTCACAAAGGAATGGGTGAATCAACCAAACAACTACTCTAGTCTTGGATTCCAAACATGGCCCTTCTCCCACACTCGGTATCAAGGGGTGGTATAGGGTGTAGGAATGTGTTTTCACTTCTTTTTTCCACTACCAACCTCTTAGTATGCTCTTTTCCAAGTACATGCAAGAACAACATGTAGATACTTAGATCTTTCTTTTAGAGTTTGTAGAATAGGAAGATATTAAGCTACATAGGAAATTAGAAAAGTTCATAAAAGGTAACTTGAGCCAATTTTCCACTATATCTCTACTAGATACCTTAGATGGTAAAAGATATGCAGTCAATCAAGAAAGAAATAGTAGAATAGATATAAAGCGTGAAAGTATCAATAATTATTACTATATAATTGTGGAAAATAAGATGGGAGACGAATGAGATATTTCTTATAGATGGATGCCAAACTCTGCTTCTATATATAGGAGAGGAGGCAAGTACAAGGATGTGGAATTTAACCGTAATGGGACAAGACAAGTAGGCACATATAACATAATAGACTAAATAACAATAACTCTAACACTCTCACTCAAGATGGAGTATGAGTGGTACACATATCCATCTTGGAGTTATAAGACTCAATTAGATGTTCTAACGATTAAAAAGAAAGGTGCCACTCCTCATGCAAGATTTTCACTCCCCTTTAAACATGACTCTTCAAAAATGATTTGATGACACCTCTTTTGAAGTTATGTGTTACAGGCTGTAAAAACTTGATCTTTGGAGAAGATCTTCTCAAATGCATGTGGAATAAAGAACAATGCCATCAATCTAGAGTAGATGATCGAAACACCATGACTACTCCATATTCACTGGAAAGATGTGTGATTAGAATAAGCACAATCAAAAAATCCAACAACGTAGCCATAGAGGTATCTTCAAATACATATATGATGGGGAGATGATGACTACAACTGGATCCATCTAGAGTCTCTCACAAGCTTATGGGAAAGAAAGACATCATCAAGCAAAGCCCAAGTATATCACTAGAAGGACATGTTGGATCAATGGGCTCTAGAGGGGGTGAATAGAGCTAAAAACACTTGCACAAATTTTGTTAGACCTTCAAGTTACTACAAGATATGGGATTTGCAAATATTGGATTTGTAGTGCAACTAAACATACATAGCAAGGATGAGAGAGTTGAACAAATACAAGAACAAGCTATGTAGAGTGGTTCCAATCTCCAAACTAGGAGAAAGTCAGTCTACTACCTAGAGAGGTCAAACTCTAGGATTTTGCAAACCATGTATACTTATATTCCATTATAATACATACAAGATGACCTTCCTTTTCTCGGGAAAAGGATACATGACCTCCTTTTTAAGGACCCAAAGGATTCAATAACCAACCAAGGACGTACCTATCATTTGAGCTAGAGTCTTCTACCTCTACAAGATCTTACCCACTCTTGCAATCAGCTGGAACCTTCACTAAGGAGACTTCTTCTTGCACTGAGTCTTTTGCCTTGAAGGATTTATCCACTCTACTCCCGGATCTTTAGCCTTGACCTTCTCCTTCACCTTGGAGAAGCTTTTGCACCTTCTCCTTCACCTTATAGAAGCTTTGCACCTTCTACTTCTCTTGGAGAAGTTTTCACCAACTTGATCTTGAATAAATGGCTTGGGGAAAGGAAGCTTTGAGAGCTTTACAAGTATACAATAAAGTATCTCTCTCACATAGATCCTATCTCACTCATATGGACGTTTTGATTTGCAAACAAGAGAAAGAAAGGGGCTCAAGTGGACTGGATGCACTCAACCATTTGTTACCCAAATCCTCACTCCCAATGACTAGAAAGATAAAGGCGAGAGGACCTAAGCACCAGTCTGTAGGATAGATCATATAACATATGCATGAATAAAACCACAAACAAAAACTAAGTTATGATACAACAAAGCATAAAAGAAGGCTAAACTAATACCTGATAAAATTTTAGGTCCCATATATCAAAACATGGGTACTCCATTTTCATGTCAGTATATATCATCATACTAAGAGCATATTATCATAAGTGTTGAAGCATTGATCATCATTAGAGATTCATAGTGTACCTACTACCTAAAATCATGAAATGGGTTCATGCCAGCACAACTGTGCTGAGTATGTTGTGTAGACATATAAAATCATAGGTTTAAGAGAGCATTTATTGCTTCACAAAAGCATAAAGTAATAATACGAACAAAGCAACAACATTAAAAGACTTTCTTATTAGCTTGCAATCATGTTTATGTTCATTTCCATTATACCAACAATATCATAAGACCTTTGATCAACTCCTCAAAAGAAGGGTCTGTGAGGGTGTTCAAGATTAGCTATCATGTTTCAACATGAGGGGCTACAAGACTAAACGTCAAAAGTTGAAAATATTCATAAGGGACCCCAAGTCCATCACCCCAAGAGCTTACACTTGTATCAACATGGTATTCCCTATCTTGGCAACTCAAGTAGACACCTAGCCTTGTGTCCTTACCCCAAGAATATAGGTAGGTGCACAAGGTTGTATAATGGAAATCTATCGTTATGTTTTTTAGTTTTCATATATGTAATCAAGACCAATACATAATATTCATAGGGAACAATAGATCAAACAAGTATATATAGCCAAACATGTATACTGCATACATATATGCAATTTCAATACCACTAATTTGTCCAATACGAGGATAAAGATTACCTTGATATGAGAAAACTAGCATTAAGGACAAAATTAGATCTTTGAATAGAGTCCATCAAAGAGATCATGATATTACAAGTACAACTAGATTAACATCACAAGACTTAGCTCATCTTAATCATATTCCTTAAGGGAGGTTGTTTCACCTAATCTAAGTCCCATACTTCTCAATTATTAATTTTGACCTCTTCAATGCTCATGCAATATTCATCATCAAGCTACATACTATGTCATTAATTATTTCAACTTAGGGCGAAGAATCCTAACAAGATTAGGGATTTCAAACATAGGGTTGCAAGATATTAATAAGGAAATCATAAGATTTGAATAAGCTTGAAGCTGTATTCATCGTAACATCAATTTAAGTCATGTTGAGTCATTTTCATGCATGATAGTCATCATTAAAGTACATACCAGATAAGCACTGCAAAAAGGTTGATTTACAATTATTCTCATTACATTTATTTTATGCATAGTTAAAACCACATTTATTTACATAGTACGTTAATTTAAGTAAATGGAAAGTAGTTAATTACATAAGAAAAGTTTAACTATGTGCGCTCTCGCTAAATCAAATAAAATTACTTTTCCACACACTCTATGTCCCACACACTCACTATTCGTCCCAGATGGAGTTTCTTCCTCCAATTTCTCACTCACACGCTCTCCCCAATCACAATCCACACTTTCTCTAGTCTTCCCCTCTTTGCACTCTTTCCCCCAATCTTCCTCTAAACTGCATTGCAACCTTTATCTTCTTCTCATGTGACACTCTTCTCTTCTTAGCACCTCCACCAAGCAGCATGAGGGAGCCATCCAGCATTGTTCTTCTCAGTTGCTCCACCAAATTTTCTAGAGGGCTTCATCATCTGATCTTCTTCTCAATGGTTGTTCCCAGTACCCTGACGGTATTGCAGGCTATGGGCCCTAAAGTAATTGCCCAGTTAGCTTCAACCTGCATTCTTCTCACACGCATCTCTTCTGTTCTCAACACCTCCACCAAGCAGCCTGAGGGTGCCACTCATCACTGTTCTTCCTAACAACTCTTCTCGGTTGCCTCCAGTCGGTCTTTTTTAGCAACTATCCCCAATTCTGACAGATTAACCTATGGGTTGTAATTTATAAGTGAGGCATAGGTGATAAATTTGAACATTTTGTAAGATATATATACAAAATCAAATTTCTATTTTTGGTGGACAAATCAATGTCTAATACATGGGATCCCTTTTGATTTTTATATTTCATTCCTTTGTGCCTCTGTGGTTTTGCATCGGTAATCAATATTGTATTTTCTTGTCATTAGCTTTGCCTAGACATCATGTTTCCTACTTTTTTTCTTATGATTATATGCACAACCAAGTTTTTCCTACAAAGAGTTAATCATTATAGACAAGATGACGACTGATAAACATCATGGATTAGAGGCATGTTGAAATTATTGACCGCAAAAGCATGTGAGGAAGCAACAACTAGCCTTAAATTCACATATATTGTTCTACCTCGTATTTTAGTCTATTGCTTCTTTTGGTTGATGATAGTGACCGCTTGACTATTGAATTTTGTAATGATCTCTGTTGACCATGCAAGGTAATTCATAATAGCTTGGTTTCATATTCTTTGATTGACTTCATGTATGTTTTCCCCTTTATTGTAGAAAATTGGGTCTTTTTATGCACTCTGATATATTTTTGGAAATGTTGGGTCCTGAGGTCTGAAACATTAAATCTTGCAACATAGTATTGTTAGAATAAATAGACCATCCAAGTTGGTTGGTTCAATGATTAGTAGCTTAACTCTGGCATGCATTCTTGTAAGGAGTGGGATCCCAGAGGGGAACCACTCCCTACTAAAAATTTGAAGAATAGAACCTCCAGTCCAAACACACCTAAAAGGTATGTTGGAGTGGGTGTAAATTTTTCAAATCTTATATAATGGTATACAAAATACCAAAGAGTATAGTAGTGGAATAAAAATAATGACAATATTCAATTTTTCAAAAGATTACAAAAGTACATCATAATCTCCCACAAATGGTTTACATGTAAGATACAACATATGGAACTAAGTAGAGGGAAATCTAAACCATAACAAGTTTGTCTCCAAGCTTTAAACTCATTAAGATAAGTTCATAACTTCATGTCATGTTCTCCTTGTCCTTCACCTAGGGTTGGAATCATACCCCAGCAAAAGGAGAAAAATTGATGACATCAACAAAGGCTGGTATGTACATACTAAAAAGGAAATTGAGCAATTATGGAATAAAGGACATCAAAATAAAAGGCTTCTCATGAAAGAAAAAGAACTACCCAAAGAGGGCATAAAAGAAGAAAATTATAAATGATGAATAAAAAGGAGATTACTTGCCATAACCAAACAAATAAAATTTGTGCCATACTAGCACATATAAAGAATTAGGACACACGCCCCATAATCATCAACTTGCATGCATGTTAGATAAATATACCCCTAGAACAATATAAAGACAATGGAGGCTAAGCCTCACAAACTTGAAAATGATATGAACGTGACAAAGATGGTTTTACCCTTGGAGGAAAGATGAACAGAAAATGAGAAACCAGGGTTAGAGATGTGAAATTGTAGGGTAGTCATCATTGTTTCACCCTTGATGTGAGAACACAGACCATCCAAGGACCCTCTTTTCCTCCATGACTGCCATACGAGAAAGCTTTGGAGGTTGGAGGTGAACGGGTCAAGCAAGGAAAAATCCTCCATCGAGTCCAAGAGGAATAGGCAGAGGAAAAATCAGTGAAATAGAAAGGTGCATAAGACCATACGTCTAGAACCCAAAACCAAGGCATAGAACCCAAACAAGAACCTCAAAACATAGAATTCAAGTTATACCTCAAAGAAGATGAAACTAATGAAGAGATTGTCCTCACAAGAACCAAACAAAGTTGTGTTGGGATTCAACAGTTCTCTCATAAAATTTGTATGACAACCACAACATTGCCAAAGTAAAGATGAAGATCAGTTAGAGGCCAGGAGTTCATCTAGTCTCCTCTGATCGACTTTTCTCGTTGAGCACCAACTATAGATCATTCCAGCAAGAATAATTGCCTCGAGGTGACCCCTCCAGGGAGAATGACAAGACCCATTATCTTGAAGCAATCATGATTCAGCGGCAAGAAGGAAATAGGTTGGGGGGAATTAGATGTGAAGAAACATTGTCTGGTGTTCAATGGATGTTTCCAAGAGATTAGGTTCAGATTGGAGCAGTCGACGGAGACTCTGCAACTCAGAGGAACGGCACCCTTGAGATGAAATTAGGAGTTTCTTATATAGGGCATGGGAGATGATGTATGATAGAACGTTGGGTTTCAAAAAGAAAATTGAAGAAGTTGTAGAAGAAAATTGGGGAAAGGATGAAAGATGACAGAGGTGTGGGGAAACAAAATTGGGATCCCTCTACACATGGAACTGTGCAGGAAGCAGGAGGTAGGAGAAATAGCAGTGGGCACACAATTTAGATCTGATGTTTGTGATTGAATTTGTATTCCTAAAATAAAAGGAAAGCCAGTGTCACAAAAATTAAACTTGAACTTAGGGAATACTAAATCATTTATTTATCTCCTTTCCTAACTAGGATGGGACATCAAAAAAAAAGTGTTATCAACACCAAATTTGACACCTAGACTAATTGGAACATGGAGAACCCAATTTTGGCATTAGTTATCCCTTTTGGAGACTTTAAGTATTTTATTTAATTCTTTTGAAGTAATTTATATTTTTCTCTTTCTTAATGCATTAGAGACTTCTAGAATTACCCAATTAATGTGAAACTTCACCTTCAAGCAAACTAAAACATATGAAACATGAATTGGCCAATAATTTTATCTCTTAAAGTTATTTTTCATATTATTTAATATTTTAGGCTTTATTTACATTTTTTCTCTCCTAATCTACACATGAACACTTAAGATTATCCAAATTGCATGAAAATTCACCCAAAGGCTAATTTTACTGTGTAGATTATGAATTCAAGATTATTTTCTAATTTTGGAGTCAGTAAATGATTTATCTCATATTTTGAAGGAAAACTCATATTTTATTTCCTAAAAGAAATTAGGGTAGTTTTATAGTACAAATATTGTGAAACTTGACTCCCAAGTTAATTGGGATCCAAGGAACACAAATTTCACATTACATTTATTTTTGGAATCTCGTTTTATGAATGATAACATTTTTAGCTTGTTATCATTATATTTATTATATATTATGTCATCATCATTATTATTCATCCAATTGTGTCCCGTATCTTTATATTACAACCAAAAGAGTTATATATCATTATTGTGCACAAATTATTATGAAATAACCATTTATATCATGTGACATATTTTATGTGTCCATTGTTGGCCTAAGCCTAATGTAAAAACATTAGGTTACATTAGGGTGAGTTATACATTCATTAGCTCTTTAGGGTTAAACTAAACATCTTTTAGGTCTAACATCAACCTCATCCTCAAAATATATTGATCCAAACATCAGCAACCAACTACTCTCCACCCCTTAAAAGGTTTAACCTAGCAAGTCAAAATAAACAATATTTAGGGTTGCCCACATATCTTTAAGTTGTGAATGTTTCAGATATTTATGTTATTCATGTATCCAACTAATAAGTCAGAGCTAACTAGGGTTGAGTTTTAGGTCCTTGTGTCACTAACCTAATAACCATACATAAACATTCAAAAGTCATAGGGTACAAAAGGTAAGTCCACTATGACTTTATATTATTCCACACATTCCTAGTCACGTCTCATAGCCAATCTAGGGTTTATGATCTATATTCCAACTAATTCTCGCATTTCTCCACTACAACTTCATGTATCTCTTAATTGTGACTTAGTTCAAGAAATCATTGAGAAAATCAGAGAAAATTGTTGGTACATATCGTAGTATAATGAAAATAATTTTTGAAGATAAGCAACATTGCAATGTAAAACAAATAAGTTGGCCAAAATTCAATGAGAAAACCAAGTCACAATATATCCATAACAAGACCTCTTCGTCCTACTACCTCCTCATAACCTAATTGCATCCTCAAGTCAAACCTCATAGCATCAAGAGATAAAATCATAATCAATCTATATGATAGGGTAAGATCACATAAAACATCATCACATTATTAACATATATCAATTCTAGGGTTAACTTTTTACCTAGAGAGTAACTATCTAAGGCAAGGGTTTTAATCAGTGAGAAAAAATTGAAATAGTCAGATTTCAACTACCTTGGGCTCTAATATCATGTTGTAAGGAGTGGAATCCCAGAGGGGAACCACTCGCTACTAAAAATTTGAATAATAGAACATCCAATCCAAACACACCGAAAAGGTATGTTGGAGTGGGTGTAAATTTTCAAATCTTATATAATGGTATACAAAAGACCAAATAGTATAGCAATGGAATAAAGGTAATGACTATATTCAATTTTTCAAAAGATTACAAAAGTACATCATAATCTCCAACAAAGGTTTTACATGTAAGATACAACATATGGATCTAAGTAGAGAGAAATCAAAACTGTAATAAGTTTCTCTCCAAGCTTTAAATTCCTTCAACTAAGTCCATAACTTCATGCCATGTCCTTCTTGTCCTTCACCTAGGGTTGGAAGCATACCCCAACAAAAGGAGAAAAATAGATGACATCAGCAAAGGTTGGTATGTTCATACTAAAAAGCAAATTGAGCAATTATGGAATAAAGGACATCAAAATAAAAGGCTTCCCATGAAAGAGAAAAGAACTACCCAAAAAGGGCATAAAAGAAGAGAACTATAAATGATGAATAAAAAGGAGATTACTTTCTATAACCAAACAAATAAAATTGGTTCCATACTAGCACATATAAAGAATTAGGGCACACACCCCATAATCACAAAACATTCATGCATGTGAGATAAACATAGCCCTGGAACAATATAAAGACAATGTTGGCCAAGTCTCACAAACTTGAAACTTGATAGAGAGTGATGTACTTCCAAACTCCCAATACATATAAAAGTGGGCCAAGCCTCGTAAACTTGAAATCCAAGTATGGGGCCACCTCCATCCCAAAAATAATAGGAGCATACTACCCCGAGCAAGAAATACACATCTGCCCAAAAAAATAATGAAATTACACTATTCTAGTGCTACTGAATCACATAGCATGTTTAATGTAGAGGAGAATAGAAAGTATAGTCAGATTTTACACAATCACCACAAAAGTGACCAACATATACATCCACCTCACAAGTGGGCAAAAGACATCACATGTCATCATATAGAGTTCCATCATGAGCAATGTATAATAAAGAGACCAAGAGAATGTCCAAATATGATCACAAGATCAGTTATAAATAAAGTAGTTCACATGAACCATAATTTTCAAAGAAAAAGAGATAATGTGTAGGCTAGTGTTCATAGGACCAAGAGAAAGATAAAAGTAGGTGGATTGCTCAAAATGAATAATAGGAGATGCAAACATACATTAAAAGAGAGGAATTATAAATTTCTCAATATAGAAATGTTGTGGGATGCAATCATACCTTACTTCACAGTCTATAAAAGTCCAAGTTAGATCTAGATCCAAGTCTAAGTCTCTAAAGAACCTATTATTCATGTATGTGAAATTAGGGTTAGATTTACATTAATTTCACAAACCCTAAAAATCACCTTTTTCCTTATATGTGAATCAGGTTATCAAAACCATTCCATGTTTTAGGTTATCTTTTTCTGAGTTCAAAACATATTTTATTGTATTTTTATGACATATAGATTATTTGTTATATATATTACAAGTTATTAATTATTTTGAAAAATCCATTATAATAACATTTTTTAACATTAGATTTTGACAACAAAACCAATACCATTAGAAAGCTTGAATTTTTCTAATTCTGGAAGATATTTTATTTTATTTTTCTAAGCTACAAACAACTAGTTGCAAAGTTTTGAAAATCAACCATTCTGAATTTTCTACGTCAGCAAAAGACCTGTGGGAGAGAAAGAGAGGGAGAGATCACCCGCACTGAGCTGGCCTAATAAGAGTTGGCCAACTCAGTCGGCGCCACTAACAACCTGGCAAGTTGCCTTAGCATTGAAAGGAAAAGAGACGAGCATGAAAAGAGAGGTTTACCCTTGGAGAAAGATGAACAGAAAATGAGAAACCAGGGTTAGAGATGTGAAATTGCATGGTAGTCATCGTTGTTTAACCCTTCATGCGAGAACACAGTCCATCTAAGGATCCTCTTCTCCACCATGACTATACTACGAGCAAGCTTTGGAGGTTGGAGGCGAACATATCAAGTGAGGAAAACTCCTCCATCGAGTTCGACAAGACCAGGTGAAATAGAAAGGCACATAAGACCATACATCCAGAACCCAAAACCAAGGCGCAGAACCCGAATAAGAACCTCAAAATAGAGAGTTCGAGATGTACCTCAAAGTAGACAAAACTAATGAAGAGACTGTCTTCACATGAACCAGACAAAGTTGCATGGGGGTTCAGCAGGTCTCTCGAGTGTCTGGAATTTGTATGACAACTACAGCATCGCCCAAGCCAAGTCAGATATCATTTAGAGGCCAAAGTTGATTTGGTCTCCACTGATTGACTTTCCTCATTCACATTCAACTATAGATCATTCCATCCAGAATAATTGCCCCGAGGTGACCCCTCTAGGGAGAAAGATGAGACCCATCATCTTGAAGCAGTCAGGATTCAATGGTGAGAAGGAAATAGCTTGGGGAAAAAATAGGTGTGAAGAAACATTGTCTGGTGTTCAGTAGAGGTTTCCAAGAGATTAGGTTAAGGCTGAAGTCATTGATAGAACAGCCACCCTTGAGAGGAAATTAGGCATTTCTTATATAGGGCATGGGAGAGGATGTGTGATAGATCATTTGGTTTGGGAAAGAAAATTGAATAAGTTGTAGAAGAAATATTGGGGAAAGGATGAAAGATGAGAGAGGTGTGGGGAAACAAAATCGGGATCCATGTACACATGGAACCACATAGGAAGTGGGAGGTAGAAGAAATAGTAGTGGGCACATGATTTAGATCTGACGTTTGCGATTGAATCTATATTTCTGAAATAAAAGGAAATCCAGCGTGACAAAAATCAAACTTGAGCTTTAGGGAATACTAAATAATTTATTTATCTCCTTTTCTAATTAGGTTGAGACATTAAACAAAGTGCTATCAATACCAAATTTGACATCTAGACTAATTGGAACATTGAGAAATAGATTTTGCATTAGTTTTCTCTTTTGGATACTTTAAGTATTTTATTTAATTCTTTTTAAGTAATTTATATTTTCTATTTCTTAATGCATTAGAGACTTCTAGAATTACCTAATTAATGTGAAACTATAGCCCCAAGCAAACTAAAACATATGGAACATGAATTGGCCACTAATTTTATCTCTTGAAGTTATTTTTCATATTATTTGATGTTTCAGGCTTTATTTACACACTCTCTCTCCTAATCTACACATGAACATTAAAGATTATTCAAATTGCATGAAAATTCACCCAAAGGCTAAATTTTATGTGTAGATTATGAATTCAAGATTATTTTCCACTTTTTGAGTCATTGAATTATTTATCTCATGTTTTGAAGGAAAACTCATATTTTCTTTCCTACAAGAAATTAGGGTAGTTATTATAGTGCAAATATTGTGAAACTTGACTCCCAATTTAATTGGGATCCAAGGAACATGAATTTCACATTAGATTTATCTTTTGGAATCTCTTTTTATGAATTATAACAATTTGGCTTGTTATCATTATATTTATTATAATATTATTTCACCATCATTGATATTCATCCAATTGTGTCCCATATCTTTATATTACAACCAAAAGAAATATATATCATTATTGTGCACAAATTATTAGGAAATCTCCATTTATATCATGCGACATATTTTATGTGTCCATTATTGGCCTAAGCCTAACGTGAAAACATTAGGTTACATTAGGGTGATTTATACATGCATTATCTCTTTACAGTTAAACTAAACATCTTTTAGGTCTAACCTCAACCTTGTTTGGCTAAGTCTAAAAGGTCAAAGTTCTAGGGTAGGGTCCAAGATCCAGTAAGTTGCAACACTCCACCCCTTACAATGATTTCATCCTCAAAATCTATTGATACAAAAATCAACAACCAACTACTCTCCACCCCTTAAAAGGTTTAACCTAACAAGTCAAACTAAACAACATTTAGGGTTGCCCACATATCCTTAAGTAGTGAATGTTTTAGAGATTTATGTTGTTCATGTATCCAACTAATAAGTTAGATCCAACTAGGGTTGAGTTTTAGGTCCTTTCACTAACCTAATAACCATACATAAACATTCAAAAGTCATAGGGTACAAAGGGTAGGTCCACTACACCTTTATATTATTCCACACATTCCTAGTCACATCTCATAGCCAATCTAGGGTTTATGATATATATTCCAACTTATTCTAGGGTTTCTTCACTACAACTTCACATATCTCTTCATTGTGACTTAGTTCAAGAAATCATCAAGAAAATCAAAGAAAATTGTTGGTACATATCGTAGTATAATGAAAATAATTATTGAAAATAAGCAACATTGCGATGTAAAACAAATAAGTTGGCCAAAATTCAATGTGAAAACCAAGTCACAATATATCCATAACAAGACCTCTTCATCCTACTACCTCCTCATAACCTAATTGCATCCTCAAGTCAAACCTCATAGCATCAAGAGATACAAATCATAATCAATCTATATGTTAGGGTAAGATCATCTAAAACCTCATCACATTATTAACATAGATCAATTCTAGGGTTAACTTTTTACCTAGAGAATAACTATCTAAAGCAAGGGTTTTAATGAGGGAGAAAAAATTGAAATAGTTAGATTTCGACTACCTTGGGCTCTAATATCATGTTGTAAGGAGTGGGAGCCCAGAGGGGAACCACTCCCTACTAAAAAATTGAAGAATAGAACCTCCAGTCCAAACACACCTAAAAGGTATGTTGGAGTGGGTGTAAAATTTTCAAATCTTATATAATGGTATACAAAAGACCAAAGAGTATCGAAGCAGAATAAAATTAATGACTATATTCAATTCAAAAGATTACAAAAGTACATCATAATCTCCCACAAAGTGTTTACATGTAAGATACAAGATATGGGTCTAAGTAGGGGGAAATCAAAACCATAACAAGTTTGTCTCCAAGCTTTAAAATCCTAAGCTAAGTCCATAATTTCATGTCGTTTCCTCCTTGTCCTTCACCTAGGGTTGGAAGCATACCCCAACAAAAGGAGAAAAATACATGACATCAATAAAGGTTGGTATGTTCATACTAAATAGGAAATTGAGAAATTATAGAATAAAGGACATCAAAATAAAAGGCTTACCATGAAAGAGAAAAGAACTACCCAAAGAGGGCATAAGAGAAGAGAATTATAAATGATGAATAAAAAGGAGATTACTTTCCATAACTAAATAAATAAATTTGATTCCATACTAGCACATATAAAGAATTAGGGCACACACCACATAATCATCAACATGCAAGCATGTGAGATAAACATAGCCCTAGAACAATAGAAAGACAATGGCGGTCGAGCCCCACAAACTTTAAACTTGATAGAGAGTGACGTACTGCCAAACTCCCAATATATATAAGTGATCCAAGCCTCATAAACTTGAAATCTGGGTATGGGGCCACCTCCATCCCAAAAATAACAGGAGCATACTACCCCAAGCAGGAAATACACATCTACACAAAAAAAACAATGAAATTACACTATTCTAGTGCTACTGAATCACATAACATGTTTAATGTAGAGGCAAGTAGAAGTTATAGTTAGATTTTACAAACTAGACACCACAAACATGACGAACATATACATCCACCTCACAAGTGGGCAAAATACATCACATGTCATCATATAGAGTTCCATCATGAGAAATTTATATGAAAGAGATCAAGAGAATGTCCAAATATGTTCACAAGGTTAGTACTAAATAAATTAGTTCACATGAACCATAATTTTCAAAGAAAAAGAGATAATGTGTAGGATAGTGTCCATAGGACCAAGAGAAAGATAAAAGTAGGTGGATTTCTCAAAATGAATAATAGGAGATGCAAACATACATTAAAAGAGAGGAATTATAAATTGCTCAATATAGAAATAATCTGGGATAATCATAGCTTACTTCATAGTCTATAAAAGTCCAAGTTAGATCTAGATCCAAGTCTAAGTCTCCAACGCACCTATTAATCATGAATATAAAATTTGGGTTAGATTTACATTAATTTCAGAAACCCTAGAAATCACCTTTTTCCTTATATGTGAATTAGGTTATCAAAATCATGTTGTGTTTTATATTATCTTTTTCAGAGGTCAAAACATATTTTATTATATTTTTATGACATAGATTATTACTTATAAATTTTGCAATTTATTACTTATTTTGGTAAATCCATTAAAATCACATATTTTAACATTATATTTTGTTAACCAAACACTGCCATTAGAAAACCCATATTTTTCTAATTTTGGAACATATTTTATTTTATTTTTCTGAGCTACAAACAATTGGTTATGAATTTTCAAAAATCAACCAATCAGAATTTTCCATGTCAACAAAACACCTGCCAGAGAGAAAGAGAGAGAGAGGGAGAGGGGCCCCGAACTGAGTGGGTCCAATAAAAGCTGGCCAACTCAGTCGGCCCCACTAACAACCTGGCATGTTGCCTCAACACTGAAAGGAAAAGCGACAAGTGTGAAAAGACAATTTTACCCTTGGGGGAAAGATGAAAAGAAAATGAGAAGCCAGGGTTAGAGATCTGAAATCGCACGGTAGTCATTGTTGTTTCACCCTTCATGTAGGAACACAGTCCATCCAAGGACCCTCTTCTCCGCCATGACTGTCCTATGGGCAAGCTTTGGAGGTCAAAGGTGAATAGATCAAGTGAGGAAAACTCCTCCATCAATTTCAAGAGGACCAGGTGGAAGAAAATCGATGAAATAGAAAGGCACATGTGACCATACATCTAGAACCCAAAACCAAGGCACAAAACCCAAAAAAGAACCTCAAAATAGAGAATTTGAGTTATACCTCAAAAAAGAAAAAACTAATGAAGAGATTGTCTTCACACGAACCAGACGAAGTTGTGTGGGGGTTCAACATGTCTCTCGAGGGTCTAAAATTTGTATGACAACACATCATTGCCCAAGAAAAGTCAGAGAACAGTTAGAGGCCAGGAGTTGATCTGATCTCCTTTGATCGACTTTCCTCACTGAGCATCAACTATAGATCATTCTAGACAAAATAATTGTGTTGAGGTGACCTCTCTAGGGAGAACGATGAGACCCATCATATTGAAGCAGTCAAGATTTAGTGGCGAGAAGGAAACATAGTGGGGGGAAATTAGGTGTGAAGAAACATTATCTGGTGTTCAACGGAGGTTTCTAAGAGATTAGGTTCAGGTTGGATCCGTCGACAGAAACTCTACAACTCAGAGGAACAACACCCTTAAGACAAAATTATAGGGCATGGGAGATGATGTGTGGTAGACTGTTATGTTTGGGAAAGAAAATTGAAGAAGTTGCAGAAGAAATATTGGGGAAAGGATGAAAGATGAGAGATGTGTGGGGAAACAAAAATGGGATCCCTATATACATGGAACCGCATAGGAAGCGAGAGGTAGGATAAATAGCAGTGGGTGCATGATTTAGATCTTACATTTGTGATTGAATCTGTATTTCTAAAATAGAAAGAAAGACAGTGTGACAAAAATCAAACCTGAAATTTAGGCAATACTAAATCATCTATTTATCTCCTTTCCTAATTAGGTTGGGACATTAAAAAAAGTGCTATCAACACCAAATTTGACACCTAGACTAATTGGAACATGGAGAAATTGATTTTGGCATTATTTTCCCTTTTGGAGACTTTAAGTACTTTATTTAATTCTTTTAAAGTAATTTATATTTTCTCTTTCTTAATGCATTAGATACTTCTAGAATTACCCAAATAATGTGAAACTTCACTCTCAAGAAAATTAAAACATATGAAACATGAATTGGCCACTAATTTTATCTCTTGAAGTTATTTTTCATATTATTTAACATTTTAGGCTTTATTTACATTTTATCTCCCTAAACTACTCATGAACATTAAAGATTATCCAAATTGCATGAAAATTCACCCAAAGGATAATTTTAGTGTGTTGATTATGAACTCAATATTATTTTCCACTTTTGGAGTCATTAAATGATTTATCTCATATTTTGAAGGAAAACTCATATTTTCTTTCCTAAAAGAAATTAGGGTAGTTATTATAGTGAAAATATTGTGAAACTTGACTCCCAAGTTAATTGGGATCCAAGGAACATGAATTTCACATTAGATTGTATTTTGAATTTCCTTTTGTGAATTATATCATTTTTGGCTTTTTATCATTATATTTATTATAATATTATTTCATCATCATCATTATTCATCCAATTGTGTCCCATATCTTTATATTACAACCAAAAGAATTATATATCATTATTGTGCACAAATTATTAGGAAATCTCCATTTATATCATGTGACATATTTTATGTGTCCATTATTGGCCTAAGCCTAATGTGAAAACATTAGGTTACATTAGGGTGATTTATACATGCATTAGCTCTTTACGGTTAAAGTAAACATCTTTTGGGTCTAACCTCAACCTTGTTTGGCTAAGTCCAAAAGGTCAAAGTTCTAGGGTAGGGTCTAAGATCCAGTATGTTATAGTACTTATGTCAGCCAAAGGGGATTGAGGTGTGGTAGTTATTGTCATGTTGCTTTGAACCTTTGTTGTTTATGTGTCTTAAACACATAATGTGTCCCTTTTCAGACTAAAAGATTCAAAGTTTGCTTAGAATACTAGGTGTAGAATGCAGTGAACTCTTAAATGACTCATATTTCTAGCAATTTATATCTTTCTCGATAACTCTAAGAGTGTAATATTAGGATGGACATTTGTGCATATCAAAAATGTGTCTTTAGAACCCTTATGAATGAGATAAACAAATGACACAGTTGTAATATCTGAAAGTCATTGGTGCAAAGAAATAACTTGTCTTTAGAATCCTTATAAATATTAGCACGAGTGTAATATCTGAAAAGACTTTGTGTAGATAAATAACAAGTCTTTAGAATCCTTATCAATGAGACAAAGCAACTTGATATGGAACTGGACCATTGAAGACTGCAAGCCCTAAAAACATGTGCCAGCATGCTAGGTAAACCATTAACCAAGCTCAAATGATAATGGATTCAGATCTACATTTTCTTGTAATGTCAATACTAGTACCTTTGGGGTATTTTCTAACTTTTTTTGGTGAACCCAGCTCATCTATTGCTATTTTTGAATTTTTTGTACATATACAAGTATTTGTACACTCAACTTGTAGAACGCAAGAGAGTGAAACTAAAGAAAAAAGAACAGAAGAAGTAACTGAACAGGATCACTACAAAAGAAGGAATAGGATCGAAAAAGCAACCCAGCAGCTCCATCCACTCAAGCAGTAATCTGTTGTATATCATCCAAGATGAGCAACCACAAACTTGGAATGTCCCTTTCAAAAATTTTATGAGTTCTATCATTCCTCTCTTTCCAGGTCCAGTGAAGCACATAGATGCAAACCATCAGGCAGGATTTGCCATGAAGGGAACACAGATCTTCCACACTTCTTGGAATCTTGAAATTAAAGGAAGAGCAAGCAAGGCTCCAAATGGAAAGAGTGAAAGGACAACTGAAAAATAAATGAACCAAATCCTCTTTAGCTGACTTGCAAGTGGACATCTAGACGCAAGACTGATGCCCAATCTCTTCACATAACCAGCAGTTAGAACTCTACCATGGCCAATATTCCACCCCAACATTTGAAACCTTTTGGGTCCTCTATATTTCCAAAGCCACTGAAAGAAGGGAATGGGTCTAGCACCATTAGGCAATCTCAAAATATCCATAACCAACCTGAGATTCGCCTCAATTTTCCCTGCAAACATGATACTATCACAGAATCCAGAAGGTGGGGGTAGAGTTTTTAGAATATTAAACAGCTTGACATGAAGCCTAGATTCATCAAAGAACCACTCCGCTTCATGAATGAGACAGCTAACTTTATCATTTCCAGGAATACCGATCTGAATAAGACTTTTCTTACCAAGAATTTCCACAAGAAATTTAGAATTTGGGAGCCTAGGATCAAGCCAAACAAAAGTATATGAACCATTACCAATGGTAAGTTCAATAAAGCTCTTAAGAGCATCATGTTCCATCAAAACTTTTCTAAAGAGCCAAGAAAAGGAATCATTGAGAGGGAAGGTCCAAAAGGAACACTTACTTAAATATTTTTCATGTATCCATTTAACCCAAACACTGTCTTTCTTCTTAGTAATATTCCAGCCATTAAGAATGATAGAAGCTCTAACAACTTCTCTGATGTTTTTGATACCAAGACCTCCTTCATTTTTAGGCTTGGTTACAGAGCTCCACTTGACAAGATGAACTGGATTAGTGTTATTTGTGTTCCCCCATATGAAGTCACGACACAATTTATCAATATCTTCATAGATAGAAGAAGGTAAAGAAAAGACAGAAGCCCAGTATTGATAAGTGGCAGTGAGAGTGGACTGAACTAATTCAACCCTTCCAGCCATAGACAGATGTGAGATTTTCCAGCTATCTAGCCTCCTTTTGATTCTGTCCACTAAGGGATTGCAATGGATTTTATTAAGCCTGCCAATAAAAAGAGGAATACCAAGATATCTAATCGGGAGAGAACCTTCATTGATCCCCAAAATTTCACCAATGGAATTTTTATCCACTCCTGAACTGTAAATAACCACACTTTAATCATAGTTGATTTTCATACCAGTCAAATTATACAGCTTGTCAAGAACATTTTTAATAGCAAAAGCACTCTGGTTGTCAGCTTCAGAAAAAATCATGAGATCATCTACAAACATCAAATGAGAAATCTCTAAAGAATCACAATCCCTCAAAGGTTTAAGATTGCCCTCTTTCACCTCTTTATCAAGCAAGAGAGAGGCCACCTGCATAACAAGAACAAAAAAGTAAGGAGCAAGGGGATCACCCTACCTTACTCCATTACTGGGCTTAAAAGAACTGGTAGCTTCTCCATTGACCAAAACTTCATAGGACATAGCATCAAAATTTTCCTTTAACCAAATAATCCAATAGTGAGGAAAATTCATGGAGCAAAGAATAAAGAAAAGGGCATCCCAAGAGATCGTATCATAGGCTTTAGTGAAATCAATCATGAGACACATTCTAGGTTTGGAACCTTTCTTATTGAAATCACGGATGAGCTCATTGGAAAGGAGAACAGCATCCTTGATACTTCTACCTTGCACAAACGTGCATTGATTTACACTAACAATGGAAGGTAGAACGCTCTGTAATATGATGGTTAACATGTTAGAAATGACTTTTTAGAAGACATTGCAAAGAGAAATAGGTCTTAGATTCTTCAACTCATTTGAATCCATGGCTTTAGGGATAAGAGAGATAAAAGTGTGATTAGCTTCCCTAAGAAGTCTACCCGAACTAAAGAAGCCAAGAACAGCTTCAACCACCTCAGAGCAAATAATATTCCAACAATCCTTGTAAAACTTGCCATTAAAGCCATCAAGTCCAGGACATTTTTCAAAACTAAGACCCTTAAAAACATCAATGATATTATTAATAGTAAAATGTCTATCCAAAGCAAGAGTATCCACCTCACTGAGTTTGGGAAAACAAAGATTCTCCAAGATGTCCAAATTGATAATATGAGGGCTATTGAACAAATTAGTGTAATAGTCCACAATGTGCTTCTTAATAACAGAACCATCAGTGCAAACAATACCATCAATAGATAAAGCTTTGATGTGATTAAAGTTCCTCCTAACTTTAATAGAGGAATAAAAGAATTTAGAGTTAGAATCCCCTTCCTTTAACCATCTAACCCTTGATTTCTATCTAAATAAAGACTCCTCCTGTAATTTAGCTTCAAAAGCAGCTTTTCTTTTAAAACAAGCATCTTCTTGAAGAAAGACATTGGTCGGGTCCAAATCCAATTTTAGTTGAGCTTCAGAAGCAATGAACTCTTTTTCCTTAACTCTGATAGAAAAATTACCCACATGGGTCTTATTCCATTCATAAAGATCAAAATGAAGCTTCCTAAATTTAGAGTAAAGTTTAAAAGCAGGGAACCTTGTCACTTCATTACTCCAGCTACTCTTAATAGCATCAAGAAAATCCAACCTGGAAGTCCAAGCATTAATAAACCTAAAAGGGTTTTTAATCTTCACCCTATCCCCTATATGAAGAGTCATGATCTTGTGATCACTAACAATATTAGAGTGAAGAGCTCCTTTAAAGTCATCAAACTCAGTCATGAATTTCTCATTGTATAGAACTCTATCAATATAAGAAGTCACAAAACCCTTGCCACTTTGGTGATTATCCCAAGAGAAAAGAAAACCATTAAGACTAATCTCAAAGAGATGACAACTAAGCATGCAATGATTGAAATCTTCCATAGACTTGTCAGAAGGGGGATTCTGACCCATCTTCTCATCCACTTTCCTTACAGCATTAAAATCACCAAGTATGACCCAAGGAGAGTCGACATACTGGTGGATATCTTCAATCTCCTTCCAAAGCCTGACCCTATCAATGTCAGGATTATGTCCATACACAGTAGTAATAAGAAAATCTCTACCAACACAAGAAATTATAGCATGAACTGATTGATCAATCTCACAGATTTTGTTCACAGTACAATCCTGCTCCTACCACAAGAGGGCAACCCTTCCCAAAACATGGGAAATATGGTTAGAGATCCATTTATACTCAAAAAAATATTTAGACATAAGTTTACCCATCTTCGCTTCTCTCACTTTGGTTTCATTGAGGATAATTATATGTGGTTTGAACTCTAAGATTTTATTCTGGACTGTTGAGGCTTTCAGGGTTTAGGCCTCTAACATTCCAGGAGAGAACGTTTATAGAGCTAACCATTTCAAACCCTTGAGACCAGTACTTCACTGGTTTGGGACAATTCAGAAACACTGCCTTCTTTATCATCTATATTCAAATTATCAAATTTGTTGGAAAGCAAATCATGGTTGACAAGATCTTTACTTGAAGCAACAAGTTTCCTGGTTTTAGCTTTCCCCTTCCTTCTTTTGTAACCTTTCTAAACCACTACCTCACTTTAATTCCAGTGTCCATCATCTTATGATATAGTCAAAGACACTACGTCATTCACCTAATATAGATTTTCTTTCTTTATTGTTGGCTTCTTTATCTTGATGGTTTGTCCATTCAAATTTTCATCTATTGTATATGAATGATTTTCCTCCTCAATTGCTGATATCAACTAATTGCCATCATGATATTGATGTGCCTTTATAGGTAAAAAAATGTGAATGACCGCTAATTAGTCCCTTGATTCTAACGGTTACCTCAATTGTACAACAATACAACTGAATTTGAGAGAAGGGGTCCATTTTTGCAAATTTGTTGTTTCCATGCACTCTATAATGAAAATTATTTTTTATTTGAATAGTTGTTCTAGGGGTCTTTCATTAGTTTCATAGTTGTCTGCGTAGAACATGAAATGGTTTCATATCATGTTGAAATTAAACCAGAGGAAGCTTTCAATATTCAGTCATCTCTAATGGATATATTATTTTGCATTTATGATGTGTGCTCTGGTTTGCATTAGATAGCCATTTAAAATTCACTTGTTAATAATTTGAATATTGTTTAGCTTTGGTTGCATCATGCTAGAGACTGGTGAATAAATTCTCCACTTATTCTTAAAAAGGTTTTACACATATAAGGTGACCTTTTTCATCGTCAGTCGATTATCACATGCTATCTGTTACACATTTATAGATATATGGGTTCGAACACTATTTGAAAATATACATGTTGTTCTGGCTTGGATTCAATTTATATCTTGTAGTTGGAAAGGGTGAAAGGAATTTCTATAATTATGCAACAAATTATTGATATCTAGGTAACATTTGCTTTATTTTCTTTTGTATTATATTCATACGTTGCAAAACATTTAGTCGGTTATTGTTAAGGATGAACAATTGGGCAAACAATTTTGTTTAACATACACTCATGGCCATATTAGGTGTAAATACTTCAGTTTACATAGGGTTGGGTAGGTTTTGTGTATGGTATACTACTAAGTTCTGTATTCTAATCCAAATCGAGATTTTTCCTTACTAGTTTATGATAATGTTGAATAATATTTTAAAAAAGTTAGCCAAATTGGGAAATGTTTGTTTCCCCTATATCAGGACCTTCGTCAATTCCCTAATACATAAATGAAAAGAACATCAACCTCTTCGTCCTAGGTTTATAGGCCAAACCCCGATCTTAAGTAGAATAAACCTCCTCTTCCTTTCATATACCCTCTTAATTAGCCATTTGTGTTGCATCAAGCAACTATTACAATCTGCTAATGTCCCTATCTTCACATAGATGGTATCCTAACACCCCTCAAACTATAGTCACTTCATTACACTGATAGAAACTCAATCTAGATTTGAACATATTGATGGGAGTTCAAATCTATAAACCATATACAATATTGAAAAACTCAAGTCAGTGATTGGATCATATAGATCATGGAAAATTATTTTTCTTAGAATATTGTACCACCTTTTTCTGATAGGTTTATTTTGGTTCATAAATTCTAGTAGTAGACATACATGTTCAATCTTATAGAGAAATGTTCTGATATTTCCCTCTCGATGTTGGTATTGAAATTTGACATTCTGATATTTTTACATTTCTTGCTTGATGTGTTTGACTAGGGACACATATTTGTTGTTTGTTCTCCTCATTCTCCACTTGATGATTAGTTTAGATGATAACTCTTTATACTTAGTCAGCAGCTTGTTAGGTTTCTCCTTTGAGAATTGCTCTAAGATCGACTTTGAAGGCATAATTAGCTGAAAATTGCATCTTTTTTTAGCCAATCCATTTATTATAAAGGTTACTAAAGATTATTTTGGGAGCCACATGGTAGGATTTATGCTTTTTAGTTGCATTCACATTCATGTTGATCTAGCTTGATAGAGGCCTAAACCATATGATCCTCACTCTGAAGGGTTTCTAATTTGAACTATTACTGCTCATAATTTGTTTCTACTTCTTAAGATGGCCCAATAGGTGGTAGAGAATGTGTTGGTAGATGTGGTGTAGGATTAGTTAAGGTTTGGTTTAGTTGTACCCAGTCTTGTAGGTTGGTTGTGAAGAATCCAGCTAGTGTATCACATGGGGATTAGTTGTTCTCAAATTGGTTTTCTCCATTTGCAATCTCACACTGAATGGATCATGATTTCCTCTTCTTGTTCACGCCTTAGGTAGGTTGAGGACAAACCTATATTCCTTCCCATATGCTCCATGTTGGTGAGTAAAACATTGTGTTCACATTTCCACGTGAATAGCTTTTGACAGTTGGGATGGTTGTTCCTCATATAGCTTTCTAGTTTCCTGTGTTGGGTTATGTGTCTTTCCTTCTACAATCATATGATAGATAGACTTTCCTGGAAAATACCCAGTAGTATATAGGTTTTAGTTATATTTTTCATTACCCAAGTTTGGGTTGGGGGCTGTTTTAATAGGCTTAGTGCTTTTTTGGGGGAAGTGGTGTCTAAAGTCCATATCCCACTTTTTGGTTGTGAACATGATGTTGACGCTAAGGTCCTACAATTTTTGGGTATGTCATGGATGTGAGTTTTAGTGAGGATCTCATATCTTGTTAGCCATATATCATCATGAAGAAGAATCTCATCTTGAGGAACACTATTAATATCATCATGAGTTGAGAAAGAACTAATTACAATCTAGAGGATTGAGCCTTGGGTGTGAGAGATATTATTAGTGATTTGATGTTTATATATATGTGCCATCATCTTTCTTCAATGCATCTTACTGGTAGTAAGGAAGTTCTAGCAATCTTTCATGATGAGTGCTATGCTCTTCTCCTTCATGGATTTCATTCCAAGCCCGCCATGTTGGAAAATTGCAATAACTTCCTTCAAGGAAATTGGCTTCTTCCCTTCTATATGGCTATTTATGATATTAGTCATTTCTTGGCACAACGCAATGGGGATCGGTGCCTTTTTCATAGTGTAGATCATAATGATTTATGGTTTTTGAAAAAACTTTTTGAGTAAGAAGGTTCCTAACTAAAGAATTCAAACAAATATTCGTATATAATTATAAAAAGAAACACTTGGTGCTATTAGAACATCATTTTCAATCATTTTCTCAAAATTGGGTATGGTAGGAAATCTGGTAAAGGATTATGACTTTTAACAAACATTTATTGAATCATACCATAAAATGCAAATAGAAGCAAGAAAAATATAAAGTAGCAAACTGATATGCCATTCAACTACTATACCACTTTTTTCCAACACAGGAATCTTCAACTATGAGCTTCTATTTGATATCAATATTGCCTTTTCAGAGGTTCATGTATTGATTATGATTACAGTACCATCAAAAGAAATTATAAAGCAAGTTGACTCTTACAGTCTCACAATGAAACTGTAATATTGGTTTTAGATTGATGTTTGTAATGTTAAATATTGAACACGAGTTACTCCTACTTTATGAGAAGTGAGAAGCAGCCTTTTGTCACTTCAACCTCAGGACTACAACAACTAGCACAAAGAAATAGAATCTAGCTGGACCCTATTCCTTGATAATATAAAAGGACAACATAATTCATTCCTTTTTAAATACATCACTTTTTCTGTTGGAAATCGGCGAGGATCTAGTTGCCAAAACATATAAAAATGTAGAATTTATATACATGAAATTTCATGATAAATCGTAAAGATATTTTAAATATTAACTACATATAAATTTACCTTATTTGTTAGCAGGAGTAAACTGAATTCTTGCATTGCTACAAAACTTCAAGAACTTCATATTCCTTGCCTTTGTAACGACTATAAAAATAGTGCATTGGTATGAGTGATACCCTCAAACACCAACCTCTCATCTTATACAGACTATTCTGGAAACAATGAGAAACTATAATTACCTATGGTATGCTGCGAACTGCAACATAGCCTCAGAATCAACCAATGAAGTTGAGCTTGAGAAATCAATCCCATGTACTATTGTGTGCATTTCCAGTGCCTAGGTACTCTGTATCTCATTTGGATAAGATAAACTTGTTTTTTCTTATATATAAATGACTTTAGTTGATCTTAATAAACAAGGAACCTTGACACCTCTTAATATAGAGTTTTTCTTGAGAAATAAGTTTGGATAGTAGACTATTACAAATGTTCTAGACAGACTTGGTGTGACTATGTAAAAGATTATGATTATAGTCATAATAATGTTGAATGGGAATTTGAGTGGAAATAAGTAGTAATTGGTGTATATTGAGTTGCCTCACTTTGCTTAGAGTTGGTATTTGTATGCCAATTACGTGATTAGGGAAACAAGTTTGCCTTCTTGCGCTATGTATAAGTTTCTCCTCACTAATTTCATTTTCCTATACAATTAATAGTCTCCTTATAATTAAAAGCTAGAGTTGATGTCTTAGTATCATCAATGTGAAGAACCTCTTTCTATAATAAATGTTATTCACAATTTCTAAATCATATTATGGAAACCCCCAGGGGAGGGAACATTTATGTTAGCACAAGCCTTGGTATATCAGTTCCATTGGCTATTCATTTGTACAAATGATTTCCATCATTTCTCCAAAATGGGAATCTCACTGAGTACTTATATTTTGATGAATGATGACCAAATATGTTGGTTTTTAGTCATTATTTCTATAATCATGTGTTGGTTATGATCAGAATTCTCTACAAAGATATTTCCAACTACAATCAGTTGGAAACCCAAGAAGAAGCACCAGGGGAAACTAGCTGGAAACTTGTTAGGTGTCCTATCCCCATACCAGGGTGGTAGGATGAACACGTCTGCATTTAAAAGGAACACAACCTGATTGGAACCATTTGAAAGGAATTCACAGTGCTTTATTCATTAATCATTATATTTTAGGTTTGTAGCATTCAGATCGTAGAAAGTGTATGTTTTGGTCCATCATTTATTGTAAGTTGTAATGCTCACATGTTTCCAATAGAAGCAAGTCATGTTTGTTTCTTTGTGTGACAATAACCTTCTCTCCATGTTGATTACTTTTTTGTGACAGCTTTCCAGCCTTCACACAACCACTTTTTCCTTATATTTGTATTGTCATGTCATAAGTAATTTGGATAGATTAGATAAAAAGACTCTTCTTTGATTTGAAATCTACTAGCAATTGGGGGTTGTAACTGAAGCATATGGAAGATTAAACACTTAGTCCCGAACATTATTTCTATGTGCCTAAATCTGTATATAATTTTGGAAATCAAACTAATGAATCTTGTATCATGTATTGTCCTCTTATGCTTCTCGCATCCATTGTTAGGCTCAGATATTGTTGTTGCATATGTGTTGCAGTTTTTGTCCTCATATGCTTTTGAAATGATAATTTGCAAGGCACTACAAGATAATAACATGCATGTAACACTATCATGATCAGTCTCTTTTATGTCCAAGTGATAGAACATCATACTCAAAATATCCTAATGCATGTTGGACCATAAAATAAGTTTTTAGAACCATGTTATATTACGTTTGTTTTAAGCCAACCTTACTAACATTTTTTGCTCATTGCATTAATCTTATATGATAATACAAATGTCTATGAATCGTTGAGAATGTTGAATCTATAGTCTTAGATGATAGTTTTAGACATTAAATTATGTGCAAAATGGGAGTCGTTCTTATGGATTAGAGGTAGACAATGTCAACATGATGATCTTTTCATTAGTGGGAATGCATATTGGGTAGACCCATTGGCCTACTATCAACCTAAAGTCTAAAGATTGTTCAGAAGAATAAAAATTATCATAATTTTTCTATGCTCCATATCTCTATCGTCGAATGTTTGCATATGTGATTGATTCACTATAGTCACAGTGGTGGTGGTATCTTAGATTGGGAACCGAACTTTACTGTGTGTCAGTTTGAAGGTTGGAAGCTGATTTAGTGGTGGTTGTTTCATGTAACCAAACCATACTATTATCAGTGCTTGAAACTCTTAAGTGTTGAGGCAATAATGAAGCAATCTACCTTGGTTGTGCTTTTTATGGTTTAAGTGATTCTGTTACATGAAAAATTTCGTGTTTATAGTCCTAGTACCCCCAAGTGCCCAACCAAACAAGCTCTAAAGGGGTGAACCTTTGGTGACAACATCTATTAATCCAGAAAGAAATAAGCATGGTTCAAAACTAGGTATCTGTGATATGATAATACAACAATTTGGTTAGTTATTTGAGATCCATAGGAAAACTATAACCATTTATAGGACTTTAAAAGACGAGATTTCCTTCCAGTGCCCAAGAGTGTTGATTACTTTCTCAATTTGTAACCATATGTTTGCATACTGAGCTGACAATGACCTATAAAGCTCTAGGAGCTTGGAACAAGTGTTGATGCTTGATAGATTATTAGGTGCAGACAATGTAGTATTGAACACCTAGAAAGCTAAGAAAAATACATAATTATTTAACATATGTCGGATAACTAATTATAAAACTCCATGACACAAATGTCCAGCAACAATCTACATTAGATATGAGTTGTAATTATAAGATTTAATTTTCTATAGTATAGAAATTAGTGGCTCCTCACCTTGTTCTTCTTGACTTTCTCAAGGAACCTTATTAGGTTCTATTCTTCCTCTGATACAAATTTTATAGAGTTTTTCAAGAGTTGAAGTAAGTACAAGTTGTCATTTAACTAAATTCACAAAAAGTGAGATATCTAACTTTGGTGTACTCCAGTTTTCATTTATTTTGAATTTGTGTTTTGAAATATGCATGCAAGTAGATGCAGGCTATCATTCTTGAATTGAAACCTCTTGTCGGGTATGGGTTGACTCTACACTTTCTTTTTTGAATAATATGTGCCTAAGACATACCAAATTAAGACATATCTGATCCAGATTGACAGCTACATACATGACACTCAAGGTTTTATAATAAAGTTCTACTAATTATGATGAAGAAAACAAACATTTTAGGTAAGCCTCTTATTTGGATTGCAACAAAGGTTGTGGTTTTGCATCAGCTTTCAACCTCCACTTGGCACAACAAATAAATCATGGTAGCTCCTAGACACATGTTTCTACTCAGAATCATTATGAAAGATTCCCTCAACATATTGACGAGCCTTCATCAATTTATGAGCTTTCACCCTAACATTTTGTATAGGAAATCATTTATGTCAATATCACATATGACCAGTTACTTGGTACGCAAGTACTAGGTGGCCATTTTTATACTACCTAAGTAGCATATTATTTATACTTAGTAACAAGGTTCCTACCTTCATACCTTGTTATATCTAGTGCCAAAATGGGATACATATATGACATAGTATTTATAACAATGATTCAGCTACCTCTATGTATTGTGACAGTGTGCAACTTGAATATTATAGTTTTATCATCTTTGTTTAATACATATTTTCATAATTTGACTCAAGACACCCAACTATACTAGTTGACCATCAGATCACTATATGTTCTAATATGTGCATACATTTGCATAGATGTCTTTGGGGACCAGTGGGATCATGATGTGGTGGCAGTACAGCTGCCTGCAGCTAGTGAGATTCTTGTTTTATTTACTCTACTATTCCATTATGACGGTTAAACTTCTAAATGAGTATAAATAGGATCTCCCCCCTAAGACCCCTGACCTACTAGGCTAACCTTGTTTTCTTTGCTTGATTAGATGCTTAGAACGTTAATCTAATCCTTTTGAGATCTTTTCAGAAAAGTTTCTAGTTTGGTCATGCTTGGATGTTGTTTGTGCTTTGTATGCTTGTTTTGGGTCAAGTTCCAATTTACCCAAGTTGAGGGGTTATATTGCAATTTGTCCCTTCTAGAGTGTACACTTGATATCTTGGCTTCATGAGAGAGAGTATGGAGCATGGGGGTGCTTTTCTTGGACCATGGTTAAGGAGGTGGTATTTCTTAGTGTGATTAGGGTTTTCTACAGTTTCCCTTTTGTGGATGAGCTTCAACCTTGTTGAGTGGGTGGAGTGTTGCAACCACAACACCTCACTTGGTGAGTGTTGCGACTGCAACACTTGTCCTTGGTGTAGTATGCATTGACGTAGATGCTCTAGAATTCATTTGGTCGCTATGGTTGGCCCTCTTGAGAAGTGTTTTGACCATGTGAGGAGTGGGTTACCTAATGTTGCGATCGCAACATGTGCTTGGTGTGTTGTGACCGCAACAAGGGTGGTTGCTGATATAAGTGGTCACAACATAACCTAGGTTGTATCACCCATTGTTGCATGCAAGTGTATAGTGGTTGCATGGTTGTTTTCTTTGTGGACGAGTGTCCTTTTGATGCCCTCTTGTGTTGACACCTCATATCCACCCTACCTCCCTCCTTCTTTCATGTATATAACCTCTCTCTTCTTCATGCAAGCAATCTTTTTGCTCTCTTTCCTTCTCCTTCCTTGATTGGTTGGCCTTGGTGCTTTGTGGACCTAAGGAGGGCTAATCTAGGTACTTTGGTGGCCAATCAACCTTGCATGTGGTGTTCTTGAGCTTGATCATCCTCTTGGTGGTGATCTTTGGTGATTGGTGGTGATCTTTGGTGATCTTCTTCCTTGGTAAGTGGATATCTTTCCTTGATCATGTTTTCTCTTGGTCTTCTACCTTTCCTTCTTCTCTTTTCTTGGTTGTAGAATGTGGGTCATCCATGGTGGTCATCTTTTGAGAAACTTCTCTTCATAAAGGCCATAGACTATGGTTCTCCCATGGTGATATCTAGTGGAGAAGGAGTTTTCTCTCTCTTTCATCTTCTTCTTTCTTGATCAGTAAAGGTTTGGTGTTTTTCTTCACCATGAGCTATTTTTTGACCTTGGTGCATTTCCTCTTTCTTGAGGTGATCGTGTGGCTGAGGGTGATCTTTGGTGGAGCTTCATCCTTCTCCTTGGATATCGAGATCTTGGAGCTTGTTTCTTCACCTAAGGCGGGTTATATAACTCTTCTATCACTATTATTGCACCTCTTTCTTACATGCATGTTACTGATTTAATCTCTAAATCATAACCCTAATATGCTAGAGTAAGTTATCATGATCTAGAGATGGATTTATGGTGACAATAATGTGTTGTTTGCTTAAAATCTGTAACCCTAGTTTGCATATACAAGGTTGTTGATAATGGTGCTAAATGGCATGCTTTCTTCTTGCTATTTTTTATGGGAATGCATCCCAATTTTTTTATGGTTCATTAATCTTGATTAAGAGAAGGTTTTAGTTCTATTTGCATGCAAGAGATCTCGATTTTACCCCTTTGATCGTGAGTTTTGTGGTGGACCTATGTGACCTATATCTTAAGGTTTTGTGGATCATCTTTTGGTGGAGTTTTTCCCTTAGACAATGCTAATTTTTTTGGTGGTTAACCTTCTATTTTGACCATGATTTGGTGTTGTTATAGACTGAGTTGGGTGGAATACTTATGGTCGCTACACCCTTGACTTTTTGTGCCTTGGTCGCTACACCTATGGGTGGGTGTTGCGGTCGCACAACCCTAACCCTAAGTGGTCGCTACACATATGGATCCTTTGTAGTCACAACATGGGTTCTTAGTTATGTTGGTCACAACATGATGACATGGGCTAGGTAGTTGCAACACTTAGATATTGAAACACTATAGATCACAATAGAGTGCAACCCTAGAGGTCGCAACAGGCCATGGTCGCTACACCTATACATGCATGTGTAGAGCAAGTCGCTACACCTACATCCTAATCAAACACAACACTTGAGTAATGGACTTTAAGTGATGATGTGAATGTGTATGAGTAATCAAGATTAATGATGCTTAATAGTAATTCTCTCCAAACATGTAGGATATGTCTAATCTATGATTTGGTGTTTGAATAATTCTATGAAACCCTAATCGACTATACATGAAATCCTAACCCTAATGTTGGGAAATATGATGTGTTTGCTTATCTCATTTGAAGTGATTATCATGTTACAATATTTTCTCTCTCCTATTTATAAATCCCTAACCTTACAAGTGAAATGAATTTCATAGATATGAGAATGCTATGTGAATGATATGTTATACAGGGTGGTGATTATGAGTAATATTTTGGCATATTGTGGTACTGAATGTGCAAGGATCATGTGATTTGGTCTTATGACCTGACAAGAGCTTTATGCCTAATATGAGGAGAAAATCCTCTATGATGTGATTGAGGTATTGATATCCCATCGTGATGAGATATTGGTGATGGCCTTGTGTATGGCAGTAATAATATGTGATGATGTTGATTGGCTTGATTAAGGCAGTGAGACGGTGATGTTATGAGATGATGCGACAAGTTTTACACTTCATATGTTTTATATCTTCTGAAGTTGTTATATAGTTATGCTTGCTAGATTGAAATAGGGTTTTTTATGGCCACTTGAATGATGAAGCCTTAATTCACCCAATTGGCATAACTAATAAAGTGAAACCCTAATCATGTAGTTGCCATGTGACATAGATCCTTTCTAGTGTCAATTTTAATTGTTGGATTGGTGAAACGAGTAACTCCTATGGGAAACTCAGAGCACATATTGTTGAATATGTAGGGGTACAAGTTGAGTGGATATCCTTGCGTCCATGATCATATGTGTTATGGAGGGTGATTGTGGTCATACCTCAGAGATTGTGATATGTGATATGTATGATGGAAGCAATGCAACTGCATATTCCTCTTTTAGAACGGACATGTGTGAGCATGTTCTCTAGCATTCTGACATGTACCAAGGTGGGCTAGGTGTTTTATAAGGATGGCCATGCATGAGCCGATCCTTCAGCTTGACTATATGTTGTTGTTTGCAGTTGATTGGGATGTCTCTATGGTGTTTCTCTTATACTGACCAAGAGGTGTTGGAGAGGTCATGGATTTCGGCTCTTCCATAGACCTTGTATGGCACTGATTTCGACTTAGCAGTGTTCAATTGGATTTGGGTGGTAGGACTCAAATCCTCAAGGCATTAATAAAACATGTAAAACAGCCATATAGCATATTTTCATAGGGTTAAATGTGAATAACATTGGATGGCCCCTTGCCTTGTTTCTGGTATAGTTTGGTTGATAGAGGATATACATGTTCTTCATATCCCTACTCAATTATGTGATGTTCTACTATCATGTTGAAGGTACTTAAACTGCTTTTACAATGTTATCATCTCTAAAAATCTCAATTAGTTGAATCTACTTAACTTACTAGTAGATTTACTTTATGTTCTTCATTATCTTGTATCTATGTTACAATAGTGTTGACATAGATTTATATCTCTTACTGGGACATTTGGTCTCATCTAGTGGGTTTCCACGTCCTTTAGGTGGTCGTGCTCGATGAGTTAGAGACTGAGTTGTTGAAGTTGAGAAGCAAGAGGAGTAGTATATGTTGAAGTTTGGACATGTTGCTAGTGTTTTGAAGTAGAGTCTTATATGTCGTCCTTGTACTTTCAAGTCCTTGGGAAGGTTTTGTGGTTTTATACATCGATACAAGGTTTTTGGCAATATGTCATGATTGTACATATATGGATTTATTTGTATAAACATGTTCTCATATGTAATAGGCGGTGGCAATTTAGCCAATGAACAATGATGATATGTAAAGCTTTTGAGCATGATATATATATATATATATATATATATATATATATATATATATATATATATATATATATATATATATATATATATATATATATATATATAAACTCAAACATATTATACAAACCATTATGAAAAACTACTATGTCATAAAAATACTTGCAGTGGACATTCTAGGTGGTGGGTCCACATGATTACTCCCAACCAACTCTATCGTAGGGGGTCCACCTTGTATGAAGAGTGGGGTGTCACAGATATTGTCTGAGTAGCTGAATGAGAAGCATGATATTGTCTCATTGCTTCCTCTATTCCCTTTGCAATCATCTCTTGTACCTTTTCTTCTGAGAATCCTCCTTACTGGACAGATTTGTGTTCATACTCTAATGGTTAGATCTTATACTAACACCAACACCGGCAGCCCTAACACGCCCATGATGCTCTGGGTTACCTAGAGCAACTATCAATTCATCCCTTGTTCCCTCAGGGATGAACTTTCCTTGTTTCCTTTGCTCTTGGAGCTCCCTCTAATCATCATCAATAGTAATTGGTAAATGAAACATAACAATCAAGGTCAAGGTAAAACATAACAATCATCAATAGTAATTGCTCTGAGGGTTAAATTTTACCATTTTTGCAGCCGCCTCAGCAGTTTCGGGGTTGGGTATTTTGCCATATTTCGTTAGCCTCCCAGCTATCCACAGAACATGGTGAGGTAGAGGTTCGGTAGTAATAGAGGACTCAGCAGTCTGAGGAGTAGGCTGCTAAGAAGAAGATGTCTGCAATAGATTTTGGTGAAGATTTGCATAGCCACATGGACCCATTGTGTTGTTGTGCACATTCTTTGCATGCCTTTCTCTTTGATCATCACTTATAGCCTGGTTAGTCCAAGACATACATTAAATATGTAATACAATGAATTTATAAGAATGAATTCAAAATGAGGAGCGAGTCTAAATACCATGAATTTATTAGTTTGTCTCTTAGGAAGAAACACCTCCCACACCTTCAGGTCAAGATAGTTCCATTGCTCAATGGCTGACTTCTTCTTCTCAACATTACGTATATATTCTCTTGTCAGATTTTCCTACAATTCCTTAGTATTCTCCCACAGTGTTGAATCACCTTTTTATGATACAATTTTTCATCCAAGTCAAATATGCTCTACAAAATTTCATATACTTAATGGAATATTCTTAAAAACAGAATTATAAATATCTTTAAAAACATAATTGAAAATGATAGTATCTCACACATATTTCCTTCCACATTAAGTCTTTCTTGCTTTGAACAATTTTATGCCAGGATTCTACATTTACATCTATTTTTTTATGAGTAAGAACCCCTAGATATGGCACAAAAGAACTGTGGATCTTCCCAATATGATTTCCTTGAGCATCAAACTCAATGACCAGCTTCGGTATGTTACCCTTTTTCTCTAGTAACTTGTTCATCATGGTGATGCCTCTTATGTTGCATGGTGATGATGTTGCGCATCAAGCTCAACAAGATCCTCAGGGTGCACATCCTCATGCTAAAATTGATAAAAAGCACATATAAGTCATAAAAAGATATAACAATACAACAAGATAGACATTGTAAAATGCACATCTATGTAATAAAACAATACAACTTACACCATTGTCATGCTCACAATGCTCATCCTCATGGTAATCATCATCATACTCATGGCCAAATTCCATCTAAAAAATGTCATATCAAAAATTGTCAAACAATGAAATATAAGTGATACAAAATGTAAAATGATTATCTAACATTTAAAAAATAAATAATGCCTCTAATATTTGTATCTTGTATCAATTAAAATTCCCTCGATGTGATCTCCACGCATATATAAGTAAATGTCAGCTTCAATATTTGGTGTTGGCAAGCCAACTAAGAATGGACTAGAGTCATAATACTTGTCATAGTACTCTTGTTCATCTATAGGATCTGTAATGAACTCCATTTTACCATGAAGAACAATTGACTATTTTTCATTTGTAGGATCATCGATATAAAATACTTGATTTGCCTATGATGCCATTATCAATGGTTTTCCCTTCTCAAATTCTTTTCAAAATTCACTTATGTGAAACCCAATTCATCCACTACAACTCCTTTGGTGTTATCAACCCAGTTACACCTAAAGACTGAAACTCTAAAATCTATGTAGTCAAACTCCTATATATCTTCAATGACACAGTAATATGACATATTAGCTTCACGTAGACTTTTGTATTTTACACTAGAAAAATACAATGAAAATGCGTGGTGATGCCCACTATTTTGGATGACACTCTTATCATCTAACACTTTGTGTAATATGAAAATACATTTATGTCAAACCCTTCATAATACATAACATTCATTTTTGGATTAAAGGTGAGGAATTTGATATTTTTAGCAACATTATTTGGTGTTTGATATAGTTGACGTAAGACTTTATCTTCAAATCACCTAATAAATGTCTTGTTATGATATCTAGAAAGCCACATTGAATTGGCTTGAGGATTTTTTGTCTTGATGAAATTGGTATTTCATGCATAAAATATACAAGTGTGCTTGTTCCCACAGCTCACGACTAATTACTTTCACTAGTGCTCCTAAAATCCCTTTGTCAAAATAGTCCTCAATATTATTGTCATTTAGAGGAGCTACATTACAACTCAGAAAGTCATTGCAAAAGTCCATAACCTCTTTGGACACATAACCCTCAATAATACTCCCTTTAGGCCAAGAACGGTTTCGAACATCACCTTAAAAACACTCATGTGTCATTCAAAAGGATAAATCCAATGCAAGAAAAGTGGTACCAACATTTTCACTTCCCTAGTCAAATGGACAACAAGATGTACCATGATATCAGAGAATAAAGGAAGAAAATACATCTTAAGTTAGCACACAATAATAACCACTTCTCTTTGCAACTTATCGATATTCTTAGCATCAATAACTTTTCTGCATAGAGTGTTGAATAAGAAACAAAGCTTGGTGATTGCAAACCTTACATGTTTTGGCAATACATATCAAATTGTCACATGCAATATTTATTGCATTAGAGTGTGACAATCATGAGATTTAAGACCTGTCATCTTCAGACCCGTCATGGGTATCAATCTATAGATATTTGAAGATTATCCTTGTGGTACCTTAACATTAAGCAAGCACTCACAAAAAGTTTTCTTCTCCTTTCTAAACAATGTGTAACAAGCAAGAGGTAAATATGCTTTTTGATCACTACTAACTTCTTTTTATTAATTCTTTTCTTATTCCCATTTCACATAGGTCCATTCTAGATTTGATGTCATCTTTAATCTTACTTGGTATATTCAATAGGGTACCAATTATGCTATCACATATATTTTTCTCAACATGCATGACATTAATACAATGCATAACTGTCGAAGAGCTCCAATAAGGAAGATCTCAGAATATTGACATGTTCTTGTATAAAGATTTGTCACTTTGTGTGGGAATGGTACATTGTGATCTCTTAATGAATGCATTGACAAAGTCTTTTACCCTTTCATAAACAACCTTCCTTGATATAGGTTTAGGGGCACTGCATTGCGCATTCGATCCACTAAATACTTTGCGCAACTTTTGGTAAGGATGAACTTTTGGAAGAAACCTTTGATGACCAAAATATATAGTATTTCTGCCATGTTTTATTCATATTGAATCAGTATTCTCTTCACATATAGGGCATGCTTTGGATCCTTTTTCATTGTATCTAGACAAATTCCCATATGTTAGAAAGTCAATAATAGTGCAAAACAACATAGCATGCAAACAAAATGTCTCCCTAGGAAAAGCATCATAGGTCACCACACCTTCTCCCCAAAGTTTCTTTAAGTAATCAATTAGAGGTTCAAGATAAACATCAATATCATTTCCAGGTTTTTTTAGGGCTCGATATCAACAACAAAAGCATGACATACTTATTTTTCATTCGCAATCGGGGAGGAAGATTGTATATATCAATCATAACAGGACAAGTGCTATGTTGGTTGCTCATGTGCCTTATAGATTGGTACAAATCCCAAGTCTTAGATTCCTAACTTCTTCACCAAATCTAGGGTATAATAAATAAATCTTCTGCCACTATGGGGAATCAGATGCATGTTGTAGGATCCCATCATTTTCTTTACCTCACATGCCACCTTAAATTCTCTACATCCATGGTATAAGCAAACAAGTGTTGAAACGGTGGTATAATAGGTGATACCACATCACATTGGCAGGAGAGCCAGTTTTGGACTTCCCCAAAGTCATAATTGTATACCTTGATGCCCCACATTCTGGAAAATCCTAGTACTACTCTGGGTTGAGCACGCTTAACCACAGAGTTCTTTAGTGATGGGCTCCCTGAGAAGGAGGTGCACCTTGGTGATATGGGTAGTCCAATCATTACTTATAAGATCATTTCATCTGAAGCCTCAAATTTTATATGTTGAGATTGGAAGATCATTCCCTTCAGGAAGAATTTCTTTCAACAAAGACAACAATTACGTGAAGCTTTTTTTGGCTCCATCTATTGTTATCCTTCAAAGTATACAATCTCAACACAGCACTCAGCTCCATAAACTTAGTACAACCTAAGTATAATGGTCTCTCAACATCATGCACAATGTTTCTAAATAAGGAAGATGGATCAGTGTGCTCTACCCCACAACTATCCAGCATTACATCAACCATGTCTCTCAGAATCAGGTCATTCACATCTACATCATCGATGGAAATTTCTTCTTCAACACAAGTACTGCTATGGAAATGTACTGATCTCATAGTAGGAATCTTTCTATTCTAGAACCATTCTATATAGCCATGTACAATCTCGTTGCACATGACATGACTTTTTATTTCATCAATAGTCTTGACTTTCAAGTTGTTAGTGCAATTCCTACATGGACAATAGAACCTATCTCCAGGTCATTTCCTATGTTTCTCCGCAAATCTTATAAACTGATCAAGACTAGTAATAAACTCTAGGGTGCAGTGATTTGGAATGGAGATCCATGATCTATCCATTCTATTATTAAAGAGAAAACAAGTATTAGGATTTAGGGTTTACATGATTAGGGTTTAGAGTTTACATGATTAGTGTTTAGGGTTAAGGGTTTACAGATGAGGGTTTATCATTCAAGGTTTAGGGATAAGGGTTTACAAATTATGTTTTAGGGTTTACATATTAGGATTTAGGATTTATGGTTTACAAATTAGGGTTTAGAGTTCAATAATGAATGTGTCTACCACATATCCCATTCTGGAACACCTAATATCACTAGTGAGCGTATAATGTGTGATTGATTTTCAAGAAAATTTTGGCAGCATTTCTCCACAATTATCCAAGTACATCGCCGTAGATGGGAAAATATCCACATACATATGTACCTAGAGAACAAACGGGGAAGTGCTGACAAAACATCTTGAAAACCAAATACACATTATACACTTACATCCTAAGTGAGATTAAGTGTTCATGAATAGTCCCAAACTAGGGAATATCCAAGATTTACTCCTAATGAATAAATCTTGAATGGGTTTCTAGGCCAACAGACAATGTTGCCAAATCCACATAAACAAAGCAGACTTGCTAGCTACTGCCATTGTTTGAGTTTTTAGTGCAAAAATTAGGGTTTGAATGGTTCAAACATGGTTTTATATCTGATTAGATAAGACTAAATTTAGATCTAATTTAATGCTAGCAATTCAAACTATTGAATTAATTGATGAATCCAACTAGGTCTATTCAATTTGCACTAATAGATAAGTAAAAAAAACCAAGTATAAAAACCCTAACAAGAATTATTCACCATTAACTATTCAATCAGTCACACTGGTTCACTTGCACTTTGTCCATGCTTGCAAAATTATTCACTCTAAAGGAATCAATCAATCACATAACCTCCTAATTAAGCATGTATATTATCATAATTAAGCACTCATGACATTGGTGGAGTTGGTTGTGGCGGTAGCGGCTAGAGGTTGAGCTGGTTGCGGTGGTAGCATCTGGAGGTGAAGTTGTGGTTGGAGAGAGTGAGAATTGGTGGTAGAGAGTTCCGGCGGTAGTGGTGGAGAGTTGTGGCTGGAGAAGGAGCAGGTGGCGGTGTTGTGGATGGATAGAGGAGGATTTGTAGGTGGCTGCGGTGGTGGACGTTGGAGCAGGAGCATGTGTTGGTGTTGTTTCCGGTTAGAGGAGGAGTTCCAGGTGGAGGTAGTGGCAGAGGCTAGCAAAGGAGTGACAGCTAGATAGCTATTGACGGAGGGAGTAGGAGCAAGCTAGCGGCTGTAGTAGTGACAGCAAGAAGAGCAGGACCAATGAGGCAGAGGTTGGAATTGCCAGAGCTAGGGAAAAAAGCATTCGATCGAACAATGAAACATGGATTGGGGGATAGAATGCTTCACACATGTGCTATTAGGTTCCACATAGTCGTTGGTTGCTTGCCAAAATCAACACTTAAGATCCTAGACATTGGTTGTTAAAAACAACATCTAACTAGCAACTTGGACGTAGGACATTATACAAATGAAAAGAATCGGCCTGATTTAAGCCTAAGTCGTTGGTTGCGTACTAGAAACCAACACCTAGCCTAGAGACTTATATGTCAGTTTGCCTTAAAAATTGATGTTAGAGGCCACTATCCATACAAGAAAATTTCATCCTGAGTTGTGCCTGAGTCATTAGTTTTTTCTTCTAGAACCGACACTAGGGCGCAATTTGGGGAGAACATTTTTTTGGTGGGGACGTGGCGCGAACACTCCAATGTTAGTTTCTTGACATAAAATTGACACTGATTGTGCATTTTTTGTAGTTTTTTTTCTATGAATCAATGTCGATTTTGAAGATAAAAATCAATGCCAGAAGTATTTTGTAGGTAAATTTTATTTCATACAAAGGTATTTGTCATCGGTTCCCTGACAACTGATGCTTAACCTAAAAATTTTGGAAGCAAATATTCTTCCCTAAAAATTATATTTTGTAGGTTATTTTAGATGTCGGTTTTGGGAAAACAAAACTGATGTTACAGACAAAGTGGTACTTGTGTCTTTTCTAAATCGGAAGGACTTGATCAATGGTGACGTTTATGCTAGTGAACTAATGTTGTTTGGTCTTTAGTGTCACTTTTTTAGTGGAACCGAGGTCAGGAAAAGTGGCATTAGAGGTCAGAAATGTACTAGTGAGTCATCAATTGATTAACATGTGATTCTAAAACTTGCAACTAAATATGAAGGGGATCATTGAATCAAACGAGTGCATTATGTGTTGTTATGCGTAAAGTTAGAGGAGAGAGAAAATTTGGGATGTTACATAAGGAATTTTGTCTCTAAAATTAAATCAAATTCGCAAAGTACATTGGGACTTCATACTCCATATCATATCCATCAAAATGCTCCAATATAACATTGTCATCCTTCAATCATCAACATTATTACAATATCAAGGAACCAAACATTTCACTCCAAGCATAATCACATAGATCATCAAAAGATTCACAAATTTGGAGAGAGCACCAATTAGGTCAATGAATAGAGATCATTCATTCAAGAGTGAATCATGTCTTTCAATCCCATCATTTAGGGTTTTCACTTCTACAGTGGCCCTAGATGGGGTTATACATCCATGATTGATATTTCATATTTCAACAATTCAAGACAAACACCATTATTTCAATATCATGGTTTTGCATCAAAATCAATGGAAGGTCCCACCCTAGTCCACAAGAGAGCTTATCCCTAAGTCATAAATCGAGGGAATCAATATAATCATCATTTCAAAAATTTCAAGATTTGGGAACATGAAAGTCATCAATCATAATAGAGGTTGATCTCAAGATCCAAATAGGGTGATCATAGGGTTCAAATCAATATCTAGATGAGTCATCTTAGTCAAGATTTTATAAATCAATATCAAGAGTCATGATTTTGAACAAAAAAAGTCATGAGTCCAAAAATTTTGAAGCTAGGGTATGAGATTTCTAATTATACCAAAGGTATGATCATTCATCCATAATCAACAATTGAGTGACATCTTGTAATATCAATATCAATTTCATTATCATGGTATTCAAGGTTGATGAATGATCTAGACCTAGGCCTTTCTAGGAACTTATCCACAAGCTATAGTCAACATCATCACATTCCAGGATCCTCTTCAAATCGAGATTCAGTGTTGATTTTCAATATCGTCATATGATATGACCTATTAGAGACTTAGGTCAAGAGATCAAAATCATATGAATAGAGTTACCTTACAAAACTCTAAAATAATCAACAGTGTGAAAATTTAGAGGCAATCGTAATAGGGATGTGACCTAGGTTAGGGGAATTATGAAACAAACTACCACCCTAAGCTAGCACATTTGTCCTCATTAGTCATGAAGTATCAAGTCTATCAAATTAGTAAGAGCATCAATTATCAATTAATATTTCACAAGGTCGTGAGATCAAGGACCATTTATCATCATAGAGCAACCATGGTTCAAGATTTCTATGCATTCAAGGTCATAATATTGCTCCCTTCTCTTTGTAATTAAGATCAAGGGGGTATACATGAAAATAGTGAAGTAAATATAGGCTCTGTCAATTATTTGATCACTACAAGGTACAATTGAGATCTCATACTTGTCATATTATACAAAATTGAGTTTAACAATGAGGCATTATAATTAATAGGGGAGTTTTCCTCTTATATCAAGATATTCTATCATGATTTTGAGAGTCTAAAGGTATAGTCATTTCAAAGCATGATCATGACACATATAAAATAGGGGAAAGGTTTGCTTAATCATGTTTGAGTTTTGATGAACAATAGGGAAACATAGACTAGTCAATAGGGACCTCATCAGCAAAGAGGTATAAATCACAAATTCTCTTTATCTCATCATATTAAGGATCATTATCATTTTCCTCAAAAATAGGATGCACATGGGGTCATACCTGGTACAATTGAGTTTAAATGATCTAAGAGGTTACACATGAGTGCTAAACTTCAAGAGTACTTTCATTAACCACAATCCATTTTGTTCATGTTAAGGTCTGATCTTGGAATCATTATTATATTAATCAAATTTTACCAATTCATTCAAATTTTAGTTTCCCCATGCATAAGCTACCCATAATTGAGGGATCATGTGATTAATTATCATGAGAGAGATCACGTGAGGAGATGACAAACTATCTAATCATCATCTAATGGGTGGCTTATGGGTCCTTAAAGAAGAGATGAGATGCTAGAAGACTCTCTAAGATTTGTAGGAAAAAAATCCTTAATCTAGTCTTAGATTCACTTCGGACAGGTAGGTATGCAAGGGAGACCTTAGCCACCACAGCTAGGCAGATAGGAGGTGCATCAACCCCCATGTAGTGACCTACCTAGACACCTCAGCTTCACCATTATGGATTTAGGTTTTCCCAAGGTTCATACAAGTAAGTGGGTTATTAAACAAGCATATAGGATATGTGATTTCTCTGACATAAGATCTTAGGTCCCATATATCAAACCATGTGTATTCCATTTTACAGACGGGCAATGACGTTCTATTGTCTTTGGATCTCTACCCATTAGGAGTGAGGATTTGGGAAATAAATATTCCGTGACATCATGTTCTTATGATGGTCATGTGTGTTTATATGATTGTTTGTAAAGAATAAGAAGGATACAATATTGACTCATTTCCCTATCAAAAAATGAGGTGGTTAACAGTAACTCTAAATAAATTAGATTCTAAAATAAATGTCTTCTATTATTCCATAGTAGTATGGTTAGTAAAGATTAGAGCATCAAGTACTTCTTTGATAATGTTAATAGAAATTATGATTTTTGAAGCAATGGTTCTATAACATCCCACTCTTTGTATGCAAATTTTCAAAGTATTTTATTCTTTGCATGCTCTTTTTCTAATAGTATAATTGTTGAGGACCTAGATGCAAATTACCCATGTTAGTTTTGCAAATTCATTTTACTATTTCTCTCTCATCCATGATTTATCTTAAAAAATGTTTCTTTCTATATCTATGCTCTTTTGTTTAGAAAATTGAAATGAATGCTCTTATTTTCTCTCTTTTATGATGATTAGTGGTTTACATGTAAAATCACTTGCTTTATGACCTCCATCACATTGAGGAGAAATAATATTTAGTGCACATTTTCATACCTTGTAATTTTAATTTGAGAAATTAATAGCTTTATATACACTAATCATAGCCATTTAAATGTACATGATGATTTTTGCTATATTAGGCCTAAAACGTGTACAAGCGTCAAATCTAATTAAATGGGAATGTTCTAGACACTCTAATGCACCTATGGTCAAAATTTGGGCTCATTTGACCCATGCTTGGACCCTCTAAGAAATTAAAGGATATTTGAATATAGATGGACCAAGATTTGAATATCATTTCATTAATGCAAGCAATTAACCTATTGTTCATTTTATTTATGCATGTCACGCGTTACTGGTTCAATTTAATTTCTCATGTGCGCCACAACCACTGTTGGATTGAGATCCAACGGTGCCCGTATCATCTCCTTCCTCCGTTCTGTCCATGAAACTCAGCAGTTTCCAGTGCTTTGAATGCTCGCATTTGATCTCGTTCGTTTCATGACGGTTTCTCCTCATTCCTTCGCCAATGGTTTTGGCTCATCGCCCCAAACTCATCGAGCTCTCACTCACGCCCTCTCGCCCGCTGTAGGTGAAACGCCCTTTTAGGGATCGCCACTATGTTTCCACAGACACCTCGCTAGCCTCCTCCGCCCCCATCTAAGAATCTCGCGAGCACCGTAGGACTCCAAGAGGTTCTTCTCGCCGCTCAATTTCATCGTCTGTACCCTCAGGACCCCCGACCTACTCCATTTTACTTTTTGGAGACCTTGGCTCCACCCTATCCTGCTCCGATACCTCGGGCCAAATTGGAGTGTCGGTGAGCTTCCTTGACCCCCAGTGGTCGTATATACCAAGTCGGTTTTCCCCAGGCTTTCCCCAACCGTTAGGTCCTATAGGTGGGTTTCCCGACCTTGACAGTGTCCACGACTTTGTCCATGTTGATGCCTATCTAGTCATGGAATTGGGTTTTCCGACTTCACCACGCATCGTAAATGGTTTATCGATCCTCTTTGGCCACCCTGTTGCCTGTTGTTCTTGGCTTGGGTGTCCGAGTCTGCTGCCCTATTTTTGCGGTGTTTTCCAACAAACTGGGAGTTTAGGTCTTCACCCCGCCATCCTGACAAGTCGAATGACTTCGCTAGACCTTAAGGATGCATCGTCACCCCTCCTTTCCTCCTCTTGGGGACGTTTGTGCCTCTTCGTTCCCTACAGTAACCCGTCATCACCACGAAGTGGTACTGGTGCTCCAGAGCACCATTGAGCCTGACCTTTGGCTCGTTGGCCTCGTCTTGGTACGGCAAGGAAATTGGATATCTCAACTACTACTGATGATCAAGTTTTCCTCAGGTTTGATCATTGTTTACACCTCCTAGAGAGGCACTCTCACCATGAATCGGCAGGAATAAACCAGGTCAGAAAATGACCTTGGTACCCCTGTCATTTTTTAATTCGACGATTCCCATGGTGAGGGTATTTTCGGGTTTTCACCTGTCCTCCCTTCTTTGATTGTGAGTCCTCAGTGGCGAGCCTTCTCGCTAATTGGACAAGCTTGATTGGTCCAACTCAGACCCGACCCACTGGATTTGGGTATAATTATATATGTGGCTTTTTCTTGTTTTGTCATTGGTCCGTTCTTTGTAAATTCATAGTAAATTGCCTGGTTATCGGAAAAATACGCACAAATATGTTTTGGAAAGGATTTTCGATGAGGAACTTGATTTTATGGTTTTTATTTACTTATTTATCTATTTTCACATATCAATTTATATATGAACGAATTAGGGTTTAATGATGTATGATGAAGGATATGCATGCTAATTTCAAGTGTTTAAGGGAATCCAATCAGTTAAACAAGGTTTGACTTAGGTGCTTTAGATCAAGGTAAGCAGGCATTTCCCTTGGCATAGATACTATTTGATTTATTGAATGTTTATAATTTATGTTAAGCACTTAATGTTAAAGTCATGATTAATGCATGTTTTCTTAAAGTACATATGGTTATTAGATGTTGATTGCTAAAATTTAAGTCTAAATGTAGAAATCACATTAATGTTATGAATTATTATTACGGTACATGAAACCAAGATTAAGAGGGAAGAAATTCCCATTCATGCTTAAGAGGGAAGAAATTACCATTATGGTTCATGGGGAGAAATCCCAATTATGTTTAAGAGGGAGTAATCCCATTAAGATCAAGTCTAAGTCATTAAGAAGATAATTAAGTCTAAGAAAGATCATGGTTAAGGGAATTTGATTCAGATTTATATGCACCTTGTTATGGGCTTTATGAGCATTATGGGATTTCCGAGCAATTATGGGCTTTCCGAGCATTATGGGCTCCCTATGGGGAATTAAGAGAGGAGGATATACTTCTTATCAAATTCTTCTTGTAAAAGATGCCAAGAAATTATTAATGTTAATGCATGTTCATGTTTATGTCAAATCATCTTATATGTTATTTTCATGTCTTATAACATGCCAATGTCGCTTACTTACCATGAATGTTTTTCCTTTGCATGGTTGGGGATGAGATGTCTACATAAGTTGGAGCTAAAGGGGAGGAATTAGCTTAAGGAGTTCTAAGAATCCAAGGATCTAAGAAGTTGTTTCCTGGTGGGATGTCCATCTATGGAGATCCTATCTTTTACATGTTATCTAGTTTACATTTAGTATACCTTTAGAATCATGATGTAGTTTTCTTTCCAAGAACTTATGTATGAATATATGTTTCAATAATTCCAAGTGTTATTTATTTCTTGATATGAGATCATGTGTGTGACAACCCTCCCTGAAATGCCAAGTACCCCACATTATGGATAATGTTGGGGATTAGGTTGTGCTTCCACTGGTTATGTATGAAACCCTAGGGAGGGGTGTTACAGGATCATGGGTGGATTTAGTTTCTCTTGGGAGGGGGGGGTTATTTACATCTCATAGATTTTTTTCTCAAATAAATTAATATTTCCTTCGTCTTCAACAATATGATTCCAAGGAGGGATTAACAATATTTTTTCACCAACTATCTATAAAAAAACACTTTTTATAACACTTCTCCTTCCTAAGGGTTTAAGTTGGCGTGACTTGCTAAATGTCAAGACTAGAATTCATAGTGTTTCTATTATCAATACCTCCTTGTCCCTTTCCCTTATAGTTTAAGATGATACCAAGAGCATACTGAGTAGAAGCCCATTATCCCAGCCTACACAATCTAGTCATGTGAACTATGTGCATTATGTGTTAGAAGGTTAGTGGAATGTTCCACTACACTACAAGCTAATCATCTCAATGTCTTCAGTCCAATATCATTAGATTGAAAGAAATATACTAGTCATGTGCCCTAGAGAATTATACGAGGTAGCAAAAATAGGACATGTCCCTTAATGTTATTTTTGGTCCTAAATTCATGAATCATAGGTCATTTCCCTTAGCAAACCAAGATAGGTGGATGTGAACTATACTCTTCTATGGACTATCATTACAACAAAACATGGTAGGGTCAAGGTTGAATCCCTGACCAGAGATATCTGAATCATTTACACCAACTTTTTGCTCATGGCATTACCCTGACTGTTGTTCCCTGAGTAGAGGCTTGGTGAGTAGAAGGTTATGCTCATGTCTATACTTGAGCAGAAATATGTAAACACCTTGAGTATTTTACACATAAGATACATGAGTCTGTCCCTAGGAAATGTCTTCACTATAGGTCAAAACCTTTAGGATAACATGTATTTTATAGAGGCACCTTTGTGTCATTAGATTTAATATTATGAATGTACAATCAATAAAATTACACAAAAGGCACACCAATTGTTAAATGCAAGTCATATATTTATATATTCACTTTGTAAATACGTATAAAAAATTCACACACAACTCAAAGTATACACAAATGATTCATGGTACTTCAAAATAGAAGTGTTGAATATATCACACCATTCTAATGTTTCAATTGCTTCAAAAACAATACAATTAAGATCAAAATAGTAAGTTTGCAACATCCTCTAGTATATTTCATCTCATAGATGTTATGGTTGATGATTTCAACTGTTGTTGCTTTTGATGCTTCCACCAAGATGGTGTCTCGATTACCATCAATACTTGTATTGGAGGACTATCTCGATTATTCTAAATGGACAAGCATATAAATTGGTTAGCTAAACATGATTATTTGTAGCATTGATAAACTTTCACCTACAAATATGGAAAATTTCTTAGCATAAAGAGGAGTATTAACATTAACATATACATCTTATAAAACGTCCACCAACTAAGAATGTACTTCATTCACCTATGATCTCAGTAGCATTGGTATCTAATAAGAAGAACACAAAGTCCAATTAACAAAAGTCAAACCATTTCTTGCTAGCAAGAACCAAACAACAATTCCCTCCTGAGGCAATACAACCTTAGATTTCTTTTAGTGGGAAAACATGTGACATTAAATAAAAAAGTTTAGAGAACAATAATTTAAATAATAAATCATTGACAAGGCACACAAATATAAGAAAGGAAAAAGGTTCACCTATCTATCTTCACAAGTTTGAACTATATATTATTGAAAAATGTAGAACAAAAAACTCTTCATACATTTGATTTTCTTTCAAAATTGGCAACTCTGAGCATGAACATGAAAAAGCAATAAGAAAGTAAATAGCTTGGACTAACGAGGCAGTTAACATATGTCTAATGAACTAGTTTGGTTTATCCATAATAATGGTCATATGACGATCAGAGTTTGAGTTGCATAGCTAGTGGATAACTCAAACTGAAGAACCATATACATCCAATATATAGTAGAGTGAAGGAAAAATGTGGTGAAGGGATGAGTAGAAAAAGAAAATAAATGAAGTATAGTTTTATTAATAAAACAAAAATATTTTTATATTATCCATCTATGCAGCAAGAGATGATTAAATATTTTTATATTATCCATCTATGCAAAAAGAGATGAATTTTCCTTTTCAATGACATGCATAGAGTATTTGAATTTAATCCTTATACCCAAGCCAAAAGCTTCTATGTGTTTTATGTCACCAAAGTAAGCATAACATGCAACTATGTGAGAGATGTGTGACAATATTTAGCAAGAATTAAAAAGAATGGATGAGTATAGTAGTAGTGAATGTCTATATGAGAAAAGAATTAGATCCCAATGGTGGAGATTAAGAAAGAATTGAAAATAATTGTAAGGACTGGAACCCGAGAGGGGATCCACTTATTACTCATTTTGAGGAATAAACTCATCTAACCCAAAGACACTAACAAGTATGTTGGGATAGGTGTATTTTTTATTCTCAAGTTAATGGTATACAAAAATAGTAGGGGAAATAAATTTAATGGCTATATTCAATTTACAAGACTATGTAATAATATCCTACCTTGGGTTTACATGAAATAAACAAATTCTTCACAAATCAAAGGGACAACCAAGCTATTTTAAATCTATATCCCAAGAGCCAACTCCATTAAACCAAGTTCATGTCATCACGTCAAGTCTGTTGTCTCCTTCAACTCAGGGGCTGAAAGCATACCCCAAAAAGGGCAAAAAGTGGATGTTGTCATCATAACAATGTCAGTATGAGCATACAAATAGGGATTGAGAAACATTAAGGTAAAAGCACAATAATATAAATATCAATTCTTCCCAAATCAAGAGGTACAGAGAGCATATAAAGAAGATAATCGACAAGCGAGTTTATTGTTTTTTAAATAATCACATCAATAAAACCATAAACATAAATAGTTGTTAGTATAATCAGACTAGAATATACTAAAAATAAAGATAGGAACCCATATATTCCATACCAAGGGTGGGAGGACTAAAACCTCAATGCCAAATAAATATAGATTTTGTAGGAGGACTAAAATCTGAGTGCATTGGTAGGAGGATTAAAACCTTAGTGTCTAATAAGAGGACTAAAACCTCAATGCCTGAAATATTATAGGAGGAATAAAACCTAAGTATATTGGAGGAGGACTACAACCTCAATGCCCAAAATAGATATGGTGTCACTACTTCTAGTTATGACTAGTCAATCGCATAAGCAAATAGGATAGGAAAGATAAAGTATAATCATGTGCAAATAAGGGATCAGAATATCCAAATGAAATCAAGGACGATTAGAGGAACCATTAATAAATATTCAATCATCTCCACAATTATGATGCATCATAATATCATAAATGTCTACAACTTGAAAGTTGTATCATTTAGTTCAATTTCTCAAACTAGGGTTACCACATGGCATAAGATGAACAAAGCACCACTTTAGAGTCAATGAGAATATCCAACATATTAAGAAGATCATAAGAACCATATCACCATAAATGAGTCACATGACTCAACCTATCAGAAGAGAGACAAGTGTATACGGTAACATGTGTAGGGAAATATGGCTATAGAGCAGGCAGCAGAAATATTAAAAAAAATTATCTACCCTATTCCCCATAACCAGCAGATCGCGTCAATAAATATAAGATGGAAAGGATGGTTTTGGGGATATATCGGGTCCTGGAGAAAGTCCAGTGACAATCCTCATCATTGTAGTTGTGCAACTCTGACTCCTAGTTGCACTGGGACTGGACTGATTGTTGCGCCTCCTAGTCTGCACCACGGACTGCGGCCTCAAACATTATTATATGTAGCAGCTCCTCTCGTCACGGACTATTGGTTGACGATGCCCTCCTAGCAACAGACAACAGCCTCCGGCCCTAGAGAAGTCCACACCGACTGCCTAGAACTCTTATTGTCCTGCTAGAACAGACAAAAAGTAGTTGTCCCTCCTGTTGGCATACCAGTCACCAACTTCCTCTCTCACAACAATTATCTCATTTGTTCTCTCCCTTTCTATCCCTCCCTAGTCGAGTAGGACTTGCTTGGGCTCTCTTGGTTACCACAACCAAAGAGGACAACAATTTTTAGGACAACTAATTCTCAATTTCCTATGTTGTGATGTGGGAAGCCCCCAGTACCCCTCTATTTATAGGCAAGGTTTGGACCAGGGTTCCCAGTCTGTGTGGGAGTGTAAGGGACTGGAAGATTTTGAATTTTCACAACCTGTGACCACTAAAACAGTAGTCTAACACACCAGACGGTTGTCTAGCATGTGATACAGTCATTTTGTAGTTTCCAAATTGCATACAAAATTGGCAATTTGTTTCAAATTAATATTACATATTAATTCCTTACACAATAAGTAATGTGCAACTGGAACGATCTTAGAAATATGTAGAACCTTCCCTCAGCCAAACTTGACCATCTCGCCCATTTGAGACAGCTTTCTCACTCACCCAGACAATCGTCTAGTGAGCCGAGCTAGGATGGTCGATTCAATCCATAGCCAATTTCAACTTGAATCAGTCTGACACTCCAAACGCCCATCTCAATCCTTGAGACGACCGTTTGGCACTCCAGACGACCGTCTCATGCCATGAGATAGGTGTTTGGTAGTGTTGTCAGGTTGCTTGTTGCGTGAATCAATTACCTAAATGTTTTAGCAATTAATTCATCTGTCATTCAAGATCAAACTCCTCTTTTAGGTCGAGACCTATGTGTGTGACCTTATAGGTCCCATATTACGTTGGCAATGAATGTCCATAACAACTTATGACATCACAAGAAATGAGTGATGCCTAGTCGCACATCAATGCTACCCAAGTAAATGGAATTTTGGAGAACAAATTCAACCTACAATTTGTGTATGGTGTTATAGTGCATGTATAGTTCCTTTGTCACTAGTGTCCAGATTGAACTGGAGGCATGGAGCGGTCGTCCTCTTCATCATTCAATCTTGTTTCCTGAACCAGAGCAGACTGTCTGAGATATATGTAACCTCAATATCACATATTGACTCACATGTGCATGGCCATGCATTTCTTAGTATCACTAATCAAGAGGCCTAGGACATCAAGCTCATGTAGGAGAGACAAATCCCATTTCTGTCATTTATAGTCTATCCCCATGTGTCAAAGTCACCCAATCATCGCCTTTATAACAACCCATGTTTTAGGATTGTGTTTGATGATGTCAAAATGTACCCAATGACATATGGTGAGTGCAATGATTTTAGGTCTAACCACAACCACCACCATCACTGTGAGAGATGCCTATGACTTCCATGATGATGGATTTCATGGGTCAGTCTCACGGTGGGTCTATCTGAGACATTATTCTCTAACATGTATTTGTGTGCTTGGTTTGATATAGCCATATCATGACGAATGAGATTTTTTCATCAACTAACCCACACTTTGATCTTGTGTTTCATTGTTGTCTATCAACCTTACACAATAACAACTGATCAGGGACATAATGAGAATATGTATATGTACTCTTAACATATGTATGATCTCATCTCCCTCAAGGCTAATACTTGAAGACATACGTAATTGAGTAATATTATTCTCTAGACATTTATAATGTTACATCGTTATCTCATAACTGAACTAAACAAAATAAATTAGAAGCTTGCCTTTATTAATAATCAAATAATTTACAAATTATGCCATTACAAACATCACATGATTGGCTCTATGGGCATACATACCAACAACATGTCCCAAAGAACCAAGATAGAGAGACAAAAACATTAGTGATTGCAATATGATTAATAACAAATGCCACATACCTCTAGTTGAGTCTAGATATATCCACTATCAATCCTAGTTCCATACAAGGGTCAAAAATCACCTATTCAATTCTTATATGAAATTAGGGTAAAGTTCACATTAACTACATAACCCTAAAGTTGCCTTCTGATTAGTAATGAATTAGGTTATCAAAACCATACATCGTGTAGATTATATTTTCATGAATCCATAGCATATTTTAGATTATATTTTGACTTATATAGCATAAAATATTGATTTTAAAAATGTTGACAAATTAAAAATTTTGTAAAAATCATATATTGATTACGTAAGAATTAAGCCATGAAATTGGAACCATTGGATGGAGAAAAATTTCATGATTCCAAAACACATTCAACTTCATTAGTTCTGACATATAGATAATTTACTATGAATTTTAGAAGTATTGGACAATCTGGAAAATATCCATAATCCATGTATAATACACTATTCATTTTAAAACCCAACTAAATTGACTCTATCATTGACCAATTGTCCTCAACCTACAAATAAGTGGTGTGTAGCTCAGTTGATCAAACATCAAGATAGGAGACAAAATTCCCAATTTGCACATGGGGAATGTGTCAAAAGTAAAATAGGAACAAGGCCATAAGTGTAAACTAAGACAGTCGTCTTCCTTCTTCACTTCTCTGTGAGAGTAAGAACAAAGTTATTGCTCTCAAATCCCAAACTAGGACGTTATCCTTTGCCAAAAACTAGTGCACAGAACTAGCCTAGTCATATTCTTGAGTTTAAGCCAAAGTCAAAGAGCCCCTATATATAGTATCTAGACCCTGGGAACAAGTAGGCCATCATGTAGCATCAAAGGACAAAACAAGATCATTACAAGTATGGTGGAGGAAACCCCTAATCAGGATAATGCACATAGGCTACTTTGTAAAGCTTCATAGAACCTAACACCACCCGTAAAAAGGAGGGAATGAGACGCAACTCCAACATTGCAACTAGCAACAGACAAACTTCAAAAAGAAGGAAATGGGCTATACCTTAAATTGAAAGGGAAAGGATATGTGTGGATTTTCTAGAGACCATGACAAATCTATCTTGATGATCCCCATTGTGCACAGAGGTGGAGAGTCCTCAATCGAATCGTGAGTCATTGTGGTAAGAAGATAGAGTTTAGGGGACTACATTGAGTGTAATAAGGCTAAATGAGACGGTACGATATGATGAAGGGAGTAATATGGAGGTTTGTGATAGGTTAGATAGGCTCTGAAGTCCTAAAGAGGATAGGAGAAGAAAAGAGAATATGAATAGGGGAGAAATAGAGGAAAGGTGAGTGACAATCAGTGCCAGGAAGTTCAAGGAACTAAAACCCTAGAAAAACTAGGATGGTAAGGTGTGGAATAGAACCAAGAATTAATGGTAAAGACATTGTGAGAAAAGATAAATAAATGATGGATAAAATCACTAAAGAAGGTTGATATCCATCACCACTACTTTTCACTCTCACACTCCTATCGAAGGTAAGAGACGAGAAGGGTAATGTTGGATTAACATCTAGAGGTCGATAAAGCATCTCTGGAAGAAAAAAATAAGGAAGGTGGGTGTGACGACATAAATGTGTGAGAGTAAGGAAAGATAGAGTGTCAGACAGTAAATTAAAACTTTAGCAAATTAGATTATATTACCCAAATATTGACTATTCTAGTGCATTTTTAATATCTTTTCTTTCCTAATTAATTTAGGGAAACAAACAAGTTCCAAATAAAGTGCAATTTGACACCTTGTCAAATTTAAGGCAAGTATAATCCAAATTTTAGACTGCTTTCTACTTTTGAGATAATCCATCATATTATTTAATATTTTACAATTTAACTTGTTGACATTCTTAGATTTAATTGATGTATCTATGGTTATTATTTTAATGTGAAATTTGTACTACAAGCTAAATAAAACATTAGTATCTAGAACATACCCTTGTTTTCTTTATTATGAGACCATTTGTTAAGTTATCGGGAAAATTAGGGTTAAAGGTGTTATTTCCATATATATTTACTAAATAAATATATTCATGGATAATATGTTGACATTATATTCTTTTTAATATTTTCTTTTGATGATCAACTTTCCTTAGTTCTCCTATACAACTATATCCATTATTTAATTCAAGTTTCCTTAAGGTTTTTTAATTATATTATCTTTCCAATCAAAACAAAATAATTCTTCATTATCCTTATAAAAAGGGTTATTGTGTATTATACTAAACAATTTTCTATATATTACTTATTTAATCCATTACATCCATTGATATAAAATTAACTTATATGATGGAACATTAGTTATATCTAGTTGCATTAAATGTCCAATTACTATTCCACCAAAAATATTAGTCACATTGCAAACCACATTAATCACATCATATTACTTATTAAGTGTGGTTTATTCATTAGTTGTATAATGTGCCAGGTGTTACATATTTATTAGCTTCAACTTACATATTGGATCTCAGTCAGTTAATTAGGCCCATTTTATGTGTATTAATATATGTTATCTGATTATGGAACCCAATGTCACTAATGCATCATGAATGGCACCAAGGCAGTATAGGTTAGGGTTTATATTTGAGTTATATATATATATATATATATATATATATATATATATATATGCATTAAATGTTCATTAGGGTACAAGAATATGTACTAGGGTATATCTATAACCTTAATTGGGGTTAACCTAATAACTATACTCATGGATACCTAATTCAAACTTAATTAGGGTTTCATGGATTAGAGGGAAGGTTTCGGTATGTTGCAAGAACCCACCTTTACTGTTGGAAGTAAACATTGCACCTTAACTAGATTTGTCACACTTGCCTTTCTTTGATTTAATATGATAGTTTGACCTGTGACACACCAAAAATAAAATTTAGATTACTCCATTCACAAAGTTTTATTGCCTTTCTTTGATTTAATATTGATAGTTTGACCCGGTATGAGAACTCCAATCATGAGTCTGGTGTCGAAAAACTTTCAAGGGTATTACCATATAAGCTTCAAATGTAAGGAAACATGTTTTAAAATCTCCATTCACAAAGTTTTATTGCTAGTAAGAAGTATTTGATACATACATTGATCTATAAGATAGATGTAAATGAACTAGAGGATAATATATTGATGCATAATAATGTATTTGAATGGAGAGGATATTAAAAAGATTTTTAACATTATTAGTAAGGCAAGAATAGATGAAGGCATGACAGTCACGTGCTCTTGAACATGAAAAGCTCAAACTGCTTAGATAGAAAATGTACAAACTTTATATTACATAAATATCCAATTGTCTCTCTCTTAAAACAACCTTCCTATAAAGAAGATTCATATTCTTGTATTGGGTTAGAAAATAAAAAAATTAGGGTACAAACCTTTTGGGTTTACCTACTATCAAAAACTATGTGTCAGTTGTTTATGGTGTCATCCACGTAGGTTCCACATGCGATGTCATCAATTCTTTCCACATATATTAGGGTACCATATGAAATAGAAGGCAACTAAAGAAGAATAAAGGAGGGGAGGGATTCAGACTTTGGGATGGTCGGAGCATAGGGAAGCACAAAGAAGAAGAAAGGAGGGAAGGGATTCATACTTTAGGATGGTTGGAGCATAGGGAAGCACAAAGAAGAAGAAAGGAGGGGAGGGATTCAGACTTTGTGATGGGTGGAACATAGGGAAGGACATATTGATTAGAGCTAAAATTTGGGAGAGGATGTAGATACATATATGACAGAGTGGTGAGCAGGGTCTAGAGAAAAATGGAAAGGAAAGGAAAGGAAAAATACAATGATCACCTTCTGATGGCACTTGTTGTTGTTGCTAAAACAAAAAGAAAAGGAAAACAAAGAAAGAAAAGTGAACGAGGAGAGTTACCAGACGTCGATGATATTATTGGCTCTACCATCATGGATTCTCTACTACTCTTCCATCCAAAGGAGTTCCTCCGCCTAGTGTCGGGAAGGGTTCCTCATGCTCCACCTTTGTATGCAAACTTTGATTGCAGCATTGATGCATCGTCAATGTCAGGTTGGGCGCAAGGGCACCTTTGTCTTCTAATGGCAAAGGTTGAATATGATGTTATGGACCAAAGGTGGCATGTCTATGGCTCTAAATATCTTCTCTTTTGAAGGGATTAGGTGAGCTATGGTTGCTTTTCATAATAACCTAGTCCACTTATATGAATGTAGTGTACAAGTGGTAGACCCCTCACCCTTTATAGTGTTTGCTTTAAGTAGAGGTGGGACCCTATGCAGCCTTCGGTAGGGGACTTAACGTCTTCTAACAGTTTAACTGATGCTTTACCTTATGGTGGGCTATTTGTGCCTTCCAATGGAAGGATTGGATCCTTGCCTTTTGATCGCGTAGCAATGGTACGCCTTCCGATGGGTAGACTGTATATTCATCTTTTGATGGTTTGTTTGAGTTGCTCATCTATTGGTTTCTTTGTGTATCTAGATTCTAGTGGGAAGTTGGTACTTTTGAACTTCTGAGTGTGAAGACTGATTGTTTCACTATGAGGTATTCTGATGGTTACACTGCACTTTCACCTTCCAATGGGTTTTCTAGTCTCCTTCTCATGACTCTATGATCTTACTAGTTGTGTCAAACTCTTATAGATTGCTCATGCTTGATCTTCCAATGGATTGGCTAATGAAGAAACTGATGGTTGTACATGTGAGTTCGCCATATTATGTACCTTTAAGTAGACTAATCAATTTTAGGTTTTTCATTGACTTTATTCTATGTACACTAAAACTATGAAACAAAGGCAATGTTAATCTAGGAAAATAGTAAGAAAATGAAAACCAAAGATTAGAATTGGGAAAACTTATGGATTCAAGAGGTAAGAAAATGCATAGTTAGTAAAACTTAGGTTGCCTCCCAAGAAGTGATAATTTATAGTTTTTAGCATGACCTATCTGTGAACTTTAGTTATCCTATTTGGGTGGTGTTGGAGATGGGTCAATAAGTCGAGTTTCAGCTCTCCTTACAAAATCTTCATCTTCATAATACCTATTTACCCTATGCCCATTTATAGCAAAGTTCCTATGTTTTCACTAAATAGCTCCATCATCCCTGACGAGTATATTTTTGACACAATGAAAGAGCATGACCATCTCGTCTGGAGTTTTTCAGGGAAGAGTCTTATATTAGACTTGCATAACGGGATCTTGTTTCCTTCAGATATGCCTTTCCTTATTAGGTGGGCATCATGCCACACCTTCGTCCTTGTTTATAAATTATGGCATTCTCGTAAGTGTGCAACCTCAACTCCTCTAGCTCACGTAATTGTAAGAATCTTTTCTTTCCTATTAATTCTAGATCCATATTAAGGATTTTAATGGCCCAGAAGAATGTATGTTCAAGCTCTACATGTAGGTGGCAAGCTTTTCCATGCATTAGTTTGTATGGGGTAGTCCCAATAGGGGTCTTGTGAGCGATTTGATATGTCAATAAGGCATCATATAGCTTCAAAGACCAATCTTTCCTAGTATGCCCAATAATCTTATCTAAGATTTGTTTGATTTTTATATTTGATACTTCAACTTGTTTAGAAGTTTGTGGGTGATATGGTGATGCAACCTTGTGTTTCATTCCATAGTTTCTCATCAATGCTTCAATCTATCTTTCCCTGAAGTGGGATCCCTCGTCACTGATGATGGTGCACAAAACTCTATATCTCAACAAAATAATCTTCTCAAACATTTTTATCACAACCTTCAAATCACAAGTGTGTGTAGCAACTACTTCCAGCCATTTGAATACATAATCGACAACAACTAGGATGTATTGGTTGTCTTGCAATGATGGGAATGGCCCCATGTAGTCAATTCCCCTGATAGAAAAAATCTACTTCTATCCAGTCAGAAAGAGGCATCACATTTTTGCTTGACATGTTCCAAGTGTGCTGGTATTCTTTGCAAGACTTCGCATAGGCATGTGTTCCCTTGAATAGGGTGGGCCAATAGAACCCAAATTGTAGAATTTTCATGATGGTCTTGTCTCCACCCAAGTGGCCACCATAAGGTGATGAATGGCACTCATATAATATTTTTGGTACTTCTTCTTCTATAATACAGTGGTGATATAGGTTATCTATAGATTTCTTGAAGAGGAGAGGGTCATCCCAATAGTAGTTCTTTAAGTCACAAAATAACTTAATCTTTTCATTGCAAGTTATATCTAGTGGAAGTTGTTGACATGTTATATAATTGCAGACATCAATGAAGCATGGCACAGTGGGCTCGATTGTCTTTGATGTCATTAGTGCTTTTTTGGGGTAATTGACATTATTTGGGGTTGAGTTGTCATTGTGTATGACAATTAGGAATAAGTGGTCAGCCAAAATATTTTTTGTTCCTTTTTTTCAATAATCTCATGGTCAAACTCCTACAATAGGAGTGTCCATCTTAGAGGTCTTAGTTTTGTATCTTTCTTCTGCATCAGATACTTAATGCCGCCATGGTAAGACTTGAACTTGTCAAAAGAGTAGACTATCGCTAGCATCTCTTTTTCAGTTGTTGTGTAGTTGACCTGAGCTTCATTGAGGGTTTTACTTATGTAGTACATGTATGGTGCTTTTTATCCTTCTTATGACCAATTACTTCCCTAATTGCATAAGTGCTTACATCACACATTTATTCAAATGGTAGCTTCTAGTATTGGGCTTGGAGTATTGGTGTAATAGTCAGAGCATTCTTTAAAGTTTCAAAATCCTTCAGTCATTCATCATCGAAACCAAACACAACATCTTTGACAAGTAGTTTGGGCATAGGTTTTGATATTTTGGGGAAGTCTTTAATAGATCTCCCATAATTCCCGACATGTCCAAGAAAGCTTCTCATGATGGTTATAGATTTTATGGATTTTAGAGATAGTTTCCACTTTGCTCAAGTCCACTTCAATTCCTTTTTCAAAAAATTTATGTCCCAATACAATTCCTTCTTGTACCATTAAGTGGTTTTTTTCCCAGTTCAAGACTAGTTGTTTTTCTTCACAATTTTTCAAAACTTAATATAGAATTCTTAGGAAATTATCCAAGTGGTGCCATAAATACCTACATGATGTCTTTCAGAAAGACAGAAAACATAGAAATAATGCAATGTTGGAACATTGTTGGCGCATTACAAAGACCAAATGACATTCGTATGAAAGCATACGTCCCATAGATGCAAGTAAAGGTCATGTTTTCTAGGTCATCCGAGTGTATGGGAACCTGGTAGAACATTGATTACCCATCAAGGAAACATAAAAATGAGTGTTGGGCCACACGTTCAAGAACTTGGTCAAGAACGGTAGGGATAAGTGATCTTTCTTTGTCATGAATTTTATTTTTTTATAATCTATGCACATTATCCAACCTATGATTGTTATGATTGCGACTTCATCACCATTTACTCCTTTAACCATTGTCATTTCCCCCTTGTTGGGTACTACATGTATTGGGCTAACCCAATTGCTATCGCTAATAGGATAAATGATTCAAACATCTATGAGTTTGATAACTTCCTTTTGACGACTTCTCTTAAACTTTGATTAAACATTCTTTGAGGTTCGCATGGGGTTTTGCATTCTCTTCTAGATATATTTTGTGCATGCAACTACTTGGACTCAGGCCTCCAATGTCTTCAACAAAATATCCAATCTCCTTTCTCCTTAGCTAGAGTTCACTTAGTAGCTTTTTGTTATGATCTTCTGTCAAGGAATGACAACATTTCTCTCCTCATTGTCAAGAAACTTGTACTTCATGCCTTATAGAAACTACTTCAGCTTAGGTTTAGATTTCAGAGCTTCCGTCTCCTCAGGAGTTTGTTCCAGCAAAGCGTAGTTCACAGTTTCTAGGTTGCATCGTCTTCGTCATTGTAATCATCTCCAAATTGATTCAAATAATCTAATATCTCAAAAACATCTGGGTCTTCTTCATCGAGGTTGAGGTTGTTAAGAGCTTTCATCAATGGGTCAACCATATCATTTTGTTCCTTAACTTCTTCATGGAACTACTTGTAACTATCCATGAAGTAAGCCAACTCAAAAAGAGAAGGTCCCCTCATGGATTCTTGAACATGGAAGTCGATATGGTCGTTTCCCACCCTTATAGTAATGATTCCTACTTTGATGTCTATCAATGTTCTCCCTGTAGAGAGAAATGATATTCCAAATATCATAGGGCATGTTCGGCCATCCACACTATTTATCACTACTATTTCACATAGAATAAAGAATTTTCCCACACAAATGGGAACATCCTCTACAATACCTATAGATTTTGTGAAATAATGGTTTGCTAGTTGAATTCACATTCTAGTTTTAACCATGGCAGTAATCCTAGCTTCTGAGCGAAGGTGATCGGAATCAAGTTGATGCTTGATCCAAGATTAGCTAATCCTTGTATCACCTCATTATCCCCCACATTGAATGGGATAGTAAAATCTCTAGGGTCCTTCTGTTTGTTTGGCATTCTCATTTGTACAAAGGCGTTGCACATTTTGGGTAGCTTGATAGTTTCAACCTCATCTCTAGGTTTCCTCTTTGTTATAAGATCTTTGAAAAACTTTGCATAAGTTGCCATCTCCTCAATGGCATCTAGAAAAGAAATGCCTAGGTGCACTTTCTTCACTTCTTCCAAAAACTTCTCATATCTCTTCTTCAGATGAGCTTTAATCATCTTATATGGGAAAGGTAACCTTGGTGCATAAGGATCCATGTTAGTTAAGGCTTCTTTGGTTGCGTCAAGCTTTTTCTCCTTCACTGACTTATTTCCTTTACCTTTTTCCTTTGACTTAACTTTCTTAGACATCAATTGAACTTATGGTTTTTCTTCGCTTACGTCATTTTTAGGTAAGTTGTCAGCTTTGCGAATACTTGGTGAAGTATCCTTATTGGTCGTCTCTTCTAGAACTTTTCATGATCTAAGAGTAGCCATCTTTGCAGATTCAGTAGTGGAAGGGATTTTCCCTTGTGGATTCATCATTAGCTTTTATAGTTGCACAAGTTATTGATTGATTTGTTTGATAAGGAGTTGCATATCATCCATTTGAGCAGTTACTCCCCCTAAATGGGTTTGCATTATATTCAGCAAGCAGGTGTAATTAATAGCATTTGACTCAGTTGTTCATTAATGGTGGCCTATTTTTTCATGAAAGCGAACATATTCGACATCAAATCTTGTTAATTAGAGTTCTAGTTTTGATCTTGGTTTCCTCCAATGGGATTTTGGTTTTTACCTTGTCCTTGATTAGAATTGCCGCTATTTTTTTGATAGTTTATGTTCTGGGTATATCTTGAAGGTCCAACCCCTCTACCAAATCTAGATGATCGCTTAGGCAAGTTGTTCAAAATTTTAATAGTTGGGCATTCTCTACACCATCCTTGTTCCCATAAGAGAACCCAGGGTGATGTAGTCTTTTAAATGTCACATAGGAAACAATTTCAGTATCATCATCCTGATCATCCTCCTCTGGTTGAGTATAGATGCAGTTGTCCACTTCGGGCACATTTGTTTACTAGTATTTAGCCATATTGGATTGTAAATTGACATCCAGATTTTGGGTTTTGTGGAAGGAAACATGCAAGGCGGAAGCAACAAAATAAAATATGTTTCCACGCAACCCGCAAATAGGATCTCGTCAACAACAACATATTCAGAAAGTATGTTCACGGGATATACCTTGTCGTGGAGTAAGTCTGGTGACGTCCTACTACACGATGGTGTGCAACGCTCCTGGATTACATGGAAGGTACTTCTCTCCCATCCTCTGAACATGTCATAGGAAGATTCGATAGTGCTCCTTTCGTGTGGTGATGTACGCCGCTCGTAGCGTGTATGGATGGTCATTGACGTCCTCCGAACGCAGGCGTCTCAGCGTCTATGTCTCTACTTTGTCCACGTGGATGGACTGGAACTCCACGTCGCACTTCCTAAGCCGGAGGGAAGGAGTAGTCTTTGTGCGATGACGTTCTAGCATCGTAGTGCTCTCCTTTCTCACCTGAGGATAGTGACGGCTAGGGTTTAGGTACGTGAGTGTAAACTAAAAAGTCTCTCTCAATATCTTGTAAAGATATCGGTTATCAAGCCCCTTTAAATAGGAGACGAAAGGAAGTAGGGTTTCCTAAACCCATCGATAAATATAAAGACTGTGTTAATTTAGATGCTTGTGGATTAATTAGAATATGTTGGAATTAATTAATTAACCAAATAATCATATTAATTGATTAATTAATGTCAGACTGCATGCAATCGCTCGGGATGGCTCTATGGGCATGTATACCAACAGGATCCCACTTACACTTAGAGCCAATTACTCCAATTAATTGGCTCAAACATTTTAATATATTCCAATATTATTCTAATGGATTACATAAACATTTTAGTAATCAATGTGATTCAGAACAATTAATTCACAATTATACTCCTATTCTAACACATCCTATGTGTGTGACCCGGTAGGCTCCAAATTATGTTGGCAGTGATATCCATAATCATATTATGATTTCATAAGCAATGATTGGTATTTAGCAAGACTTCATTGCCACCCAAGTAATTGGAGAAGTTGGAGAACAACTTAACCTATCATTCATGACTGGAGTTATAGTGATTATATAGTTCCTTTGTCGTTGATATCCAGATTGAACTTGAGTCATGGAACTGTTATCCTCTTCAATGTTCAATCTATGTTCCTTGAACTAGAGCAGACTGTCTAAGATATATGTAAGCTCAATATCACATATTGACTCACATCAGCATGGCCATGCATTTCTTAGTCTAGCTAATCAAGTGGATGAAATATCAAACTCCCGTAGGAAGGACAAATTCCATCTACATCACTCACAGTCATCCCCATGTGTCACAATGCACCCAAGCACCATCTTTATGGCAATCTTTTTTCAGGACCACGGTGGATGATGTCAAGGTACATCGAACAACATGTGATAACTATAGTGACTTCAGGTCTAAGAACCACAATCACCACCATCACTATGATATGTGACTCTAACTACCAATCATGGTATCCATGTATCACTCTCAAGGTGGGTATGTCTGATACACTATTCTCTAACAAGATTCTGTGTATTTTCTTTGATATCTCCATATCATGGATAATGAGATTCTTCCATCAACCGACATACATTCTAATCTTATGTGTTATTGATGTCTATGGATGTTTCCACCATAACAACCGATTAGGGACAAAACATAAATACATACTCTTAGCATACATATGATCTCATTATTTAGGTCATCAACCTGAAGACATATGTCATTAAGTATATTATTCTATAGACATCTATAAGTTTTGTGGTCATCTCATAATACAAAACACAAACATATAGATTGGAAACTTGCCTATATTGATATGATCAATATAGGATTACAAATCGTTTACATAGTCTCCCATTACAATCATCAAATGATACTCTCTATGGGTATACATACCAACAGATTCTTACTTGCACTTATACACAATCACTCATGAATCTCAATCCAAGTGATCAAACATGTCTGTCATGTTTCTACTATGAAAGTTCTTTTATGAGCAGGTCAGCCATATTGTGTTTGGTAGGTACTCTACAAATCTTCACATCTCCTTGTTGTACGATCTCTTGTATGAGATGGAACCGTCGTAGAATATGTTTGGAATGTTGGTGTGATCTTGGTTCTTTAGCCTGTGCAATTTCTCTGTTGTTGTCACAAAACAACTCAATTGCATCACTAGTGCTTGGAACCACTCCAAGTTTAGAAATTAACTTCTTGATCCACACAACTTCCTTTGCATCATTAGATGCGGCAATATATTCAGCCTCTATTGTAGAATCCACAACAGTATCTTGATTGGAACTCTTCCATCTCACAGCTCTATTGTTCAAGCAAAACACAAATCTAGATTGTGATCTATAGTCACCTTTGTCAGTTTAGAAGCTAGCATCGGTGTAACCCGTTACCACAAGCTCTTCCTCACCTCCGTATACCAAGAATTAATATTTAGTCCTTCTCAAGTACTTTAGGATGTTCTTTACGGCTGTCCAATGACATTCGCATGGATCCGATTGATACCAGCTCATCATGCTCAAAGCATACGACACATCAGGACGAGTACATAACAGCGTGTACATGATAGATCCAATTGTTGATGCATATGGAATCTTAATCATGCATGCCCATTCATCACATGAACTAGGACATTAGGCTTTAGAGATTGTAACCCCATAGGACATGGGCAAGTTACCTCTCTTAGAACCCTCCATGCTAAACCTCTCTAGCACCTTGTCAATGTATGTGCTCTGGCTTAGGCTTAGAAGCCTTCTAGATCTATCATGACTTGGGATGCTTCGCCTAAATCCTTCATAGAGAAGGTCTTCCACATAGTATGCTTCACCTAAATCCTTCATATAGAAGGTATTCCCTAGACAACCTTTTACTATTTTAAGAGTAGGGACGTCATTTCCCATCAATAGTATGCCATCCACATACAATATGAAAAATATGGCAGTGCTCCCACTAACCTTTTTGTAAATGCAAGGTTCATCTTCATTTTGATTAAAGCCAAACTTTTTCACTACTTCATCAAAACGTAGATTCCATCTATGAGATGCTTACTTCAATCCATAGATTGACCTTTGTAGCTTACAGACTTTATTGGCTTCCTTCAGATTGATAAAACCCTCAGGTTGTGTCATGTACACATCCTTGAGTAAATTCCCATTAAGGAATCCTATTTTAACATCCATCTGCCAAACCTCATAGTCATGATAAGTTGCAATGGCAAGCATGATCCTGATGGACTTAACCATGGCAACTGATGAGAAGGTCTCATCATAATCAACACCTTGAATTTGACGAAATCCTTTTGCAACCAATCTACCTTTACAGGTTTGAACATTTCCATCCATGTCGATCTTCTTCTTGAAGACCCACTTGCACCCTATGGGTTTTACCCCTTTGGGTGGATCTACTAAGGTCCATACCTTATTGGTGCACATGGATTCCATCTCAGATCTCATGGCTTTGAGCCATTTCTCAGATTATGGTCTCTTAGTAGCTTATAGATAGGAAGTTGGCTCATTTGCTATGCCCAATTTGTCACTATCTTGAGTCACAAGAAATCCAAATCTCTCAGGCTCAAGTTCTGTCCTACTAGACCTAGGAGGTACCTGTGTTACATTTGGAACTTGAAATTCCACAACAATTTTTGAGTCTTCATGTTCCTTATGTACCTCATTGGGTTCTCTACTTTGTTGTTGATCTCAAACTTCTTTGAGCTCTACATTCCTCCCACTGATTCCTTTGGAAATAAATTCCTTTTCAAGAAATACAGTAGTCCTAGCGACAAACATTTTGTTGTCAGTTGGTGTGTAGAAGTAGTATCCCTGAGTTTCCTTGGGGTTTCCAACAAAATAGCATTTTTCAGATTTCGATCCAAGCTTTTCAAGAAATTGTTTCCTAACATAAGCTTCACATACCCAAATATTTAACATATACAAATTGGTACGATTCACATTCCATATCTCATATGGTGTCTTTTGAACTAATTTAGAAGGTACACGGTTAAGTGTAAACCATGCGGTTTCAAGAGAATATCCCTAGAATGATATTGGAAGTTTTGCTGAACTCATCATTGATCGTACCATGGCTAATAATGTATGATTCCTTCTTTCTGACACACCATTATGCTATGGTGTACCAGGTGGAGTCCATTGTGATACAATACCACAGTCTCTCAGAAGGTCCTTAAACTCTTGGCTTAATTATTTGCCACCTCGATCTGAATAGAGTTCTTTAATACTCTTACCAATTTTCTTCTCTACTTCATTCATGAAAGTCTTGAACATTTCAAGAGTTTCTGACTTGTTTTTCATAAGATATACATAGCCATACCCACTGAGGTCATCAGTGAAGGTAATGAAGTATTGATAGCCTCCTCTAGCATTTGATCTAAAAGGTCCACATACATCAATATGTATGAGCCCTAGCAGATCACTGGCTCTCTCACTGTGTCCACTGAAAGGAGTCTTTGTCATCTTGCCTAATAAACAAGCCTCACATGTCTCTAATGATTCAAAATCAAAAGAGTCTAGATAACCATCCTTATGGAGTCTAGATATGCGCTTCTCATTTATGTTCCCAAGACGACAATGTCATAAGTATGTTTTGTTTGAGTTTTCAAGTTTTATCCTTTTAGTATTTACATTGTATATGCTAGTCTCAAGTTCTAACAAGTAGATACCATAAGACATAGGGGCATTTCCATAAAAGATATCGTCTTTAGAAATAGAAATCATTCCATTCTTAATGTGAAATTCCACTCCACTCTTGTCCATACAAGATACTGAAATAATATTTCTATTAATGGCGAGTACATAATAGCAATTCTCTAATTCTATTACAAGGTATGTAAGCAAATAAAAACTAATAACTCCAACTACGATGGCAGCAACTCTTGCTCCATTAGCGACCCGCAGCTCAACTTAGCCCTTTTGTAAAGGCTTACTTCTTATTGGATCCTACATATTTGAACATATGTGAGATCCAAATTCAGTATCCAGTACCCGTGATGAAGAAGTATTTAAGTTTATCTCAATAACGTATATACCTAAAGTGTAGATCTCTATCCCCTGCTTCTCCTTCCTCAGTTCCTCTAGGTAGAGAGGATAGTTTCTTTTCTAATGTCTAGTCTAGTGACAATGGTGACAACTTCCTTCTTTGGAGATCCCACCTTTAGCTTTGAGCACGGATGACTTTGGCTTATGCCTGGCTTTAGAACCTTTATTAGCCTTGTCTTTGCCTTTTGACTTTCCCTTTGTCCTGCTGATCATCATCATAGACTTGGCTTGTCTTTTTTCATTTGTGCTTTAGCTGTCCTCAACATGCCCAACAATTTTGACAACGGCTTGTCAAGATTGTTCATGTTGTTGTTCACAACAAAATGACTATATGATTTAGGCAACGATTTTAGAATCACATCAGTGGCCAACTCTTAACCTAGGGGAAATTATAGCTTGGATAGGCTTTCCACATACCCAATAAAGTGAGTATGTGGGTATCGAGTCTCCCTCTTTCATCTTGATTCTGAACAAAGCCTTGGAGACATCATATCTCTCCTATCTTGCGTGATGATGATACATGTTCTTAAGATGTGTTACCATCTCCATGACATTCATATTCTCATGATGCTCTTGCAACTCATAGTTCATTGAGCACAACATCAGGTACTTGACATCTACGACATCATCAAGGTGCTTCTTGTAAGCATCCTTTTCAGTCTTGGGCACATTTGAGGCGGGTTCCACTGGCTCTGGTATTTCAAGGACATAGAGCTTATGCTCCTGCATGAGAACAATTCTCAGCATTCTAAACCAGTTTTGAAAGTTGATTCCAGTAAGTTTGTCCTTCTCAAGGACCGGTCGCAATGAGAATGTGTGAGTGTTGTTTGCCATTTGATTGCTACAAAAGAAAAAGTTAGCATTTAGTCCAAAACATTTTGACTTGTAAAGATTCGATAAATGAGATTAATTAGGCCTTTAATTAGTTACGCTCTCACTATTTTATTCAAATTGATAGCTCTCACTATCAACTCAGAAGATTACAGCGTACAACCTTCTAGTGAGCCAAGATCCAAAATAATTAGATCAATGCCCAGCCAACGCCGGCGGCAAAGACAAAAAACTAAGGTAGGCAACTTTTGCCAATTGCATCATATGCAACTCTTGGATAGATGTGTTGTTTTTTGAGATAATGGAATAGAAGCACGCTTAATGATAAAAAAAAACTCTTGGATAGATGATCATGCACAACTCCTTGCCATGATGCATTTGTGTGCCTCTATCAAGGTTCCCTAGTTAAGTCCAACCCATAAGCCAACACGAGGAGTGTGCACCCTATGGAGGCAGACCTACACACCCACCATCACACTTCTACAAGATAGACAGTGTACCAGCGTGCCCACACATAGTCAATCAAGCTTTTCATGTGTGTTTCTTTATGGAAGGCAACTAAAATAATATTATTAATTGAGGGGTTTTATTAATATATATATATATATATACAAACACCACATACTTATAGTACGTATCATGTACTACTATATACACAACCACAAACGATAGACATGCAATCACAAACACAAAAACATCGTTTATGGCCATACTATTGTAATCCTTTAGAGTCACAAAGGATTATGGTACACCTAAGGTCTTATGCATCTCATGCAATAACCCCTATGAATCAACCTGTAAGGATCAACATTACAATGAACAACTTCATGGATGCTCTGTGAGGTTGGAACTTCAAGTTGTTTCTCCATGGATGCTCCTTGGAGTTGGATCTTTAGGTTACTTCTTGGAATTGGATCTTCATGTTGCTTCTCCATGGACGCTCCTTGGACTTAATTGGATGTTCAAGTGGCCTCCTTACATCAAGTTTACAAAGACTAAAACTAATCCTCTATCTATTACATCATATGAGTACAAATATAAAGATAAAGAATTAATTACACTTTGAAATAAGAGATGAGGCTCGGCATGCAAGCTGAATACTTTATACAAAGAATCCACGTACAACCATTATACATCCATAGTATTTAAAAACAACATATCCACAATACTCACAACCACATTCATTCACAACATTCACAAAAGGGGATTCTAGGCCATAATTGTGCATGTATTCACTTAAAGGAGACATGTATGATATCATAGGTATATCTACATATACATATATACATATTAAAATTGTAGTCCTTTTAATGCAAGATATTCCCCATTAAATAAATTTTTGACTCCCACACAGATTATGTGGGGTACACAGGGGCAGCGCCTCTATGCGGGGATTTCGTTCCCTGGTCAGAGGGTGGGGGTCAAGGGGAGGCCACCCCTCATGGGGTCTCAGGGGAAAAGCCCTTGAAAGGTCTATGAAATTTGACTTCTGTGCACTTAGGAAAATCAGTATTTTCCATAGTCGACTCCGTCTAAAATGTCAAAAACAGAAGCTTGAGGCATATGTGGAATTAGGTTTAGATATGCATATTAGTAGTTTTAAGTTCTCATCATATACAACCACAGAAAATGGTATACAGTGATTTGATTATATCAAAACAAATCCAAATATGTTGTAGATCAACATTGTTGTGATACCACTGTTGGTTTTTTTGGAAGGAAACATGTGAGGTGGAAGTAACAAAATAAAATATGTTTCCACACAACCCACAACAGGATCTCGTCGACAATAGCATATTCAGAAAGAGTGTTTGTGGGATATACATTATCGCGGAGAAAGTTTGGCGACATACCACTGTACGATGGTGTGCAACGCTCCTGGCTTACATAGACGGTACTTCTCTCCCATCCTCTGAATGTGTCACAGGATGATCCAATGGTGCTCCTTTCGTACGGTGATGCATGCCACTCGTAGCACGTATGGACGGTTGTTGACATCCTCCGAATGTAGGCGTCTCAACGTCTACGTCTCTATTTCATCTATGTGGATGGACTGGAACTCCACATCGCGCTTCCTAAGCCTGTAGGAAGGAGTAGTCTTTGTGCGATGACGTGCTAGAGTCACAATGCTCTCCTTTCTCTCCTAAGGACGGTGATGGCTAGGGTTTACGTACGTGAGCGTAAACTGAAAAAGCTCTCTCAATATCTTGTAAAGATATCGGTCGTCAAGCCCCTTTAAATAGAAGATGAAAGGAAGCAAGGTTTCCCCGTCGATAAATAGAAAGAGTGTGTTAATTAAAATTCTCATGTTAATTAGAATATTTTAGAATTAATTAATTCACCAAATAATTGTATTAATTGATTATTTAATACCTGACTCCATGCAACCGCTTAGGATGGCTCTAAGGGCATATATACCAATACCAGTTATGTATAAACTAAGTTTGGCTAGTGGTATTGGATAATAGCGAGATGTCATGGGTTCTCAGTTGTACAGTAATTGTTGTATTTGTATCTCCATTTCAAAAGGGCCAGATGCAGCTGTCCAACTTCCATCACACACGCTTCTGCTACGTTTTCACTACTTTTTTGTCGACCAGTACCTGGGACATCCAACTCACCAAAGCTAAAAAAATTAATCTGTTGAATATCTAAAACCCCAGAATTTGTTGATTTTGCATTCTTTAATTCATGTATTGCTGGTATCTAGTCAAAACCAGCAAAACAAACATTCCCTTTATGACCTCCTTCTCCACAAATAACACATTTCATTACCTTTCCAACTCTATCTTTCATTTATTCCCAAAATCTTTCAACTGTCAAACTTCTGAAGCAATCTTTTGAGTTTGAGCGGTTATAGTCTCTAATGCCTTAGATTCAACTATTGTCCCTTCAGTGGTAACCTTTTTAGATACTCCCTTGTCATGATCCAAACTGGCGTGTAAGGTTACCATGTTATCAATTATCTTCATAGTTTTGTTTGGATTTTTACCCAAGAAATCACTGCTTGCAACTACATTTTGTGAGGTTTTTCAACAGAGGTAAGGCCATTATAGAAAGTTGTTACTAAGAAACCCTTGTCATAATTTTGGTGAGGGCATTCCCTATGATATTCTTAGAATCTCGTCCAAGATTCATACAGGTTCTCACCTGGCTTCGGCATTAAGTTGGTGATCTTGTGCCTGTTTCTAAGGGTCTTCTCCACTAGATAGAACTTGGTGATAAAGGCATCAGGAGAATGTTCTCATATGTTGAAGCTTTTGTCTGGTAATGCTAGGTACCAAGATAAAGCCTTATCTCTCATAGAGAAATTAATTCCCTTGTAGTAGATAACCTCTTATGGAACCTTGTTCATCTTGATGGTGTCATATATGTTCTTAAAAGAATCCAGGTGGTGATAAGGATTTTCATCCAAATACTTTCCTCCAAAATGTCTTATTTTGGATCATACTTATAACTGCTAGCTTAAGTTCAAAGTTTGCAACATTGAATTGAGGGATGATGATCGAGCATCTAGATTCATTTACCCTTGTAGAAGCTAGATCACGAAGAGAAGGGCATGAATCCTCTTCATTATCTCCATTGTTGTCATTGTTGTTTCTATTTTTTCTAGCTTCACTAGGTGGGACATCTTTAGCCTCATGGTAATGTTATTCATCCTCTTCTTCCTCATGGCACTCTTCGTAATGATCTTCATTGTGTCCCTCATGAAGATGCTCCACCCTTAGGATGGGAATGACCGGTACACTACGAGGAGGTGTGATCCTTGCGGTTGGTGGTGAATGTGGTCCGATTTACTCAAGCTTCCTGAAATAAGTCGCACAATTGAGTTAGATATTAGACGTGTGATATGAGATATTCAAGAAAGTGAGAGTTATCAAATATAAAATTTGTGGTCAAGTCTATTACTAGACTTGAGGCACATGTATATGCTAAGTAGATTTGGGTTCTTAAAAGTTCTGGTTGCACTGTTCCTGACAACGATGCCAAAAAGTTGATCATGCCAAATTGTGCATCCAAAAAGGAACAGATCTAGAGCAATCAGACTTTTAAATTTATAACACGACACTTAGGCCCCCAAAACGATAACAACGGGGTCTAGTGTAATAGATCGGGGTTGAACATATGGATAAGGGTGGTAAGTCTTAAGATCCTAAGAGCCTTGGCTTAGTTACACTGGTCGAAAGGTAATATAAGGTGTGTGCTCCTTATGGAATGGTGATACTCTAACAAGCAAGAAATAAATAGTAAAGTAAAATGAAAGATAAAACAAAAGAGAAAGAATGCTAAAGGATAGGAAAATAGGGATGGGGGAACTTGGATTCGGTTTCACCATCTAAGATCTCTCACCAACAAGCAATACTCACACCCATAATACACCCTTAGAAAATTTACAAGCAATCATCATAAGTGTATATTCCCTCCTCTCTTGAGCTTAGGATATATCATATTATAAGGTTGTCTCTCTCTTGAGATGGCAAACAAACAATTACAATGCAAACATATGTTCATTAGATTAAGCATTCCAACATTCCCATGCATTCATGAAACTCCATAACTCTTAGATATAGGTTAATACTACTCTTTCAAGGTATTAACAATCAAACAACACAAGATGGTAGCTAAGCATGCAATTGAAGAATTAAGAACAAGAGTATGGCGATAAACATTTCTAAGAGCATATATTCAATGGATATAAGTATTTACATGTTGGGAGAGCCTTAGTGGCTACTTCCAACCCAAGTTAAATAAATAGCCACTCATGGTGGTGAGTGACGTGGTAGAATTACAAATAGAATGAGACACAGAAGAAGGTGAACAAATCAGAGAAGAAAATGAAAGATACACCAATAATAACCCAGACGATCCAAGGTTAACGTTGACCTCCTTCTTCTCTTTGAATCTAGTGATGATGTTGAGGATGGTTTTCTCTCTTATCTTCCTTCTCTTCAAGAAAGATTCAAGTGTTTTTTTAGGGTGGTATAGGAACTCTGGCCTTTGGACTCTCGTCCTCTAGGTGTAAAGAACTGATGGAATTGGCAAAGTTCGATGGAAGGGAAGCACTTGAGCAACATCTATTTTCAATCTTTGACAACACCAACACCACAAAAAGTAATCGGTCCCTCTTTAATAGCAGAGGGTCTTCTATTTATAGCCCATAGTGTGGGACTCAAGGTGCTCATAAGTGTGTTTTACTTGTACTCCAAGTTTCCTGAGCACATACCTTGGGGCACTTTATTAACTAACTTGGGTGAGTTATGTGCATAGTAACGCCATCGGTAGTCAACAACGCGGGCAAACCATCAGTTGGTTTGCCTTGTCTGCTTGGCCTTCGATAGGTGCCCACAGGCACACCATCAGAAGGTGAAGGCTCATAGATCCTTCAGAAGAGTAGGTCATTAGGTGAGCCATTGGAAGATGGTGGGTCTTTGAGCCTTTGGTACATGGCTCCCAACCCAACCATCAAAAGGGGCACATAGTTTGGCCTTTGGTTCTTGGATTAGTAACTCCCCATTTAGCCATCATAATGTAATCCATGCGACCTTCGCATGATGGGTACCAACAGATGTTTTGTCCATTACCTTCTAATGGTAAGACATCCAGAGCATGCTTCTGAAGACCATTGCTCATAAGAATAATGGAGGGTCAGATCGATGGGCTCTTAGGTCGATGGTCCATCTGGTGTGGTGACAGTGAATGGAGAGAAACCATCGATTGTGGAAACTGATGGGAATCTTGCCCAAAGGTTAGGATCATTACTTGATGAATATTCTACATGAAATGACTAGTTAATCCTGATTCAAGGCATAAATGGTGAACATGAACAAAATGTGACAAATTTAAAGCAAGTTTGTATAATGGGAGGAAATTAAGGACAAAATTAGGCAATAAATATCCACAAAATTGGATGTTATCAGAACCACATCAAGCTCAACATAAATATTATTGATTTTTTCTTTCGTGTGGGTGTCCCTACGATAAAGAGCATCCTGATTATTTGTCATCTAAAGTTCACTGAAATTATGTGTGCTTCTCTATAATCTTGTCCTTGCTCTACTGATTCTTGGATTCATCTTTTGCTACTCCCTCCATGAGTTCTCTACTATTTTTCTCCCAAGTCTTCTCAAGAATGCTCAATACGGAAGTGTGCCTCACTCCAACATCTTATGATCATGAAGGAAACATGGAATTTAGGGAATGTCAGTATCTAACAACTCCTTGGCTGAATATTGACCCACCAATGTCCTTTTATGCAAGTACAATATGTTGAAGCCAAAGTTTTCTATGGCAAGATGAAGATTAAGGATGGAAAATTTTCTATTGCTATTTGAGTTCTCTCCTCTAGTGGTGTTTCCCCTCTAACCTCTCTACACATTTGGAGTTTGAAGAGAAACACCCTCAACACCCCCCTCTTATGGTCCAACCTACATTTAATATTTATTTCTCTCCCTTTGTTTCTTCTCATGCTATGGTACAAGAGACAATCTTATCCTTCTAGAAAGGGACAACTTCTGCATGTGACAGTCTTCGTGCACAATACCTTCTTGAATCTATATGTGGTGCGATAGTGGTCATTCAAGATGACTTTTTAAATGTAGTGTCAATTGTGGTCAACCTTCAACAAGCCATTTGTTGCCCTGCTTGCCTAGCACCCTATGTTTCCAGTGCCCCTTTGACTCCTCTTATCAAGCCAGACAAAGACATTCAACCTATCATAGTTGGAAAGATTTGGCATCAGTGTTGTGTACAAGGTTGCAATGAAGGTTGTCTGGCAAGATGCATTCAATTATCTTAAGGATCGTCAATTTGGTGTTTGTATTCCTGGGGTTTTGAATCCTTATTGCTCACTGTCACTCACCTTGTCTATGACCGATAACATTTTATTACTCTTTATGATGGCCCTTGTTGACTTCAGTAATGCCTCCAATATGGTTGACATATCCACCATATTTTAGGAGGTCTATCTCCATCGCCCATATATTGCACATTGGATTGAATTCTATTACATCTCAACAACTTTTCTTTACATGGATCAGAGTGAGTCTCTTTTCTCCATAGCTGGTGTTCAACAATGTGATTTGTTGGCCACTTCTTTTTTCCTTGTCTCTTTATCCTCTTAGTTTGCAACTAAAGAATGAATGTCACATTGACCTTATTGATTTTCATCTTGATGATGGCACCCTCATTGGTGATACTACCAAAGTCTCCAAGGCACTATCTATATTAAGAAGACAAAAATGTTTTGGCCTTCAAATGATCTAAGAAGAGACATAGAGTTTGGTATATTTCCTACTAGCACATCTCGTCCTGTGTGCGGAGTGAAGATTATAGGAGATCATGTTTCCATAGATCCAGGGTTTGCCTTAGATCTTCTCAAATAATGTGTTCCTAAAACCCTTGCCATGATGGATCACTTATCTTTACTTCAAGACATATAATGTGAGCTTCTTCTTCTCCAATCATGTGTTGGGATGTCCAAGTTGTTGCTTGATTGTTGAACAATACCCCCAACATCTATCAACTTTTCATTGGATGGTTTTAATTGTGGGACCCATCAATGTTGAGAATGTGTTGTGGTTGGCGATGACCCATGCTTTACTAATCTATAGTGGCCCTTAGTCATGCTTGCATTTCATGTAACAGGCTTGTATGGTCTTGGAATATGGGCATCGGATCCTTATGGGCTAACTGGAAATGTGCAACCTGTAACCCATGTGTGGGGTGCAAAAGGGTTCGATCCTTTTATCCCGGGAGGGATGGCTTCTCATCATATTGTAGTGGGTACATTGGGTATATTAGTGGGCCTATTCCATCTTAGTGTCTGTCTGCCTCAACATTTCTACAAAGGATTATGTACGGGAAATATTGAATTTAATGCACATCGGAGGGTTGGACATCAAATCTTCCCATGATGTCAACAAGTTTTGTTATGTTTTCTCTTAGATACACACCCAAGAACTCTAAGACCGCATCCTAGTAGAGGTTAGATCTATGCCTACATGAGATTTTTTATTACCATACATGATGTCGTACATAAGATCTTATCGTCCTTTTGTTGGTTACAGTTATCACATATGCCTTCTACCACTCTAAAGACTTAGTCTATTTTTCCAGACATGTATTATATAATTGTTGTCCAATAGTTCACTACAAGTGGCCTCTCTAATCAACAAGTAGATATCTTTGATTCTCTCCAAGTCAGCCATGCACAAGACTTCCTACTTGTACTAGTACAAAAACCACCTCTAACTTTAGTTGAAATAGACATATAACATCATTTTCATACCAACACCTAAGTGGGCACCACTAGAGATAAGCGCTTATAATGTCAGTTTTTTGTGGATGCACAAACCAACGACTCAGTCCCAACCTCAGTTGCTATGATTTAAGAAACCAACACAGGTAAGCAACTTTGTCATATGCTTCTGGTGCAGCAACCGACGTTGCACTGCTAAACCATGTCATATTTTTAATTAACAAAGGTTTCTATATTGTTGGTTATATGTACAAACAGACAATGCAGACTAGTTGAGTCATCGGTTTTGTTGCTAAACTGGCGTCACAAACCAATTGATAGCACGGTCGTGTTGCCCAGCATGACCATTTAAGAGTAGCTATTTAATGTTTATTTTTTTCTAAAAACTAATGACTAAGACCATGTAGACCGTGTTGCCCAGCACAACCATTTTAGAGTAGTCCCATAATGCCAATTTCTAGCTTAAAACCGATGACTCGGACCTACAATGTCATTTTTCTTGGAACAATCGACACACATTTATGGTTTTTTTTTAAATAGTAGGTCTACATACTTGTTGTTCGGTTGTTCAACAAGATGCAGAACATGTAGTTCTGAACTATAGGTTCCATCCTATGTTCATTTTAACAATAGGCCAACAAACCTACAAAACTTGTAATAACAAACATGCAATCCACACCCACATATAAGATCCATTCTTCAATTCCATTCTAATGACATGTACAAATACCATTTTCATTATATTCATTCATCTTCATATTCATTCACACACATGTATATATACACCATTCACATATGCACCAATTCCATTCTCCTGATATGTAGAAATGTAATTCTCATTGTATTCATTCATCTTCACATTCATTCACACACATGTATATATTCATCATTGACATATGCACCTATAATTTACTCACATCAAATTTAAAGATGCAAGAAGTCATAAGCACCACATGTATATAGAAATAATGACATCAAAGTATAGAAAACTCATATTTTATCCCAATCAAATTCAAAGTTGACTTCCTTAACAAAGGCTTTTACCCATTTTTCTTGTATCTCATTTAGTTATTCTATTGTATAGGGCTTTGTCATGTCAAATAACTGCAAAGAGAGTGACATAATTTAAGAGTTTGATTTGATATTTTCATATTATCAAATGAGACTATTTAATTGTGATGATCAAGACTATATATATATATATATATATATATATATGTATATATGTATGTATGCAATTGATGTTTGGTGCTCCCTATCTAACAATCATGTCCATATACTGCATCAGAAAGTATGCACATGCCCAACCATTGTCTTGTACATGGCACTATAAATTTATCACCATACAAATGTTAATATATAAAAATAAGCATAATTGGTATAATTATGCATTGGAGTCAGAAAACTACCTCAACAATCTTTCAACTTCACACTTTCTTTTTTCTTATCCACCTTTCCTCCAACCTTTTTGAATTTTATAGCCCTATAAGCTAATTGTAACACATTGAATTGCATTAGTAAATACTCATGTATTTATATATGTTAATGAATGTAAAAATTTACTCACGTGAATAATGGCTTTTTCATTTTGTACTTGGTCAACCTTAGGATCTAGATAATACACAGTTAGCATCGAGGGGACAATAATCAACAACACCCAATGATTATTCTAAGTGAAAAGAAGGAAAATAAAATAAAACTCAAAATCTACAGTGAAATGCAATTCCTAAGTCAAAATTATAAGCAAAGTAACTGAAACTTACTCAACATTGAAAAGAGTTATATCGTGCTCTTTTTCACATTACTAAAATATTTAAAAGTGGTAGAGCACTATTTGATAATAGATGTAGGGTCTTTACTTACACGACTAATAAATGATGGAACTAGAAATACCACATGGGGTGGTGTAAACTTCATACACACCCTGTGTAAGCAAATACAAAGCGTATATGTTGTATGCATTAATATATAAGAAAATAGTTCAACATATATAAAACAAGGTATTTAACCATAAGATATCACCATATCCAAAGTTCCATGATAGATGTATTCAACCAAGAATAAGTAAACATCTCCACAACATCTAGCAAAAAATTACTAGTATCATGAGCTTGACCTACATCGTCATCCTTGATACTGACCATCATAGGCGACCCTTCTTCAAAGTTGACTATCCATACTGTCAACCCCCTGCAATTAGGACCTAGTGAGTCAAATAGGTCCTTTGCAATCCCTCAAGACATAAATTTAAATAAAGAGGATAATCATAACAAACAAGGCATATAGATTTTCAAGTATGGATGAACATTATGCAGATTTTCAAGAATGGATAAGCATTATAAAGATTTTCAAGTATGGATGAACATTATACAAAATTTGAACTTATATACAGATAATGAAATATGTATGTGGTGGGAAAGAGGGGACACATGCCAAAAATATTATCAGTGGCACCTTCCTATGTGGCAGCATCAAGATGCTAGGTGATCATTTTAATATAGTTTTTATCACGGATAAAGAAGAATATTCTAATCTGAATCAAAGAAAGTACAAGGCTAGAGACTGCCAAATACATTGACTCATTTGTGGTCCTTTTTATAAGGACAAAAACATGTGCAAAAGGGAGAGGCCTTTGTGCACACATATGGAAACAATTATAGTTATAGTGGAATAGTCATTTAGGTCATTAAAGAGAACAATCAGGGGTGGAGCGAGGGGGCAAGTAGAGGCCATGCCCCCCCCCAATATTTACATGATATACATATTTTCATATGTTAATGTTATTATATATGTAATGTGTAATGTATACAAGTCACTAAAAGACTAGTAGCCCAGCGGCACGGGGCTTGCAGCCATGTTTGTTGGTCACAGGTTTGATTCCCTGTTTCGACATTGCTTTCATTTTTTGCAATCCGTGTATGCACAACTTGCCTTAATATTGTTATATAAATGTTGTGTAATGAGTACAAATCAAAATGTGTAAATAACATAGCGGTGAGAAGCTTCTAGCTGTACATCTTGGTTGTAGGTTCAAGTCTCTATATGTGTTCCCCCCCCCCACGATGCAGTTCTGGCTCAACCAATGAGAACAATCAATACACAGACACACATAATCATAGGTACAATAATTTCCATATGATTCAATCTGTCAGTGAGATCTCAAGTTACCTAGTTAGCAAAATGCTAGTACAATCAAGCAGCCTCCCTTACTACTCATTAATATTGTCCAGGTTCCTTGGGGTTGGGCCCTGCAATGAGCTTGAACATCCAGAATGATTTAGGACAAGAGATGTAGAAAAGGGTGTGAGCAAATAAGGAAGGGGCTAGTGGATGAGAGGCCACGGGTGGCGAGGTTGAAGATAAGGGAAGGGGATTGGAGGAGAAATAGAAGGCAGGCAAAGGGGGAATCACATTGGGGAATTGATGAGGGGATTGGCAGTGGGAGTGAGATTTGTATATGACGACGAATGGATCTATAGTGGAGGGAAGCGGATCATGAAGATAGAGGACTAAAGTGATTAGGATTTTGCATAACTCAGATCATGTTTTCATCATCGTCACCTCAGATTGCATCGTCCTCTCCAACATCATCATCCTCAGTGAACGTTGCATGCATCTCTATCACCCAGCGCCTCAGATCACATCTTCACGAGACTATGGGATCATGCATCTCCACAGATGCAACATGTCTTCGTGCATTTTTGTCACCTGGCTCCTCAGATCATGAGGCGATGAGAATTGATAGAGAAGCTACTTGAGGTATTTGTGTGAAGATGAGATCGAGAACTTAGAGAGATAGAGGGGTCGGGAGACTAGAGAGAGGTGATTACTAGTGTTTGATAGGATTGTCAATGGGGATTACCCTTACCCGCCATGGTTAATTCCCCACTCCACCAATATCTTTACCCTCCCCTTGTCATTACCCTCTTACCCATAGGGTAAACATGTAGGGTAAGGGTAAAGCGGGAATTTATATGAATTTTTCTATTTTGTGTTAATATTAGTAATAATGGCCTAGCTAATACATTTATATATTTGAGAGAAATATCAAGATGCTCTAGAATGGATTTTAAATATCCAAAATGATTCTATGTAATCTTATACAATATTAAATACATGGTTTGTGTTGTATTGAATGTATATATAAATGGTAGTACCCTAAAATTAGTGTGAACAAATAAATTGTTCCCAAAAAATTAAGAATGTTATAATAAAATAATATTAAATGACGATATGTCATAAAGAGTATTGTTGGAAACATACATATCTTACACCCTCTAAAATGTTGTTGCATCCAAACAATAAATCACAAATAAAGTAGATAACACCGCCTCACATATGTATCAAATGATAAAATAAAATATGAATTCTTGTAATTATATACATGTTTGTCTTACAGCACACAAGTATTTAATGGAACATAAATTTCTTTTATACATGTGTCTTGGACATCCAAATGGGGGTTGTATACACAACCAAGTTAACAACATAAGAAGTAGAGAATAATATTATGTATTGTATAAAATGATGGCCACATAATATTAAATATTCCATAGACTCAAACAACACAATGATGTTACATTTTATATATTTTACATATACACTGGCGGGTAGCGGGCTAGAGGGTCTGGGTAATGTCTTACCCTTACCCTTACCCATTAAGATATTGGGTTATAGGGTAGTGGGTAGGCGGGTAAAGGATAAGGAAATCCTTTAACCTTCCCTTTCCCCTTCCCCTTCCACTACAAGGTATGGGTAAAGTATAAATGGGTTTACCCTTACCCATTGACAGCCCTAGTGTTTGACAAAATGGGGGATAATGGTGCCTGGCGGGGATTGGCTTGAAACTTAACCCAAATAGGGAATCCCCATTAGAACCCACAACATAAAAACCAGCCCATCTTAACCATCATTAATTGAGCCCAGCTGCATTGGGTTTATTGGGTTATGGGTTTCGGGGCATATTTTCCATCCCTATCAACTACTACCAGTCCTTCTACCCACCTCGCCACTGCTCCTCAAGGTAACTTTGGGGTTTCTATGCTTGCTACCAGTTCCAACTGGATTGTGGACTCAGGTGTGTCACAACATATGACGGGTATTCCTCATCTTCTAACCACATTTGATTCCTTTGTTCCTCACTCCTCTATCACCATGGAGGATGGATCGGTTAAATGAGTAACTTGGTGTAGCATTGTTCCTATCTCTTCAAAAATCAGGTTAACTATTGTCCACTTTGTTCCAAACTTTTCATACAATCTAATGTCTATAGAAAAAATTGTTGATTCCCTTCCATGCTTTGTAACATTTGGTCTAACCTGGTTTTATTTTACAGGATTGGAGGGATTAGACAATGATTGGATAGGAAGTATGCTCTGGTGATCTCTATTACTTCTCATGCCCACCCTCTAGTCCATCACAAGCTATTCACGCATTCACACCACTTCAACAACATCTACGGCATGGCCATCTACCTTTAGACAAGCTTAAACTATTACATAGTTCTTTATCTTCATGTTCTTCTATTCCCTATAACGCATGTCAGATAGGAAAACACCATCGTGTGTCCTTCTCGGACCATACATGTAAACAATCATCCCAAATGTTTGATTTAGTTCATAGTGATGTGTGTGGTCCATTCAGGACTACTAGTTACAATGGCTACATAAATTTTCCTTTGTTTGTGGATGATTTCTCTATAATGACATGGCTTTATTTACTTTGAAATCGTGATGAGGTTTGTATACTAATTTGTGAGTTTCACTAGTTGGTTTTAGTTTGATTTTCAACTTCCATTAAGATTCTTTGAACTGACAACACCCTCATATATACCCAAAAGGTCGTCACCTCTTTTTATCGTGATGTGGGGATGATTCATCAATTTTCATGTGCATACTCTCTACAACAAAACAACAATGGTGAGCGTAAAAATTGCCATTTACTTGACATTACACACTCTCTTCTCACTCATGCCAACTCACCTAAATGTTTTTGGTCTGATGTTGTCCTCACTGCCTACTTTCTTATTAATCGTCAACCTTCCTCTGTTCTCAAGAATCGAACTCCTTTTTTCCATTATTTACCCTCAATCTACACCTTTTCATCTACCGCCTCAGGTTTTCAGTTGTGTTGCCTTCGTTCATAATTTTGATCCCAAGTCCAGAAAGCTTTACCCTCAAGCTATTCAAATTGTGTTTCTCGATTATCCTTTTTCTCAAAAAGGGTACAAGTGTCTTGACCCTAGATCTGGTAGAATCCACATCTCTGTGGATGCAACCTTTCATGAGGATTAAATCTTCTTTTCATCATCCTCACCCATGTAGATCATATTGATACTATGGTCCCTCTACCTAATCCATTCATTCCATCAACCCCACCACCATTACCACCATCAACAATGCCAAATTGGCACATGGAAGATGAGTCAACGACTGCATATGCATCATCTTCATCAGTTCCATACCAATCTAATCTATCAATGGCACTACACAAAGGTATATGCTCTTGTACTATCAAACAACTCATTACCAACACTTGTTGTCTAACACATCTTTCTTCTTCTTCCTCATCTTTTGCTACTTCCCTGGACACAACATATGTCCCTAAGTGTCAAGCAGATGATCTATGTCATCCTGGATGGAAAGCTACCATAATGGAAAAAATGCAGGCTCTACACTACAACAAGACATGGGATCTTGTAACCCCACCAATAGGGAAAAATATTGGAGGTTGTCTGTGGGTTTTCTCTGTCAAGCACAAGTCGCATGGATCTATTGAATTACTCAAGGAATGACTGATTGCTAAAGTATTCACCTAAACCTTTGAAGAGGATTAATTTGAAACATCCTTTCTAGTAATAAGGATTGTCTCTATTCACATCCTTATCTCCCTTGCATCTCACCTTGACTAACCTCTCTATCATCTTGACATCAAGAACACTTTTCTTCATAGAGATCTCCTACAAGGAAGTCTACATGTAACAACTACATGGGTTTGTTGTTGAGGGGGTGTCTTCTCACAAGGTGTGTCATCTTCGACCCTCTCTCTACAACCTCAAATAGTCTCCACGGGCCTAGTTCAAAAAGTTAAGTGATGTCCTTGCACAACTTAACTTTTAGAGATCATCCACAAACCAATCCTTATTCTTCTTCAAGTCCTCCAAAGGCCATGTTCTTGTTGTTGTCTGTGTTGACGACATCGTCATCACCAGAAATGATATAATGGGGATATTTCATCTAAACTAGTCCTTGCAAGCACATTTCTAGACAAAGGACTTGGGCACCTTGCGATACTTCCTTGGAATTGAAGCCCTTCGCTCAGCCTCATGGATCAGCTTATCACAACAACGCTATGTCTTGGACCTACTTTAGGAGGCCAACATGACAGAAGCTAAACTGGTCTCTACTATGATGGACTATCATATGAATCCTATGCATGAAGGAGAACTTTGTGTTGATCCAGAGAAGTATCATTATATAGTCAGAAAGTTGATTTACATGACCATTACTTGACCAGATATTACCTATGTTGTTGGGGTAGTCAGCCAACACATGAGTGTACCACTTCAGGTCCACTAGTCCAACATTCAATGCATTCTTCACTATCTCAAGAGTGCTCCAAGATGAGGATTTCTCTACAAACATCCTAGAACCAAGTTAATATCTAATTCTGGATATGCAGATGTATATTGGGTTGGTGATTCTAAAGACCGATAGTCCACTTCTGGCTATAGTGGCATGATTGGTACTCACCCAGTTTCTTGGAGGAGTAAAAAACAAGTTGTGGTACCTCGCTCCAGCACTAAGGTAGAATATTGGCAATGGCTCATGCATGTTGTAGTCTACAATGGGTCCAATCTATTTTGACTGAGTTTGGAATCCCTTTCTAAACTCCAACTACTTTATACAATGATAACCAAGAGGCTATACACATAGCTAATAATCCAATATTCCATGAGCAAACAAAACACATTGAAGTCGATTGCCATTTTATGCGGGACCTGGTCAAATCCAAGCAGATCATCACTCCTCACATTAGGACAAGTGATCGAGTTGAGTACATCCTTACCAAACCTCTTCCCCATGCTTTATTCAAATACATGGTCTTTGAGTTGGGACTTCACAATGTTTACTCTCCAACTTGAGGGGGTGTGTTGGTATATTTGATTAGTTGGGATTAGGCCAATTGTGTTTTCCCTTTATTTATGTTTATCCCATGTACTCCCTGGCTCGTATACATAGGAGACCAGTTCTCTTATTTCACTTAAGGAAAACACTCCTTTATTCACAGTCGAACAATAAAATATAAGTGATACAGAATGGTAAATGCACATCTACCATTTAAAAGAATAAAATGCATGCCTCTAGTATTGATTGAAACTTGGATCAATTAACATTCCTTATGTGTGATCCCCATGCATATAAAAGTCAGTGTTAGCTTCAACATTTGGTGTTGTCAAGCCAACTAAGAATGGACTTGAGTCATCATACTTGTCATAGTACTCTTCTTCATCTATAGGACATGCAACGAGTTGCCTTTCACCATGAAGAACAACTGACCGTTTTTCATTTGCAAGATCATCAATATAAAATACTTGCTTTTCCTATAATGCCATTATGAATGCTTCACCCTTCTCACCAATCTTTTCAAAATTCACTAATGTGAAACCCAATTCATCCACTACAAATCCTTTGGTGTTATCAATCCAATTACACCTAAAGATTGGAACTCTCTAATCTATGTAGTCAAACTCCCATATGTCTTCACTGACACCATAATATGACATTTTATCTTCACGTGGACTCTTATCCTTCACACTAGAGAAACACAATGAAGACGCTTGAAGGGTACTGACACAAATTTATCGTACGTAGTATGCAAGCGAATGTATCGAAGTAATAAGGCCTTGTAAGGCCCGTGTCAAACACGGGGAAGTGCTTCTCCAGAAGACTACTACTAACTACGATCAAATCTGCTAAGCCGGTTGTAATTGGTTGAATTGGGTTGAACAAAAGAACAAAAACAAAAATAAAGTGAATTAAAGGTGGAATTAATCAGAGATGGGGTGAATTCCTTAGGATAGTGGTTTCACCACAGACAACACTAATGATCAATCTCGCACACACTAACACCTATTATCTCAATCCTTAGATAAGGAGCCTATAGCCATAATTACCTGCTCCTACAGTGTAATTCACTACCTAATCTAATGCCAATCCTACTTCCATAGTTATTGGTTGCTTATGTGGCGAGTCGGTAGTACCAAGTTCTGGGATTTTTTTGTGCTTTTGAATTTGTAGACTCGGTATACCAAACTTGGGTGTGACCAAAAGTCAGTAACACCGATTAGAATAGTCGGTGGTTGCAAGGCCCCTAAACTTGCTTAATGAGTTGAATAAGCTTAATTATCATAATTGAATTCTTATAACCCTAATCTAACCTTGTGATATGCTTTTAAATCATAATACAAGCTTAATTTTCGAATTTGGTCCAATTTGGACACTATTTGAGCAAGTTATGCAATTTTATGCACATTTTGGACTTTTCTACAATTTACCCAATTGAGATATTTCTCTACAATTTATCACTTGCATTATGTTCCTTGGATATTCTCTCATCATTATCGATCTTTTTGAGCCATGGGGAACCTATTTAAACCTTGGTTTGAATGTGTTTTCTCCAAGGGTATTTTAGGGTTTACCCATTCATGGATGACCTACCTTTAGTAGCTATCAACTAATGAATTATTTGTTTTGCTTGGAAATTAAAGAAACGAGGTATAATCATGTCTCTATCTATGATGGGAGAGCTACTTATGTGTGTGCTTGTATATTCTTAATAGTTTAAGGCCATGGACACTTGGAAAGATACTAGAACTTCAACTTTTTCTTTTTCTTTATCTTAAAGTTTCATATACTTATACCTAAGCACCAAAATGAGCCATTTTCTCTCCACCACTTCCCTCCTTCTATGAACCTCATTCTCCCTCTATTCTTATATGAATTTCCTGTCCAAAAAAAGAAGAAAGAGGGGATCTTCTTGGAAAAAGAATCTAGGGTTGTAATTGACTTCCTTTTAGGGTTAGAAAAGCTTCCTTCTAGTGATCTTGACCTAAAAGAGTAAGAATCCCCTTCTTTCCTCCATTTATTTCTTTTTTATCCTTCCTCCTACCTTTCTCTAGGTCGGCTGCTTACTGTTTTATGGTAGAAATTGCTCTAAAGCTCTAAAACCCTACCTTTCTTGCTCCTTATGATTAGGGTTTGCTCATTTGATGAAGAAAGGTGCTAGATGGACAAGTTCACAACTTATGCTTGGATTTTCTACCCTACCTGCTCGAGTTTTCTTCTATTTGGGGTTTCATATTTTAATTAGAGGCAAGTTTTATAACTTTCTCCACGTTTATTTCTTACCATAAGCTTGCTAGATCATGTACTTGCTTTTAAATGATGATCCATGCACTAAAAAGCTATGCTTGACTTGGATTTTGATTTTTATAATGTTCCCTGTTATGATTTCAGTTCTAGATGAACCTGTGATCATGTGTATGTTATTCCTAAGGTATAATATGACTTGGATCAGGTTGGTTTGACAACCTATGGTGCTAAGCACCTATCAACCAATGGTCAATTTTAGGGTTTTAAGCTGATTTCTTCTATAAACACATGACCCATTGGTGGTACCATTGCAACAAACGATGGTGTTGTCTTCATGACAACTGATTATGGTGACCAAGGGTGTCAACTGAAGTTCACCCCTTAGGTCAGGTTTTTGCCTAATTATAATCTTAATGATCAACAACTAAGTACCCTAATGATGCTATCAATCAATGGTGACATTAGCTTGATATTTGATGGTGATTAATGAATATATTTTTGATCTAACAACCTATGGTGACTTAATGGTCACTACTGATGGTGTATCAGGTCTCCACAACCTATGGTGAGTTAAGCATGTAGTTTTAGCATAAATTAAGCCTTAAACCAAGGGTTTCTTGGGTCATTTGATGCAATGGTCGGATCTATACTACAATTGATGGTTTTAATATATGAACTTGACCTAATGGTTAAGATTTAATGCTTCTTCATCCAATAAATTTGGAAGGATGCCTAATGTAATATTTTGGTCCTAATAAAGTGATTTACATGTTTTCCTTTATGAGATCAACTTAATAAGCTCATTTATTGACGGCTTGTTTTAAATAGACAATCGCTTATGGTTTTACCCTACTCTTAATGGAACTTTTAATGTTGTTAATCAAGGGATGTCTAGGGTTAAATGGTGGCTCTTTCTAGAGCACAACTCAAGGACTTCATAGTTGGTTTATCCAAGGTGTTTACTTGTGTAAACAACCAATGATCTTACCTTTTAAATATCCAATGGTTTTGGGTGACATAGTGGTATGGTGATATGGGTTGAAAGATGATGGAACAAATGGAGGGTTACCCTTAATAAGGCAGTCTTACCTATTCACTCATATGAATAGAAGGGATGATAATCATTATGTGTTGATATGTAACCCTAATGAGGTATAGCTTGTTATACCTAGCTTTAATATAACTAAATGATGGTAATTGGGTTTCAATAGTCCTTGAATGACTAATACAATCATGGAGTACACTTTTACCATTGTTGAAACCCTAGTATGCTATAACCCGATGGATACACCTTGATTTATGTGTGGGTTCATACTTGAGAATAGTATGGAATGTGATGGTGATGCTTCACCTTATGTATCCATAATCCAATGGGGATGTCGTGAGTTAGGGTTTGGGTATAAGTGTTGATTAGTAACATTGATATAATTTGTCATGTTGAACCTAACTCTAATGCAAATAGATAAAGATGAGTATTCATGTTTAACATTCTTATATGATGGAATGATGGTGGAATAACATCCTTAATGTGATCATAACATTAATATGTTAATGGGTGGTTATCATAGCCGCATGGTTGATACTTTCTTATGCTAAACATGTGCATTATGAATATGATGAGGGTTAATCATATCTAGATTCCTTTCATGTTGATGTAATAAAGGAATGTCGTTAATGATAATATAACCCTGCTATGATTGTTTATGAATATCTCCTATCTCATTAATGCAATATTGTGTTGTTCTGGTGTATTATATGTAAGTGATGTTTTTGAGCCTTGTTATAAGGTATGCAAAGATAATGATGATCTTGTCGGGAATAGTATGATGGTCTTAATGACCTTTAGGCATGGTTGATCCCTAAATGAGGTGTAATCCTCTTGTGTTGATAAGGGTTGATACCATGTAATATTGTGAAAAGGATTTATATCTTGTGATAGTATGATGGTCTTAATAACCTTTGGGCATGGTTGACCCATGAATGAGGTGTAATCCTCTTGTGTTGATAAGGTTTGATACCCTGTGATATTGTGAAAAGGATTTATATCCTATGATAGTATGATGGTCTTAATGACCTTTGGGCATGGTTGATCCCTGAATGAGGTGTAATTCTCTTATGTTGATAAGGGTTGATATCTTGTGATATTATGAAAAGGATTTATATCTTGTGATGGTATGATGACTAGTGTGGTCTCATGAATGGCAAGTGAATAGTACCATGTGATTATGAGATGAGCAATTATGTTTCACACATTTTATATCTTTTAAAAGTTGTGATATTTATATGCTTGCTAGAAGTGAATTAGGGTTTGTATGTCCACTTATTTGATGCAGCCTTAATTCACCCAATTGGAATAACTAATCAAGTGCAAATCTAATCATGTAGTTCCATGTGTCGTAGAGCCATCTTCAGTGTCAGAACTTGCTGGATGGTGAAACGAGTATTCCTAAGGGAAACTCAGAGCACATACTGCTGAGTATGTGGGGGTGGCAAGTTGAGGATATATCCTTGTCATCCATAATGCAGGTTGTGGAGGATGGCTATGGTCATGCCTCATACATCTGATGTGATTGAGGACAACTACGGTTGTACCTTGGATTAGAGGGTTTTGAATACCCTGGATGCTAGCGTTGTGACCTATACTAAGGTGGGCTAGTTACATGACTATATGTTGCTATTTTGCAGTTTGACTGATATGTCACTGCCTTTTTACTCATACTGACCGAGGGGAAAATATCTTAGGATACTGGCACTCCTAGATCTTGTACGGAACCGAATAGCCATTCACAGGGGTCAGTTGTACTTTAAATGGTATAATTCAAATTTCCCAGGGCGTAATAAAAGATGTAAGGTAGCTGTCTAGAATATCTATTTAGGGTTATACACAATGCTTCATATTGGATGATAACCCTTGTTTGATTTCTTTTCACTAAGATCATGTATAGTACAATAAGAGATAATGGATATGCTTAAGATTGTAGATGCGTAGATACAATAGCTATGCTTATGTTGATAACTATACTACTACTACTGATTATAATCATGATGCTAGCTATCTCATGTTGTTAGTTATGTTTAGCATGCTAGCCATGCCTTTGTAACTAGAGATGCATATATTTTTAATCATGCTTATCCAGATAGTTGTGCTTATGTTGTTAGCTCTTCTTATGATGTTGATATGTTCAACATGTTAGACATGTTGATGTTGTTAGCTATGCATTTGATACTATATTCATTCATGATGTTAGAGATTCTCATGCTACTAGACTCCTTATACTATTAATAGGGTTATGAGAATAGGATGGCTAATGAAGATAGTTATTATCTATTCCTTTATGTATTTTGTTAATCATCAGTGTTGTTGAGCTTATTTGTTATATATGATTAAAATGCTTAAACTGTCTCATTACCTAAAATTTTGGAATCAATAAATGTTGTTGGAGGTTATATCTCTTGCTGGGACATGAGTCTCACCCTTGTGGTTCACCACATTTTTTAGGTAATCAGAAGTGACGAAAACAAATGTGTGGCAGCAAAGAGGAGCTATAGTAATGAATCTTTGAGAAAGTTTATTAGATGTCTAGTGTGTCCTAGAGTCATCCATGTACTCTCAGGTCCTGGCAGGAAAAGTTTGTATATGGTATTTCAAACGAATCAGAATTTTATTAGCATGTTAATGCTTATTTGTGTGGCATATACAAATATTGTTATCATGTGTATATATGTTGTGGCTAAGGTGATAGAACAATTTATATCAAATTCTTGTCATAGTATGGATAAACGAAAGATGTTGGGCTCTTATGCAAATGTTTCTGAGCAGGTGCTGAGGTTCAAATTGGTTTTAATTCATCCATATTTTTGGGTATGTGGCTAATTGGTGATTGATTGTGTTTCATGTTTTGAGTAATCTCGTTTAGTGTAATGGGTTCTCACAGTGGTACCGAGTCCTTACCAATAAAACCTTGAAAGATCTTTAGAGACTTGGTGGTACTAACCGTTTAAGTCGGTGGTACCGAGTATGTGCTATTGTTGCGGGCAGAATGTTGACCTCATTTTGGTGCCACCGACTGCAAAACTCAGTGGTACTGACTTTAAAACCTTGCACACTCCAAAAAATGAGTCAAGGTACCATTTTTACAGAAATTGAAGTAAAGTGACAGCTAAAAATGAAAATTTGAACCTAAAAACAAAGAAAATAAAGGTTGGGTTGCCTCCCAACAAGCGTCATTGTTTAACGTCCTAGACTAGACTACATATAGAGAAAGAATCTATGGAATGGTACAAAGTTGCACCTCCTCAATCTGGGGCTCTACCTCACCCCCAAAATAATGCTTTAACCTTTGGTCGTTTACAAGGAACGACCTGTTCCCATCTAAAATGTTCACGGCACCATGGGGAAAGACCTTTTCAATCACAAATGGTCCACTCCACTTAGACCTTAGCTTACACAGATGTAGCCTAAGCCTAGAATTGAAAAGGAGGACTTTTTGACCCGGAAGAAACACCCTATTTATAATGTGTCTATCATGAATTTTCTTAGTCCTTTCCTTATATGTCCTAGAACTTTCATAAGCATCCATCCTAAGCTCATCTAATTCATTAAGATCCAAAAGCCTCTTTCTACCTGCTCCATCTATGTTGAAATCCAGCTTCTTCATGGCCCATTTAGCCTTGTGCTCGAGCTCTACGGGTAGATGGAAAGCACAGCCATGGACTAGCCTAAAAGTGTTGTTCCTATTGGGGTTTTATAGGTTGTTCTATAAGCCCAAAGAGCATAACCTAACACCTGGCTCCAGTTTGTCCTATTGGTTGAGACCGTCTTTTCTAATATTGGACACCTCAACCTAGCCTTGAGTTTGTGGGTGATAAGGAGTGCCCACTCGGTGTTTCACTCCATATTTTCTCAAAAGAGCTCCAAACTGCCTATTAGTGAAATGGGAACCACCATCACTAATAATTAGGCGTGGGACACCACAATACCTGCACATTATTGGTGCGGGTCAGAGTTGCTTCTACCCACTTAGATTGTAACGTCCTAGGACTTTGAGGCCTTGGATAAGGTGATCTTAAAAGGAATGATTGGACTACCCATATCACCAAGGTGCACCTCCTTTTTCGAGAATCCATCACTAAAGAACTCCATAGTTAAGCGTGCTCAGCTTGGAGTAGTACTAGGATGGGTGATCAGTCAGGAAGTTGACCCTGGCTTGCACATGAGTGAGGAAAAAATGCATAGTTAAGGCTAGTGGTGGTGTGTGGGGCCAATCATCATTCTTGAAATTCTACTAGAGCCTAAGGCAGTGGACATACGTGTTACAAATGGTATTAGAGCCGAAACCCCTCCGGTAGGTGGGGCCCACATGGACATGTGGCATGCCAATCTTGAGTCGTACAGTCCAGACATGTTGGAAAGGGTTGTCCATGGTTGACGTAGCCACCCTTGCACTGGTATTCCATGATCGAGAGTTGGGTTTCCATGGGCCATTATGGGTCTACACTAAAATGAGGAATGATTATAAGGCCTTATAGTTGAGCCTTAACAAGGACATCAAGAGTCTAAGCAGGGGAGATTATAACATCCCAGGACTTTGAGGCCTCAGATAAGATGATCTTAAAAGGAATGATTGGACTACCCATATCACCAAGGTGCACCTCCTTTTCTAGGGGCCTATCACTAAAGAACTCCATAGTTAAACATGCTTAGCTTGGAGTAGTACTAGGCCGGGTGACCAGTCAAGAAGTTGACCTCGGCTTGCGCGTGAGTGAGGAAAAAGTGCACAATTAAGGCTAGTGGTGGTTTGTGGGGCCATTAATCATTCTTGAAACCCTACTAGAGCCTAGGGTAGTTGGCCTAAGTGTTACATAGACACATAATCAACTGCAAGTAATATATGTAAAGTGGAATGAGATGACACAAATGGGCCCATGAAATCTATACCCCAAAGATAAAAAACTTCAACTTCCTAAAATACATTCAAGGGCATCTCATGTCGCTTAGAGATGTTACCAGCAAGTTGACATGCATCACAACGATAAACAAAGTTGTGAGCATCCTTAAACAAGGTAGACTAATAAAATCCACTCTCTAAGACTTTAGTTGCAGTCCTAGAGCTCGCATGGTGTTCACCTGTGAGTAGAGAATGATAGTGTGACAAGATGCTCTCTACCTCACATTCGGGTACACATCTTCTTAATAGCCCATCCCTACATTACTTAAGAAGAATTGGGTCATCCCAAATGTAGAACTTCAATGAGTGGAAAAATCATTTTTTCTCATGATACCCCCAATCTATAGGCAATTCCTTTCAAGCTAGGTAATTAACAATATCTGCAAACCAAGGATCTTCAGTTTTAATTGCAAACAATTTCTCATCCGGGAATTCCTCAATAATGGGGATAGCTATATCTTTTTCATCCTCCCTTTCCAACCTAGATAAATGATTAGCTACTATATTCATGACCCTATCTTGTCTCTAATCTTAATGTCAAACTTCTAAAGCAAAATAATCCACCTAATCAATCTATGTTTGGCGTCTTTATTTTGCAACAAGTATTTAATCGCAGCATGGTCTGTCCAAACTATTACTTTAGCCCCAACTAGGTATTGGTAGAATTTTTCAAAAGCAAACACTACCACCAACAATTCTTTTTCAATAGTGGTGTAATTCAACTGCACATCATTCAAGGTCTTTGACGCATAATATATGACAGTTGGAGTCTTGTCCCTGCGTTGACCCAACACAACTCCTACTGCATAATCTAATGCATCACACATCAGCTCAAAGGGCAAGATCCAGTCAGGTTCTTGCACAATAGGTGCGGAGATCAGTTTTTATTTGAGAATTTCAAAAGTTTTTACACATCACTTATCAAAGGAAAACTCAACGTCTTTTTCTAAAATCTCATATAAAGGTTTTGTAATTTTTGATAAATCTTTGATAAAATGGTGGTAGAATCTAGTGTGTCCTAAAAAGCTCCTCACTCCTTTAATCGATGTTGGTGGAGGTAGTGTGGATATGATTTCAATCTTTACTAGATCCACTTCCATGCCCTTACCAGACGCCTTGTGTCCAAGGACAATCCCTTCACTTATCATGTGACACTTCTTCTAGTTTAGAACTAGGTGAGTGTCCTAACATCTTTGTAGCACCCTATCAAAGTTATATAGACAATCATTGAAAGATTTCCCATACACAGAAAAATCATCCATAAAAACCTCTAAGCATCGCTCTACCATGTCATAAAAAATGGTGAGCATACAACGTTGAAACGTAGCAGGGGCATTATAAAGACCAAAAGGCATTCATAGGTATGTGAACATTCCATAAGGGCAGGTGAAAGTTGATTTCTCCTGATCCTTAGGCTCAATGGAAATTTGATTATACCTGGAATACCCATCAAGAAAGAAAAAATGTGAATGACCAGCTAATCATTCCAAGATCTGATCAATAAAGGGTAAAGGGAAATGATCTTTAAGAGTGGCTACATTCAATTGACGATAATCTATGCACATTATCCATCTCGTCACTAGCCTAGTGGAAATCAATTCATTAGCCGCATTAATAGTGACCATGATTCCCCCTTTCTTAGGAACTACCTGAGTAGGACTAACCCACATTGAGTCAAAGATTGCGTAGATTATACATGTTGAAAGTAGCTTGACAACTTCCTTCTTCACCACCTCACTCATGATCGAATTGAGACGCCTCTGAGGTTGGACGGTTACCTTGGCTCCTTCTTTGAGCCAGATCTTGTTTTGACACAAAGTTGGAGAGATCCCTTTAATGTCAGCTATGGACCATCCGAGTGCATCTCGGTGGTTTTTCAGCACGGTAAGTAACTTTTCTTCCTCCTCACCACTCAAAGAAGATGGTATGATCATTGGTAGCTTTTCTTCTATAGCTAAGAAGACATACTTCAGGTGCAAAGGTAATGGCTTCATCTCAAAGTCTGGTAGGCTCAATAGAGATGGGATCAATAGTGGTGGCAGTGGTCTAAGGTCCTCAAAGCACCTTGCATAGTAGCAAGGTACTGCCTTCAGCATCAAAACACACTCCTCAAGGTGGTGGTTGTCTATGTTGTCCTCCACTCTGTTCATCAAACATGCTTCTAAGGGTAGCTTGGGTGATGATTGTATCATAGAATCAGCTATAACTTCTTCTTCAACAACATGGTCGTAGTCATCTCCCTCTTTGTCTGGATAGCGCATTGCTTGAGTCAGTGAGATCACCTTTGTATTTTCTATTATGTCCACCACTAGAGTACCTCTTTCTACTTTAGTCATAACATGGGTTGTATCCAAGAACAGCTTCCCTGGAAACAGAGAAAACTTGCCATCTACGTGTTGAAGCATGTTGCATTGCTCCTTATCTCCTATGGTTAGAGCACTCTGACATCTTGATCTCGAACCTGTCATCTTGGATTCCCATAGTTAGACGTCCTCTTCCCATTTCAAGTATCATATCTGTTATAGCTTGAAATGGTCTCCCAAGTAGAATCTCATTTCCATGGTCATCCTGCATTTCCATCACAACAAAATCTGCATGAAAGACGAACCTATCCACTTTCACCAGAACATCCTCGCATATACCATATGGTTTAGCTACGAAATTTTCTACTAACTAGATTGTCATGCTTCTCTTTCTGGATTCTTTGAGTCTGAGCTTCTTGAAGGTAGATAGGGGCATCAGATTTATACTTTCCCCTGAATCACATAGAGCCTCTCCAAATTTTGTCTTGTCTATGAAGCATGTTATATTAAAGCATCATGGATCCTATCTTTTAGGAGGTAGTGTCCCCAAGATGAAGGCACTAACCTACTCTTTCAGAACCACAACATCAGATTCTGGTATCTTTCACTTATTTGTAATTATATCCTTCAAAAACTTCCCAAAATATGGTATCTGCTCAATGGCATCTATCAAGGGAATGTTCACAGATAACTTTGGAAAATTGTCTAGAAATTTCTTAAATTGCCGGTCCATCTTGCTTTCTTTCAAACTATATGAAAAGGGCACTGGAACTATGGGTTCGCACTTGTGAGGTGGAATATAAGCCAGAGTTTTATTATCCCCAACCTCATCAATTTGCTCCTCTACCGTCTTCCCCTGTGTTGCCATGTCTGGTTCTTCGTCATCCACTGGTATGGTTTGATTTGTAGCTTCTTCAGTAACTACCTCATGTGATGCGTCATTTAGTAGTTTCTTGCCATTGCATAGCAGCACAACCTTCACATGTTGGTTCCCGAAAGATACATTGGTGTTTGCCAAAAATTCTTGTTGGGTTGGTTGCTTTAATGCACTAACACTTGCTACTATCTAAGAGATCTATGTCTCTATGATGTGAATATGTGCCCCTTAGTTTTGAAGATACCTTTGAGTTTGTGCAATCTACATCTCATTCTGACTCAACATCTTACCCAACATTTATTCAACCTTGTCAATTTTCTACTACTCCAGTTGATACTGTGTTTGGCCATACTGTTATTTCTTAGGATGCTACTGTTGCGCCTAGGATGGATCCTGTTGGAAGTTGTTAGGGTCCTTCCAAGAAAATTTTGGGTCTTTCCTCCAAGAATAATCATTGTTCCTGTATTTCCCCTGATGCACATACTTGCATTCTTCTTCTTATTCCTCAATAGGAACTCTATCTGTAGCACATAGCTTCTTAGCAATGAGATCTAACTTTTCGTTCAACGCAGATATCACTTTAGATTCTCCGACACTCTTGATGGTTGTCGGTGGCTCTCTTTCTTCTCCCCATGATTGGTTTTTAGACATGTTCTTGAGGATTTCATGGCAACGATCAGGCTTGTTGTTGAGGAAGAAGCCTCCCCCGGCACTGTCAAGAGTTGTTCTCTCCCCTTTATGTAGGCCATAATAGAAAATCTTGGCTTGCCCCAGTAAATCAATGCCATGATGAGGCACTTTTCTCAGCATATTCTAAAACCTTTCCCATGCCTCTGAGTATGACTAATCTGCTTGTTGTCTGAAGTTTTGAATCTTCTTCACTAAATCATTCATCTTTTACAGAGGGAAATAACGCTCGAAGAAAACATCTATCATTTGGTCCCATGTCTCAATGATTTCATCATCTAGATTGTTGAACCATGATTTTGCACTATCTGCCACTGATGATGAGAATAGCTTAAGGTATATATTGTAGTCGTTGGAACCCTATCTATCTTGACCTTGTCACAGTTCTATACGAAATTGTTGATATGTGTCATTAGATCTTCAGAGAGATGACCATGGAATGCTTGAGATTTTACTAAGGCCATGAGTCTAGGATCTATTTTGTAGCTGTCCACATTGATGGCTTGCCTTTTGATGGGCACTTTCTGAGTTGAAGCTGACAAAGCCTTTATCCTTTCCCATACTGTCATTTCTTCCTCTCCCTCTATTTCTACTATCTCTGGTTCTTCTGGCATAGTAGGTCTCTCAGGTGGAGGTGTCGGTGGAGGGGTTCGGTTAAACTTGTCCACAAATCTACTGGACTCCCTTTCTCCTTGTGAGAGCTATGCTTGTCTAAAACCTGGTGAGGAAGGTTCTCTATATTCTGTGGCTCTAGTACGCACCATGTACTAGTTTCCCTGAAATAGAAGAAAATAGGTATTAACGCAAGAAATATAAAATGTATCAAGAAAAATCTGATGATTCAGCTCAAAGAATTTTAAGTAAAAAAAAATGAAAAGAAAAATTGGCCTAGAGTGGATGACCACAACACTCATCGTGTTGGATGTTGCTACTTCCCCGACATCAACGCCAAAAACTTGACATGAATTTACCGTGCGTAGTACGCAAGCAAACTTATCAAAGTAATAAGGCCTTATGAGGCCTGAGTCAAACACGGGGAAGTGTTTCTCCAGAAGACTACTACTAACTATGATCAAATCAGCTAAGCCAGTTGTAATTGATTGAATTGGGTTGAATGAAAGAACAAAAGTAGAAATAAAGCAAATTAAAAGTGTAATTAATCAAGGAAGGGGTGAATTCCTTAGGATAGTGGTTTCACCACAGACAACACTAATGATCGATCTCACACACACTAACACCTATTATCTCAATCCCTGGATAAGGAGCATGTAGACAGAATTACCTGCTCCCACAATGTAATTCACTACCTAATCTAATGCTATTCCCACTTTCGTAGTTATTAGTTGATTAGTTAGATGTAGTAAGGTTATTCTCTAGGCTTCTCCTCCCCTTTACACTCCACTTTTCCCAAAGGGCATAGTAGACGGGTAAATCTACACTCTCTGACCCTTAACCTCTCTCCCAAGATAACTAAGCATCTATCAATCCGCTCATGGTGATCAAGCACAAGTAGAACATGAAGCTTTCATAGATTTATATCTGGTAAAAGAGATAAAAAATGATATTAATGCATGGAAATAAATCACAATGTATATCTGGGCTACTCCCCGATCCTAAGGAATAAAAGCTTTTATCCTTGTATGGTTTTCATCGACAAATACATGGGAGGAAAGAAGAAAAACATGGGAAACATGAAGAAACTAAAGTAACCCCTAAATCTTCACCCATCTGGAAGTTCCCCTCTGTTGTGTGGTCATTTTGCTGTCTTTCAACTGTAGAATTGAACTCTAGAGGTGACCGGATCTCCTCGGTCAAAGCCTTTGATCCTTCGTTCTTCTTTTCTCTCTTTCTGGGCGTCGTGTGATGAAAAACAACTCTCTCTCTTTTGTCATCTTCCCCCTAAGTCATAGGAGAAACTCAGGTTTCGAATTAACGTCCATCGTTGGATTAGAGATAAATCTGCAGCTGGCCTGATTGGGTAGACTCGGTAGTACCGACTAGGTGAGTCAGTAGTACCGAGTCACTTAGGTTTGGTCATGCGATCCTGATCTCTTCGGTACTATCGAATTGACTCGATAGCACCGAATTTTGTGGTTTTTGAGTTGCCTCTCTAATGTCAACTCGGTAGCACCGAGTTGGAGACTCAGTACCTCCAAGTTTTCTCAATTCATGTCAGGGCTTGCTGATGCTAAATTGATAGCACTGACTCTGGGTGAGTTTTTGATAGGTCTCTGATGTAAATTCGGTACCACTGACTGTTTCCAGGTCGGTAGAACTGACTTTGTGGCTCTTGCTTGTACATGAAAATACACAAAATCTTCATAAGCAACAGGGATGCATAAAATATTATATAACAGTAAAAATTATATAATTTGATGCATTTAATAGACAAAGGCCATCTAAGTCATTTCATGCATAAAAAATCAAATAAATGACTAATCTACACATGAAATCAAGGAAAAATGTGCCTGAAATAACAAATAAAAACACATGCATCAGTGACCCCACTATTTTGGACCACACTCTTATCATATTGACATTTTGTAATATGAAGATTCATTTATGTCAAACCCTTCATAAAATGTAAGATTCATTTTTTGTTTAAAGGCAAAGCATTTGATATTTTCAGCAACATTATTTGGTGTTTGAGATAGTTGGTGTAGGACTTTATCTTCAAACCACTTAATAAATGTCTTATTATGCTCTCTAACAAGCCACATTGAATTGGTTCAAGGATGTTTGTCTTGATGAAATTGATATGCTTGGTGATATAAATACTTGCTTTGCCAATGTGGTGTAAAATATACAAATGTGCTTGTTCCCACAATTCATGATTGATTACTTTCACTCGTTCTCCTAAAGTACATTTGCCAAAATAGTCCTCAATATTCTTGTCATTTCCAAGAGCTTTATTACACCTCAAAAAGTTATTGCAAAAGTCCATAACCTTCCTAGCCACATAACCCTCAATAATACTTCGTTCAGGCTGATAATGGTTTCAAACATTACCTTTTAAAACACTCATGTATTGCTCAAAAGGATACATATAATGTAAAAAAATTGGTCCCAACATTTTCACTTTCCTAGTCAAATGGACAACAAGATGTAAGATGATATCAAAGAATGAAGGAGGAAAATGCATTTCAATCTAGCACAGAGTAATGGCCACTTATCTTTACAACATATTGAGATTCTCAGGATCAATAAATTTGTTGCATAAAGTGTTGAAGAAGAAACAAAGATTGGTGATTGCAAACCTTACATGCTTTGACAATATCGATCAAATTTCCATGGGTAATATTCACTGCATTAGAGTGTGACAATCATGAGATTTAAGACCTATCAACTTCATATCCTTCACTGATACCAACCTACAAATATTGGAAGAGTATCCCTATGGTACCTTAACATTAAACAAGTACTCACAAAAAGTTTTCCTCTTCTTTCTAGACAACGCGTAACAAGCATGAGGTAAATATGTTTTTAGGTCACTACTAACTTATGTTGTTAATTATTTCCTTATGCCCATTTCACATAGGTCCATTATGGATTTGATGTCATCTTTAGTCTTACATGATATATTCAACATAGTACCAATGACACTATCACAAACATTTTTGTCAACATGCATGACATCGATACAAAGTGTAACTGCCATAGAACTCCAATAAGGAAGATCCCAGAATATTGACCTCTTCTTGTATAAATATTTGTCACTATTTATGGGAACAATATATTTTCATCTCTTACCAAATGCATTGACAAATTCTTTTACTCTTTCATAAACAACCTCCCCCGATATAGGTTTAGGGACATCTATCCCCCATTTGATCCATCGAACGCTTTGTGCAACCTTTGGTAAGGATGAACTTTTAGAAGAAACCTTCAATGACTAAGATATATAGTCTTACTGTCATGTTTTAGTCGTATTGAATTAGTGTTCTCTTGACATATATGGCATTCTTTGGATCCTTTTATGTTGTATCTATACAAATTTCCATATGCCAGAAAGTCATTAATAGTGCAAAACAACATAGCATGCAAACAAAATGTCTCTCTGTGTGAAGCATCATAGGACATCATACCTTCTCCCCAAAGTTTCTTTAAGTCATCAATCAGAGGTTCAAGATAAACATTGATATCATTTATAATTGATTCATACCATCGATTCAAAGCCCAAGTCTTAGATTCCTTGCTTTTTTCACCAAACTCTAGGTAAAATAAATCGATCTTATTCCATTATGGGGAGTTAGACGCATGTCATAGGATCCCATCATTATTTTTCTTTGCCTCTGCATGACACCTTAAATTCTCTACATCGATGGTATTAGAAAACAAGCATTGAAGTTGTGGTATTATAAGTAGATACCACATCACCTTGGCGGGAGAGCCAGTTTTGGACTTCCCAAAAGTTGGTATTTTATACCTTGACGCCCCACATTTTGGAAAATCTATCAAATCAACATAGTCATTTTGAAATAACACAGTCATTCAGGTGTGCATGTATCTTCTCATCCTTCATGGCCATTGGGCACATGTAAATGCTCAGACCCACTGCCTAAGGTTCTAGTAGAGTTTTAGGAATGATGACTGGTCCCACTAACCACCACTAGCCTTAACTACGCACTTTGTCCTCACTCACATGTAAGCTAGCATAAACTTCCCAACTGGTCACCCATCCTAGTGGTACTCTAGGTTGAGAATGCTTAACCACAAAGTTCTTTAGTGATGGGCTCCCTGAAAAGGAGGTGAACCTTGGTGATATGAGTAGTCTAATCATTCCATTTAAGATCATTTTATCTAAGGCCTGGAATCTTGGGATGTCAAAATCTCCCCAACTTAGACTCTTGATGTCCTTGTTAAGGCTCAACTATATAGCCTCATAATCTATCCCCATTTTAGTGTAGAACAAAGCGACCCATGTACACCCAGCTCTTGACCATAGATACTGGTGAAAGGGTGGCTCCATCAACTAGGATAGCCCTTTCCATCATGGCTGGACTACAAGACTCAAAGAGTGGAATGTCACAGAACCAAGTTGGTCCCACCTAATGGAGAGTAATTGTCTCTAATATCATTTGTATCACCTGGTACCACTACCCAAGGCTCTAATAGAGTTTTAGGAATGACGATTGGCCGCACATACCACCATTAGCCTTAACTGCATGCTTTGTCCTCATTCACATGCAAGCCAAGAAAAACTTCCAGAGTAGTCACCCATCCTACTACTAATTTGGGTTGAGCACGCTTAACCATAGAGTTCTTTAGTGATGGGCTCCCTGAAAAGGAGGTGCACCTTGGTGATATAGATAGTCCAACCATTCCTTTCAATATCATTTTCTCTGAGACCTCAAATCCTGGTACGTTACAATCTCCCCCACTACTCTTCACATTCTCAACAAGGCTCAACGATATAGCCTCATAACATTCTCCATTTAAGTGCAAGCCCAAATGGACCATGTACACCTAGCCCCTGATCACGACTACCAACTCTAGGGTGGCTCCATCAACTTGGATAACCCTTTCTAACAAGCCTGGACACTACCAACGCAAGGGTGGCTCCATCAATTCGGATAGCCCTTTCCAACATGCCTGGATTGCACAGTTTAGAGGATGGAATTCCATAGGCCCATGTGGGACCCAACTATTGGAGAGGAATTAGTGTTGATACCATTTGTAACACCTGGGCCCACTATCCAAGGCTCTAGTAGATTTTTAGGAATGAAGATTGGCCCCACAGACCACCACTATCCTTAACTGGGCACTTTATCCTCACTCATGTGCAAGCCAAGAAAAACTTCCCGACTAGTCACCCATCCTAGTACTACTCTGGACTGATCATGCTTAACCACATAGTTCTTTAGTGATGGGTTGCCTAAAAAGGAGGTTCACCTTGGTGATATGGGTAGTTTAGTCATTCCTTTTAAAATCATTTTATCCGAGGCCTCAAATCCTGGGACCTTACAACACAAATTTTCTTTAACTCATATGTTGAGATTGGAAGCTCGTTTCATGCAAGAAGAATTTCTTTCAACAAAGACAATAATGATGTGAAGCCTTTGTCACTCCATCTATTGTTAGCCTTCAGAGTATATAATCTCAACACAATTCTCAACTTTGTAAACTTAGTACAACATAAGTATAACGGTATCTCAACATCATGCACAATGTTTTTCAAACAAGGAAGGTGGATTGGTGTGCTCTACTCCACAAATATCTAGCATCACATCAACCATGTCTATCGGAATCGGGTCATTCACATGTACATCATCGTTGGCAATTTATTCTTCAACACAAGTACTACTATCAATATCTATTGATCTCATAGTAGGGATCTCTCCATGCCAATACCATTTTGTATAGCTTGTATAACCTCGTTGTACATGACATGACTTTTGATTTCATCAACAATGTCGACTTTCAAGTTGTTACTACCATTCCTACATGAACAATAGAACCTACTCCAAGTCATTTTCTATATTCCTCCACAAATCTTATAAACTGATCAAGACCAGTAATAAACTTTGAGGTGTAGTGATATTTGATGGACATCCATGTTCTATCCATTTTATGATCAAAGAGAAAACAAGTATTAGGGTTTAGGTATAATGTGTATCAGGTTTACTATTTATCATTTAGGGTTTAGTGATAAGGGTTTACAAATTAGGGTTCAAGGTTTATAGATTAGGATTTAGGGCTTATGGCTTACACATTAGGGTTTATGGTTCAATAATGAATGTGTGTACCACCTATCCCATTCTTGAACACCTAATCTCACTAGTAAGTATTCAATTTTCAAGAATTTTTTGACAACATTTCCCCGTAGCTCTCCAAGTACATCAATGTAGATGGGAAAATATCTACCTACATATGTGCTTAGAGAACAAACGGGGAAGTACTAACAAAACATATTGAAAATTTAATACACACTATACACTTACATCCTAAGTGAGATGATTAAGTGTTCAAGAACACCCCAAACCGGGGACTATCCAAGATTTACTCCTAATTAGTAAATCTCAGACGGGTTTCTATGCCAATAGATGTATGTCCAAAATTAAGGTTTACGATTCATATCAATTGAGTGTAAATACAAACCTAGAAAAAGAAGATTTATGTCTAAATTAAGGTTTACGATTTAGAATTTAGGTAAATACATAACAGTTTTAGTCTAAATAAGTCATTCGTATCAATTAAGTGTAACTAATTCTTATGTGTGATTATGTATCCATACACCATTTAAATTGAATAATACATTCAAATATACAAGCACTTATAGATGAATCTCAAATATAAAAGAAATTATACACAAACAATTATATTAAAACCCTAGTTACATTTAATCAAATTACACAAAAAAATGTAGCTATTTTTTAAAGCACCTTGATCAGAATCTCCGCCAATAGAAACTCTGGCAGGGAGGCAGCAGGACAACCACTCTAGTGGCAATGGCAGCAGTGGTCAACGGTGTGATGACGTCAACAACAAGCAACAAGGAAGCAACAATAGCTCTGGCAGCAACAACTTCGAAGCAGCAGACGTAATGATGATGACAACAGCTGATCAATGTGCATTAACAACAGAAGCGGCAACACAGAAACATTAGTAGTCGTGGCACGATGGTCGTGGTCGCTAGGCATGACAGTCGTGGTCGCTAGAGCACGATCGCCAGAGCTAGGTATCGACAACTATGAAATAGAGAATGGGGGAAAGAAACATTTCACTGGTGCTATTAAGTAAACTTAGTCGTCAGTTGTTACAGAAAACTAAAGACTAAGCATCAGATGTCAGTTTTATAAAGACAAACCGACGACTAAGTATGTACTTACACGTCGGTTCTTAACTAAAAACCGATGACAAAAACCTTTATCCAAACAAAAAAAAATCGACCTCAGTAAGGACTTAGTCATCAATTTATTTTGTGAAAATTGACGACTAAGTAAGTACTTAGACATCAGTTCTGAACTAAAAATAATGACAAATATTATTATCCAAACAAAAAAAGTCAACCTCAGTATTCCAACACTAGAGAGAAATTTGGGGGGACAATATTTTTGCGAGGATGTGGCATGGATCCTCTGTCGTGGGTTTCTTGACATCAAACTGACATTGATTGTACAACTCTTTCATGATTTATAAGATGTACAAAGTCATTTTTTCTAACTTTAACTGATCGTAAAAGTATTTAGGAGGCACAATTTATTTAACGCAAAGGTGTTTATCATTAGTTCCTGGCAAATCGACGCTAATCTCATTATTTTTGGAGGTATTTTTTTCTATGAAAAATTGTATTTGCATATTATTTTAGGCATTGATTCTTGTAATATGTAATCGAAGTTATAGAAAAAGTAGTACCCATGTCTTTTCTAAATCGGTAGGACCTGACAAATGGTGATGTTTGTACTCAAGATCCAACATTGTTTAGTCTATGGTGTCATTTTTTCTTTGGAACCAACGTTAGGAAAAGTGACACTAGAGGCCAGAAATTTACTAGTGTTGTCATTCCCATTGATCGACTTGGTTTGTCTATGCCACATATTAAGTATCGATCTATCCTTCTTTATCAACTCATGATTCCCTTATACCCAAGTGACAAACATTTCCTACTCTACAATATCGCAGACCTTGATGCCTTCAATGATCATGTTGTTCATTGTCGCACAAGACATGGATATAAGTTTTGGCATAACTTTGTTTGTGATGCTCATTTTGGCCTTTCTTCTCAAGTTGGATTAAAGGCCCTAAAAAAGGATCATGTGGCCTTTCTTGGCACACGACCTGATGGTATCAACTACCAACTTCTACTTGACATCTTATTTGATTAGACAAATAGAAAACAAACCTTTTTTTACCTTTGTAGAGTTTGTCCTATGTCAGGTATGATATTATGTAACTTTTAGCAGACCAGTCAGCTAGTGATGCCGCTGCACAAAAAGCATGATACAAATTATATGATAAACCATCCGATAATTTTTTGCCTTTTTCTTTTGATACCTTTGGAGTACTTGTTGTTGATATGACCTCTCTTCTGTGACGCCTTTAACATGTTACCAATAGGAACTTTATGCTACCATCTTCTACATCTTGTAATTTTGTTTTTAGATCTATAGGATTTGCTATCTAGAAAATACTCATAGCCCAATTTGTTGCCCATTCTTATTGTGAAAGTGTTTTTGTAATTTCACTTTGATATTCTTGGCAAAAAGATAATATTGTGTTAATAAGGAAGGCATGCAAGAAATGAGAAGAGATGGTAATTTAAATAGAAAGGTGTTGGTCACACACATAAACCACTCACGCGTGCTTACACGTGGGAGAATGATGTTTTATGTAGAGTTGAGAAGTTTTCCCTTTTTAGATAGTGGTATTGGCAGGTGGTGAGCTATCAATATTGGCATTGCAGGGTAATTTTTGAGTGACATGAGTGCTGATTGGAGAAATAAAACATATGGGAGAGAGGAATAACAAAGAAAAAATTATTTTGCCTATAACTTTTAATCCCTGATGAATTTTTTGAAGAAAAAAAATCATTGTGTTCCTTATAAAAAATACAATCCAACAAGACTAAGTTTGATATACTTTTGAGAAAAAATGATACATAATATAAAAATGAGTTTTGTATATTGTGGATAATACTTATTTTCTAATTAACACAATAACACAAAAATAAATACTACTCTGTGATGAATCTTTTGATGAAATAAAAATTATTAGATTCTTTATAAAAAATACATTCCATCAAGACTAAACACTTCAAAAGGATGATGATTAAATTACAGTTATTTTAACTACGTATATTGTATTTGTAGTTAAAAATATTTTTCTTTACAAAATATAAAAATGTAAATAAAATAATTATAGTTAAATTTAGTAACTACAAAATCCACTACATATCCCAAGGCTGCTACATTTTAATACTATCCTTAAATCATCTTCGTCTCTTTCCCTCCTCTCCCAAATAACCATACACCCCGAAATCCTATCCCAAATAACTATACACCCCAAATTTTGATTTTTCTACGCACGCTACTCCCTCCTCGCCTATTGATGCGGTTACGCGCGACGCTCCATTGCACTTGTACATCCTCTTAGAGTCCACCATGATAGCCTCCCACTATAGCTCTCTCACACCGTCTTATCCTTCCCCCAGCCTCTGATTGATCACTCTCTCTCCCTCTAGCACTCATCTCCTCCCACACACCCAGAGACTCAGAATAATAGGAGGCAAACGAGGAGCATGAGGAATCAAACCTAGAGAATGCTAGTCGCATGATGCACAACAATGGAATCTGGGCGAGATCGACGAGACCTGAACAGGTATCCCGAAATCTTGTATCAAAGATCATTTTTGTCTGGGTTTCTTTATTTGGGGGTGGCGGTATATTCTTGCTGCCAAATCCTTTTCCTTAGCTCATTTTGACTGTTGTATGATTCTGATTTTGAGATGGTCTCCCGTGTCGTGCCATCATAAGCTTTCAATATGATCTCCTAGGGTTCCACTTGAGGCCCACGCCAACACACTGTTCTGGATAGTTAGTAACATGGAATTACTCTGGTGTTATTGACTTGACCAAGTAAATTGTCAGATTCTTTTGTGTGCCCCTTTTCTCTAATTAATGTGAGTAGAGAAAGGAAAATGGGAAGGTGATGCAGCCCTATTTTAGGGCTCCATCATGTGCCATTTTGTACCTAAATTTCATCTAAACATGTTAAGATTATAAGTCTTTTTCCCCAATATGATTATCATTGCAAATATGCTTATGGATGTTCTTTGCACTATTTTTCAGGTACTTGGACCATGCTTAGATGGAAGAGAGAGAGAGGGGGGGGGAGTTCTAGGGTTCCCCCACTCAAGGAGGGACCCAAAGAAGGCCCCAAAGTCTCCTTCAACCTACCTCCAGTGGCCAAGAATCATCCCCAAGCAAAGACATCCGAAAATGACAAAGTTAGAAGCAAAATCAAGAAATCAAGCCTCACCACGGCCGTGGCCACAATGCCACGATCGTGGGTTTATTGCCAAGTTCCAACAGGTTGCAACGGGTAAATTCCACTGAGACCCACGACCGTGGCCACCCAGCCACGACCGTGGCCAATGCAGACACCACGACCGTGGCCATCAGCACGGTCGTCGTCAGGAGAAGAGAACACGGTCGTGGGAATTAATTGCAAGAAGTCAGTTGCCAACATGGAATTTTCCCAGAAAGCCATGACTGTGGCCAAGTCACCACGACCGTGGCCGAAGATGATCAAGACGCCCATGGCCCCTCCCCACGGTCACCTCCAACTCCTCCAAAACGGCTGTGTTACCCAACACGGCCGTGGTGTTTGTTACCCACCACGACCGTGGCACTCCGCCACAGCCATGGCCACCACCATCTCACCACTTCCTTCACACCATGACCGTTTTCACCCCCCACGGTCGTTCCCCACTACCCTCACTACGGCCGTGGCACACCCACCACGACCGTGGTGACCACCTACCCTATACAACTTTTCACTGCTTTTCCTATTTTGCCCCCACTTAGCCCTAGCTCCTATATAAGCACTAGTTGCTTCTAGGGCTCGAGAGAGAGCACCTCCTAGCCACAACCCAGCTGCTCCCTTGCATCCATTACTCCCGTCCACCTACTTTCCTTGCATTTAATCCCATTTCCACCCACTTTCCACTCATTTCCACCATAGAACCCTAGTTTCTCTAGGTTTCTATCCATCCATTCCACCATTTCCATGCTCTTGGGCACCATTGGAGGAGGAGGCTCATGGCTGGCAGCAAGGAGGTGAAGAAGTCAAGCTTCATCAAGCATCCATGGCGTTTCCTACTCTCTTTCCCTTCTCCTTTGTTTCTGTTTTGATCATGTATAGCTAAGCCCCCCTTGGGTGGGCTGTTTGGGACAAAAATGTGACTCTGATACCATGTTGGGGGAATATAATTTGTAATGAACATATTTCACTTCTATGATGATTGTCTTTGCTTGTATCTCATTTCCCATTACTTGTGCATGTGATTGTTGTTTAATTACATTGATTGCTTGCCTTGTGGTGTTTGAACACATTTGCCTCTAGGATGTTTTGGTTTCTATGTAGCTATCATAGGATTGGCTCCTAGGTCCTTAATTCGGATCCCTAGCTAGCCCCCTATCTTCCTACATAATCACCTTTTTCCTACATGCAAATGTGAGTTTTAAGTGACTAGTATAAGTGTGATTAGTGCAATTGCCTAGGATTTCCTAAAGGCTGAGGTGGCTAGTGGCATGAGGTCAAATATCCTCATCTCTACTCCCATCCTTACCCTTAGTCCTCAATTGACTAATACCACTTATCCTAGAGACCTAGACTTGGTAAGTCCTATGAGAATTACACCTAGCCCTAGTTCTCCAACTAGTAGCATAGGGTACATCCTCATAGCACCCACCTTGTTGTTTGGTTTGGTAATCTAGAATGAAATATGCCAATTGCTTATTATGGTGACATCCCCCAATTAATGTCAAGGTCACATTCCCAAACGGCCCACCTCCTTCATCTAATTACTTAAAACCTTAATTGCTCTGTTTGCTTGATTAATGCTAGTGTAGTTCAATTGCTTTAGTTAACTTAGTTGATTGCCTAGTTTTGCTAGCTAAGTGTTAATTTAGGTCTTTGATCTTGATTAGTGGTTAACTTAGGCTCTCAATTGCTAGTTGCTTGCTTAGTCTAGTGTAGTTTGTTCTTGCTCTTGTTTAGATAGCTTGTTGACTAAGATTGCTAATTTAGCCTTTTGATAACTTAGTTTCATTTTGCATTTCCTACTTGCTCACTTAGCTTAATCAACAACCAACCAACCTTTAAACCCTAAAAACCTTACTCTCTGCAATAGGAACATAGCCCACACCGTCTAACTCTAGTGCCCCCTCTATCTCCGTGGATCGACCCTGTACTTGACGCCTCACCTATACTACGACACAACCCCGTGCGCTTGCGGGCGTAGTGTCTTAGTAGACGTAGGTAGTTAGTGTAGGTCTTACAAATTTCAAAAGCATAAGATCTCACATCCCGTGCGCTCCGACCTCGTGGGGTGTAAAAGCACCACTAGCGGGGACGCACCAAGCTTTCTGGCGTCGTTGCCGGGGATAGAGGCGCTCGGCCTAGTTAGATAGTGTAGCTTAGCCTTTCCTTTTGCCCTCACCATTGCTATTATTTATTCTTTGTGTTACTGTTGCATATTGGTTCACTAACTTGGCTCCTTGTTGCTTGTTTGTGAATTGCACAGGTGACAGTTGTGCATGCGTAGCACGCATTCGACTTGCACCGACTTAGTGGTTTATGACCCCGAGATTGGGAGAAGAAGGCGTCAAGCTCGCCGCAACCTACACCGAGAGACCGAGATGGCTGAGAACAACCATGATACCGACGCTCAGCCACCTTCGTCACATCGCCCACTTCACGAGTACTTCACGCCGGGGAACTACAACTCCCCCATTGCCACTCTAGTTGACCAGATGCCAGGTCAACAGTTCTCCATCCCTCCGGCACTTCCGGGGCTTCTCCCTACATACTTCGGTATGGAGAACGAGAACCCCTACCACCACATAGACGCGTTCCTTGAAACGTGCTCTACTTTCCTCACTCCAGCCGCCACCGACAACTCAATAAGGAGGACACTCTTTCCTTTCTCCCTCAAGGAGAAAGCCAAGGAGTGGTACGTTTCGAGGCCAGAGTTGGTCACTTGGAATGAGGTGAAGAACGAGTTTCTCAAGAAGTTCTTCCCCATCGCCAAGTTATCTTATATGAGAAGGTACATCACGTCGTTCACCTAGAAAGAGAACAAGACCTTCCATGAGGCGTGGGAGAGGTTCTAGAAGTTGCTTTGTGACTGCCCTCATCATGAGGTTCCTCTTTGGCAGCTAGTTCAAGCCTTCTACACTGGGCTTGAGGAGCAAAGCCAAAACAATGTAGATTCTTCTTGCGGGGGCACGTTCATGGCAAAGCCGCCCAAGGAATCATGGTCGTTGTTTGAGCATCTCGTCGAGAATTCTCGCCACCGAGCTTCCACTAAAGGGGGGCATTACAGCCGGAACTACACTCCTCCACCTTCCTCCGTGACTCCCGCATGCAATGCCACCGACCCCGACATGATGAAGATGATGGCTGATATGATGCGGATGATGAAGAATCAAGTGGGTGGCTCTTCTAGCCAACCCGCAATGGTTGTTGACACTATAGACGAGGAAGTCAACACTTTACATTCCCTTGGTGGCCTCAACAACTAGGGCCCAATGTCCAACTCCTACACTCCCGAGTGGAGGAACCACCCAAACTTCTCTTGGAAACAATAGAATGAGGATGGACAAGGACAGGGGAAGCAAAAGCCACACTATAGCTCCAAGTTTAAGGATGAGGTACTCCGAAGGCTAAGAAGCCTAGATGAAGTAAAAAAGGATGTCAATGTACATGGGCAATCTATTAACCGTCTAGAGTAGAGGTTGGATTAGATTTCTCTCTCTTTGGCTAGAAGAGAAGAAGGCAGACTTCCATCTCAACCAATGCCAAATTCGAACAATGATGGGACTTTTCTAGGGAACACTTTGAGTGTTTATGTTCCACCATCTTACCAAGCCCCACCAAACCCCTATGCTCCTCAACCTCCTCAAGCACCACTCAATTATCAATATTCTCCACCTCCACCTCACACCTACCAACAACCACCTCCACAATACCACCCCCACCACAACAACAACCACAACCCCAATTCATTCTTCAAAACCCCAACTCCCCTCACCAAAGGCCTCCACCACCCCAACAGCCACAACCACCTCCACAAGCTCCCTCTCCTACCACCCATGAGCATGTGAAGGCAGTGACTACATTGAGGAGTGGCAGGACTTTGGAGAGGCCCCATGGTACAGTTGTTGACAGATATGACACTGAGGCTGAGCAGGGTGACACTGAGATGCATATTGATGATACTATGATAAGAGGCAGTGTTGATACCGTGACACAGAGCATTGATACTATGATACTGAACCGTGATACTATGATTCCTGTGACACCAGTGGATGATACTGTTGATTTGGACCGATTGGGGTCCCAACTCCCTCCATATCCTGATGCACTTGAGGAGCCTTCTGCTGTAAAGAAAAAGAAGAAGCATGCGGAAGATATTTTGGAGATCTTCAAGCAAGTGAAAATCAATGTACCTCTTATAGATGCAGTCAAGCAAATTTCGTCCTATGCAAAGTTCCTTAAAGAATTGTGCACCTTCAAAAGAAAGACAGCAGGGAGGATGCCTATGAAGATCAAGCTCACTGAGCAAGTGAGTTCCATTCTCCAACACACCATTCCCCAGAAAAGAAAAGACCCCAGTGCTCTCATCATCTCATGCTACATTGGGGCACATTGCATAGACCATGCTCTTCTTGACTTGGGGTCTAGTGTAAACTTGATGCCGTATGATTTGTTTGCTGAGCTCCAAATGGGGGAATTGAGGCTAGCCCATTGCACTCTACAGTTTGCCGACCGATCTGTGAAGATGCCTAGAGGGTGTGTGGATGATGTGTTGGTCCGTCTTGATGAGGATACTTCTTCCTTTTTCCCAGCCGATTTTATCATTCTTGATATGGAAAAAGAGGCTAGAAAGGTGCCAATCATCTTGGGGAGACCTTTCCTAGCCACAACTGATGTCGCGATCCATGTGAGGACTGAGACCATGTATGTTACATTCATGCACATGAAGATCCGCTTGAACATCTTCAAGTCTTCTACTACAGCCGAAGTGATAGGAGCCACCGAAGAAGATTGTTATTTGGTGGAATGCCTAGAAGAGATTGTTGAAGAGTGCCTACCTGTGTGGATTGAGAATGCCACCCAAGGTAGAGGTCTTGAACCAATTGTTGAGTTCCCTGACGATGATGATGAATAAAGTGAAGAGGGTGAGCTGGCCTTAGTGGCTGCAAGTGAGGACCTTCCTTCTATTTCTGCACCATTGATGAACTCCCTTGAAGCACCCCCCGTTCTTGAGTTGAAGAAACTTCCTGAAGGATTGAAGTACGCTTTCCTTGGCTCAAATGACACCCTTCCAGTGATCATTTCCTCCATTCTCTCTCCTGAGCAAGAAGATGCCTTAATGGAAGTCTTGAGGAAGAACATCCAAGCCATTGGATGGTCTATTGCTGACTTGAGAGGGATTGATCCCTCTATTTGTGTGCATCGGATATAGTTAGAAGAAGATGCGAGACCGACCCGCCAAATACAAAGAAGGCTAAATCCCAAATTGAAGGATGTTGTAACTTAAGAGGTTGTAAAGTTGCTTGATGCAGGGATCATCTATCCCATTTCTGACAGTATGTGGGTGAGTCCCATACAAGTTGTGCCCAAGAAGGGTGGGATTACGGTTGTAGAAATGACTATGGTGAGCTTATGCCGGTGAGAGAGAAATCCAAGTGGAGAATGTGCGTTGATTACCGGAAGCTCAATGAAAAGACAAAGAAGGATCACTACCCACTCCCATTTCTTGATCAGATTTTAGAGAGATTGGATGGGCAGAGCTTCTACTATTTTCTTGACGGATACTCATGATATTTTCAGATTGTTGTGCATCCGGCGGATCAGAAAAAGATGACATTCACTTGTCCAAGAGGCACATTTGCCTACCGGAGAATGCCATTTGGATTGTGCAATGCCCCTTCCACTTTCCAGAGATGTGTAACCTCAATCTTTGATGACATGCTTGATTTGTCACTTGAAGTTTTCATGGATGATTTTTCAATTTTTGGGAAAACCTTTGATGAGTTCTTGCTACATCTAGATGATGTTCTGGAAAGATGTGTGAAAGTTCGCTTAGTTTTATCTTGGGAAAAGAGTCATTTCATGATACCTGAGGGTATAGTTATGGGACACCAAGTTTCTAAAGATGGGATTGAAGTTGACAAGGCCAAGGTGGGCCTTATTTCTACACTCGACCTTCCTTCCACCGTAAGACATGTTCGATCTTTCTTGGGACATGCAGGTTTCTACCGCCGCTTTATCAAGGACTTTAGCAAAATTTCAAGACCACTCTGTCGATTGCTTGAGAAAGATGTTGAATTTCAGTTTGATGACAAATGTGTCGAAGCCTTCAATAATTTGAAAGAAAGGCTTATTTCTGCTCCTATCATGCAGCCCCCGGATTTCTCTTTGCCATTTGAGATCATGACTGATGCATCCGATATGGCGGTGGGGGTTGTGCTGGGTCAACGCGTTGGTCGAATTCCTCATGCTATTTATTATGCAAGCAAAACCTTAGACAATGCTCAAAGGAACTATACAACTACCGAGAAGGAGTTGCTTGCGGTGATCTTCGCTATTGACAAGTTCTGGCCGTATCTCTTGCAAAACAAAGTGACAATCTACACGGACCATGCTGGTTTGAAGTATCTTATGTCCAAGAAAGACTCAAAACCAAGGTTGATCTGATGGATTTTGTTGCTCCAAGAATTTGACATAGAAATTGTGGATAAGAAGGGAGTAGAAAATGGTGCAACAGATCATCTCTCCCGCCTTGATGGACCTGTTGATATGACAAGTCCAATCAAAGAGACAATGCCACATGAACAACTCCTCTTAATCTCATCTGTCCAAAAAGCCATGGTACAAGCACACATAGCGAATTTCCTAGCTAGTGGGAGGATACCTAGCATGTGGACAAGAGAGGAAAGCAAGAGATTGTTTGCTATGGTCAAGAACTACATTTGGGATGACCCTCACCTCTTCAAGTATTGCCCGGACCAACTCATTAGGAGGTGTATTCCGGAGATGGAGTAGCAAGATATCTTATCTATGTGCCATTCCGGAGTGTGTGGAGGTCATTTTGGAGGGAAACACACGGCCGCCAAAGTTCGTCAATGTGGTTTTTACTGGCCAACATTGTTCAAAGATGCTCATGACTTTTGCAAGAGTTGCTTCAAGTGCCAAAAAGTGGGCACTATCTCAAAGAGGGACATGATGCCTCTATCGCCTATTCTTGTGGTAGAAGTGTTCGATGTTTGGGGGATTGACTTTATGGGTCCTTTCCCTCCTTCTTTCGGGTATGTCTACATCTTGGTCACCGTAGACTATGTATCAAAATGGATCGAGGCTGTGGTAACAAGGACAAATGATCACAAGGTGGTGTGTGATTTCGTGAAATCCAACATCTTTAGCCATTTTGGTGTTCCAAGGGCTATGATTAGTGACGGAGGGAGCCATTTCATCCACCGCACCTTTGAAGGGCTGCTAAAGAGACATGGAGTGAAGCATCATGTAGCTACTCCTTACCACCCTCAAACGAGTGGTCAAGTTGAGTTGGAAAATCGGGAGATAAAGCTCATTTTGGAGAAGACAGTGTGACCGGACCGCAAGGATTGGTCACTTCGCCTCAATGAAGCTTTATGGGCATATATGACTGCATACAAAGCCCCGATTGACACTACACCGTTCAAGCTTGTCTATGGTAAGAGTTGCCATTTGCCAGTTGAGATACAACACAAGGCACTTTGGGCCTTGAAAAAGATGGACTTTGATTAAGAGAGTGCCGGAATGAAAAAAAAAGTTTCAATTGCATGAGCTAGAAGAAATGCGGCATGAAGCGTATGAAATGTCAAAGAGCTACAAGGAAAGAACCAAGTTTCTACATGACAAGATCATAAAGAAGAATAAGTTTGAGCCCGAAAAATGGGTATGGCTATACAATTCAAGAATGAAGTTCTTTTCTGGAAAGCTTCAGTCTAGATGGGAAGGTCCTTACCTTGTCAAGAAGGTGTACCCATCCGGGGCAGTGGTTATTTATGTAAAAGAAGGAGCTAAGGAATTTGCCGTCAATGGGAAAAGGCTGAAATATGTGGTTGAAATCGACGCGGACAAGGCCAATCAAGATTTGGATATTGTTATGCTTGTATAGGAAGAACTCGATGAAGAAGAATGCTTAGATGAGGATGAGAAAGGGATTTACTACAAGGATCTTTTGAAGATTCCAAAAAAGTGAAAAAGCCCAACAACCAATAAGCCTGGCTAAAGGCGTTAAACTTAGCGCTAGTGGGAGGCAACCCACGTGGTTTGAGATTCTCGAACCTTGTTTTACCATACTTTCTTTTGGTTTCCAAGAAACGCACACACACACTATACTTGATAGTTTTTCTATTTGTGAATCACTTTGGCACAGGCATAAGAAAGAAAAGATGATGCTGAAGGGTTTAGCCAAGGTGGAGGTCAAAGTGGAACAAGAGATTGCAAATCAATGGAGGAGCTACAGGAAGAAGGCCAGAATGACCGTGCTGCCCAGCACGGCCATGGTGGCCCTGTCCTGCTCACCTAAAGTTACATTGACCACTCCAAATCTCGTCAGTTGCCTTTCGCAACCCCACACCTTTTTACCCTACTAGTCTAAACGTCTATTTCATGATGAGGACATCATGATTTAAAAGTTTGGGGTGGTAGGGCGGTAAGCCTTCTTTTGTCGCATTTTTCTCTATGTGCCTTGTGCTACTTTTTGCAAGATGATCAAATAGTTCAACTAACCTTCATAGTTATCTATCCTAACCTCGTGTCCCTGCTTGCATTCACGCACTCATGTAGTTGATTTCTTGCATTTTTGAGTAATTTTTCAAAAATTTAGAGTAATTTTTTAGCATTGCATCTCATGTAGGTTTTTATTTACTTGCTTTTTACCTAAAATTGTGTTTGAATGTGATTTAGTGCAATTTGGCACCTTTTTGGCCAATTTTGCCCAAATTTGAATATTCTTGCTCCAATAGGATGTTTTGACTTAATCTCCAATGTTTGAAATTAAATGGTTTACTCTCGTGACAAATGCATGCTACATTCTTAGATCTTATTGATATATGGTCTTGTTTGTGACTTTTTACATGTGAACCACATCTCTTAAGTCTGTGGATGCTTTGGTTGAATCATGAATTAAGCAAGCGACAAACGCTTAAAGCCAATGGAATCACTTGGTAGAAATATGAATTTTGTGTTAATTCTATCATGTGGTGTGATATTACTTGGTGAAGTGTTGAATTAGCTTTCATGTAGGGAATCTTATGTTGAAAACTACACTGATGATCCCTCTTTGACCCGACTATTCTTCCACCATCTTCATACCCCTCCGCCTCATAAAAAGATGCCAAAGTGCACATATTAGTCGTGGCCACCTCCAAAAGTTTGGGGTGGCCACATCTTTATCTCCCCGCTTCACTCTATCCACCATATGCCCTATCTACACCAAGGGCAAAGAAAAATAAAAGAAAAGCAAAAATAAAATAAAAGGATGCTCCTGTTTAAGAGCATTCAAATAAAGAAAAGAAGAGTGTGTAAAAGCACTCCAAATCTTACCGCAACCCTTTCTTCTTCTTTTATACCCATTGAGCTAGAAAACATCAAATCTAGCTCACTTTACCCTTTCTACAGCCAAGTGGATCATCTAGTGTGGTTTGAAGCATAAGACTGAATGCATGAAAGTGAAACAATACTCCTAGTCACCTGTGATTAACACCAACATGAAACGGTTTACCCAGAATAACATAAAGGACATATGGACAACTTGTGCTTCTATGATTTATATTTGAAGTTTATATGCTCAGTGCTCAGTTCATGATTGGATTGTGAAAGAAGGAGAGGAGAGATGTGAGACACATGCACTTAGTCACTTCCAAGACCATATATTCAATAATTTTCTATTGCTTTGCATTTGTCATTTGTTTTTGTTGAAAAAAACGGAAAAGAGAGATTAGGTTGGAGCATACTTGAGGACAAGTATGTTTTAAGTTTGGGGTGGTGATGCAGCCCTATTTTAGGGCTCCATCCTGTGCCATTTTGTACCTAAATTGCATCTAAACATGTTAAGATTACAAGTCTTTTTTCCCAATATGATTATCATTAAAAATATGCTTATGGATGTTCTTTGCACTGTTTTTCAGGTACTTGGACCATGCTTAGATGGAAGAGAGAGATAGGGAGTTCTAGGGTTCCCCCACTCAAGGAGGGATCCAAAGAAGGCCCCAAAGTCTCCCTCAACCTACCTCCAGTGGCCAAGAATCATCCCCAAGCAAAGACATCTGAAAATGACAAAGTTAGAAGCGAAATCAAGAAATCAAGCCTCACCACGGTCGTGGCCACAATGCTACGGTCATGGGTTTATTGCCAAGTTCCAACATGTTGCAACAGGGAAATTCCACCGAGACCCACGACCGTGGCCACCCAGCCACGACTGTGGCCAGTGCAGACACCACGACCGTGGCCATCAGCACGGTCGTGGTCAAGAGAAGAGAACACAGCCGTGGCACCCTGCCACGGTCGTGGGAATTAATTGCAAGAAGTCAGTTGCCAATAGGGAATTTGCCCAGAATGCCACGACCGTGGCCAAGTCACCACGACCATGGCCGAAGACGATCAAGACGCCTGTGGCCCCTCCCCACGGTCACCTCCAACTCCTCCAAAACGGCCGTGTTACCCAACACGGTCGTGGTGCATGTTACCCACCCCCAACTCCTACTCTCTTTCCCTTCTCCTTTGTTTCTGTTTTGATCATGTATAGCTAAGCCCCCCTTGGGTGGGCTGTTTGGGACAAAAATGTGACTCTGATACCATGTTGGGGGAATATAATTTGTAATGAACATATTTTACTTCTATGATGATTGTCTTTGCTTGTATCTCATTTACCATTACTTGTGCATGTGATTGTTGTTTAATTACATTGATTGCTTGCCTTGTGGTGTTTGAAGACATTTGCCTCTAGGATGTTTTGGTTTCTATGTAGCTATCATAGGATTGGCTCCTAAGTCCTTAATTCGGATCCCTAGCTAGCCCCCTATCTTCCTACATAATCACCTTCTTCCTACATGCAAATGTGAGTTCTAAGTGACTAGTATCAGTGTGATTAGTGAAATTGCCTAGGATTTCCTAAAGGCTGAGGTGGCTAGTGGCATGAGGTCAAATATCCACATCTCTACTCCCATCCTTACCCTTGGTCCTCAATTGACTAATACCACTTATCCTAGAGACCTAGACTTGGTAAGTCCTATGAGAATTACACCTAGCCCTAGTTCTCCAACTAGTAGCATAAGGTACATCCTCATAGCACCCACCTTGTTGTTTGGTTTGGTAATCTAGAATGAAATATGCTAATTGCTTATTATGTTGGCATCCCCCAATTAATGTCAAGGCCACATTCCCAAACGGCCCACCTCCTTCATCTAATTGCTTAAAACCTTAATTGCTCTGTTTGCTTGATTAATGCTAGTGTAGTTCAATTGCTTTAGTTAACTTAGTTGATTGCCTAGTTTTGCTAGCTAAGTGTTAATTTAGGTCTTTGATCTTGATTAGTGGTTAACTTAGGCTCTCAATTGCTAGTTTCTTGCTTAGTCTAGTGTAGTTTGTTCTTGCTCTTGTTTAGATAGCTTGTTGACTTATATTGCTAATTTAGCCTTTTGATAACTTAGTTTCATTTTGCATTTCCTACTTGCTCACTTAGCTTAATCAACAACCAACCAACCTTTAAACCCTAAAAACCTTACTCTCCGCAATAGGAATGTAGCCCACACCGTCTAACTCTAGTGCCCCCTCTATCTTCGTGGATCGACCCTGTACTTGCCGCCTCACCTATACTACGACACGACCCCGTGCACTTGCGGGCGTAGTGTCTTAGTATACGTAGGTAGTTAGTGTAGGTCTTACAAATTTCGAAAGCATAAGATCCCACATCCCGTGCGCTCCGACCTCGTGGGGTGTAAAAGCACCACTAGCGGGGACGCACCAGAAGGTCATCAATACTGGAAATGAAATTAGTTGAAAGGAAAGTATCTATTTAGAAACTGTCCCGAACATGGGGGCCATTATAGGAGATGTCATGGTAGGACATGGGATAATCATACCCGGAATAAGATGTTTTCATATGATTTCTTATAGGCCAATACAATCTATTCTCTAACATGGCATATTGCAACCTTAATCTTTAGCAACTTGTTAATGTCATAGCTAAAAGATTTTACCAGGTGTGATTATGTTATTAATGCTTCAGCTAATAGGAACACTAGGTGAGGCCATAAAAGAACTCTCGTCGTGACAAGCTATGTTGTCAGTTAGTTTGGATGATAGTGCGGTGTAGGTGACAACCTTTAATGATGTCCTTAGAAGTTAGAACCCTATGAATTTGTAATAGCACCTATTTACCAACAACATAGTATTCAACATAAAGGACATAACTAATGTCATTAGACAACCGTTTAACAATTTGTTATCCTTAAACTGACTAATATTTTACAGTGTTGTCATATCAGTTTAGAATGTATCTGCCATTATTTTCCACTCATAAGATCTCCCTTTAATCCTCCATAGGTTTTACATCTTGATGCAATAAGCTTAATACATGATCTACACACGCAAGATGCCCCTCCATGATTCCCCCGGCCTGTAGATACAAACAAATGATGTATATAATAAGTTTACGTTTCCAGCTCCTAAGATGTTTGATATCTTAGTTATTCATCAATCCATGAAAGTTGGACAGAACTGATAGAGTGACATGTAGATTACAAAATATAAGAATAATGAGGATTAGAAATAATATTATAAGTAATTCTATTTGTATGATCAAGATAAAAGATGACATTTGATTTCTATGAAGGTTAAAGACCTTCTCTTTGTCATAGATGCATTATGTTAATATCAGTTTATAATTGATACATGTATTGCTCTTGTTAATTAAATGTATTTACATTACTACAACATGTTTTGTCTTATCAGACATTTCTGTAGGGTCAATATTTGTCTGCTCAATACTTGCTAAAAACTAACATGTATATCTACCACATATGTGGATCTGCACATGTGTCTGCATTACCAGAATTTCTGGAATGGAAGTCGAAGTATGACATTGCTATTGGAGAAGCAAAGTATGATCTTGAGTGAGAGGCCAGATCACAAGAGCACACTAGAAAGAAAGCCCAAGAAAGGGAAAATACTTTAAGAAAAGATTTCTCCATTCATTTCTCTAAGAACCCTGCTGAGGCATGACATGAGTGGGGTAGGTAATAATGGGATAGTGCAATCAAATGAGACCCAAACCAAGAAGAAAACCTAATCATATTGCAAAATCAGATGGAATTGAATGTGAGACATTTGAACTACCTCCTCAATCTAATAAGTACTGAACCACACCCTTGTGGTTCAGGTATGTTTATTTCTGCAACTCATGGAACGACTTTGAAATGTTTGGATACTAATAAACCTGAGTTGTTTTATTCATCTCCAATAATAAAGGTCGAACAGAATGGTATGTAACCTGAAAGAGATTGTATTCTATTCTAATTCTAGCTTAACCTTAACTTACTTAACCTTAGAGATTAGAAATATAAATGTCTAGTTTGAGGAAATTTGAAGCTTTAATGGGCAATTTGAATATGAATACTCATTGAGCTTCTTTGATTTATTGTAACTATTAACTCAAAATAGAGTTTGCTAGCCAAAAACTTCCATACATTAATTGAACCTCAGTTCAGTCCATGGAAAGGAAACTCGTGCTATTTTCATATGACTGGTTGCAGAAACTATAAGTGTCATTGTACTTTATGTTTCTAAACTTATCTTTTTTCTAAAAGTTATCTTTGAGCTTGTGAAGTACAATATTCAAGAGGTACTCTCAGAATTTGTATTTCATTCAAAGGGAAATATGGATTTACAAAAAACCCATTCTTCCTGCCTACTCCACCCCTCTAACCAGCTGCCTACTACTACTCTCCAACCACTCACTCATTTTCCTCTCAACACTCAACCACCCACACTAGTGTAAATAAATTATGTCATTACAAAAAATAGAAGTATCACCTTAATTTTACATAGTAGTAATTTTATGGATTGCCATATTTCTATTATACTAGAATGAAAAAGTTTTAGATTTATGCTTGGAGTTATGACAATCTTATTGAATATTGTAAGTTGCTTCCTGTAAGATTGTTTCTTCCATGGGAGGTTGGACTATCCTAAGTACATTCTCTATTAGTGATTGATGTTATCTTTATTGAAGTGGATCTCCTTTTTCCGTCTTAAAAACATCTTGGTTGTCCATTTTTTATAACTAATGCTCAAGGTTCCATCTTGAAGATGTTGATTTGCTAGAACTATGCTTTTGGATTGCTCCTTGTGTGATTTCAGTAGCTCTTTTTTTTGTTGACTGGTGGTCGAACTACTATTTGTGGTTTTCTCTATTGAAGTATTGAGTACTAGTAGGAGTTACACTATTGCATTATTAAGTGCAGTTGTTGGTAATTCTATCTTATTACATATGATGATTTAATCCTTATATCTGTTTTTAGATAAGGTTTGGCTGCTTGTTCAAATCTACTAGCTTCTTTGGTGTATTGTTGCACTTGCTATTGATATATGTGATCTCATCTGTTTGGTGTCTAAAGTCTCTTTTTTTCTTCTAGTTGTTTATCTATTTAGCGGCAAGTTCTGCTTTGACTATGCTCTTGATGGACTCTACACTAAAGATGTAACTTTGTTGGAGTTATGTTTGTAAGGGGAATCTTCCATCTTGAAACCTATAATTCATTTACTTCTAATATTTGGATGACCTTCCTGCTGAATCTATTTAGCATAACTCCTTGTTTATGGGAATTTACTTCCTTGTCTATTGAGCAAGTCGATTTACTCTTGGTGGTCTATGGAGAGGAATAAAGGAAGTAGGTGATATGTGAAGGTGAATGACATGGGAGAGATCTAGATATGGAGACATGTATCATTAATTGTTGTTGTCAGAGAGATATAGTGCAGAGTATAAGGTGAGGGTAGGTAAAGCAAGGAAGATGTTATGTGGATGGTTATTTTATTGAATACTAAGTTATACTTTTCATGCATAAGAAGATTTATTTTTTCTGCAGTGTGTATACCTTAGATTCTAGTGTTTACTGGTCTTGTAGGACAATCACATTTATATAGTCTGATTGGTATTCTATAGAACACATTAACAGTACACTTACTAACGTTGAAGGTTGATAATTTAACAGAACAGAGATCATACAACTACAAGGAAGAAAAAGAAAGGACCCTTTGCATAGACGGATGCTTGATCATCATGTGTCTACGTAGTTATACATATATTGGATATTGTTGCTATTAATTTTTAGGAACATTTTGATTTTGTTTTCACTGCAATATCCTCCTTCCCCTCACCCCATACCACAACTAGGGGCTCACATAACCATGTGAATGTAGGACAAATTAAAAGGAAAATGTCCCCCGTCAACTCTTCACCTCGGTCCAGATTGTTGTTGTGCATCTCTTATTGGATCATACATATCAAATGCATTGTATGGAGCTCACATTCCATCATATATTCATCTATGTTCTTGCTAGCCCTTGAGCCATCATATGCATTGGCAGAACCTCCATAGAAGCAGCATCATATCTACCGCCAGCTGGAGAAGCTTTTGCAGCATCATAACCCCTTGCAATAGAAGTCATTCAAGCATGATCATATCCCTATGTAGTTGCAGCTGCTCTAGCAGTATCATAGCCACCAGTCAGGGCACTTCTACTGCCATCATAACCACTAGAACCCATGGTACTTCTTCCAACATCATAAGCACCAGAGCATTCGGGAACATCATAAGCACCATCAATACTAGTTCCATTAGAAGAATCAAAAGAACCTGATGTAGTGACCGACCTTCTTGTACCATCATAACCTGCTTTTGCAACATCATAACCTCCAACACTTGCAACTCTATTAGAATCATAACCACCACCAACATAAATTGCTCCAGCGTACAAGTTTGTCCCCTCTCCAATTGCAATAGCTCGAACAACCTGTGCTTCGTCCCTTCCATAAGGATCATGGTTTGCAGACATCTCCTAAGCATAAGCATTATTTCCATAGTGATTATAGGCTGAATTTATATACCTTGTCTATAGCCAACGCCAACATATTGACTAGAACCTTGAGCTAGAGAGGGATAAACTAGGTCAGGAGTGCCACACTGTCTTGAATATGGATTTGCCACATTTTCTTTATGTTAGACATTTTGTACTTCTGCATGCAATTTCTCAACTTGCCAAAGTGATGAAATTCTCCCCAGTCTTAACATCAACTTCTAATTTCAAAATCTTTTCCTGAAAACTTCTAATTTGAATATCATTCTCATTTTGGATCCTCCAAGAATGATCATGTATTCTATGCATTTCTTCATGAGAGCCAAGCAACTCTTATCGTAAGGATCCATGAGTAGCTTCTGATATCTTCTTCTCCATAAGAAGCCTCTTCATTTCTACATCTTGAGACACAAGTTTATTTTTTGAAAGCTCTAGAGTAGGGAAAGGTTCCCATTGGATGAAACATTGGACCAAGAGGAGGTACTGGATAATAACACATCATGCCTGGAGCATGTGAGGGAAAATTTTCTCTTCTAGCCATTTATTCATTGGGTCTTAAGAGAAACACATATCAAGTATATTCACTTCCACATTGTAGTAGTTGGACATTGAGCATGGTGTAGGAGGACACTGTCAATCCAAGTGTAGCCCCGTCTTCTGGAGATTGCGGATTTTTGAATATTAGACCTGGAAAGAAAGTGATGTTTTGCCGGATTCTAAAGAAAGATCTGCAACTTCTTGTCGCCTTCTTCTCAAGCAAGGTTGCAACATCTAGCCATCTTAATCTGAGAGTAAGTTATTTATGACTTATTTAAAATAGTGTGTCAGTATACCACTATTAAGACACACATGGTACCTACTATTCAGTTTGTAGAAAGAATGAGAAAGGAAGAAGAGGCATTTAAAATTTCACAGTTATGTTCAGTTAACTTTTTTAAATATTCACTTAACTCTTGACTCGATTACTAAGATAATAGAAAGTGGTCTATTGCTATTTTGAGCTTTTGACATCATAGCTTATGCCAAGTGGTTTCATGCTACTTTGAAGCTTTCTTTGAGAGATTGTCTAGTTCCTCGACTCAAGTTTATTGGGTTTCTAAATCTTTCTCACAAGGGTTTTGTATTTCGTTAGTTCATGTTAGATAGCATTTGTCTAAGTATGATGCTTTGAATTCAATAATTAATTTGGCATATGATATGTAGTTGCTTAGATTTTATTTACTATTATATGTATTGTGGGTATCTTCTTAAAAATTTGGGTCAGTAACCTCACTGGGTGTGGGCTTCATGCATTCTTCAACTTCTACTTTCCTTATTTTGGTTTCTCCTTCTTGTTTTGGCTTCTTTTTGTAGTGTAAAGGTGGATAATGGTTTAAATATTTCTACTCCCTCTTTGAAATTCATCACACATTTGAAGATGACATTATAAGCATTACCTTCATCTTTTAGAAGTTTTTTGTTAATACTTGCAATTACACTTTCTAACATCTATAGGTAATCATCCTCTAGCATCGTTTGTTCTTTATCACATGTAAAAGAGGGGACCACTGTGTATTGCGGGTGTATGTTTGACTTCAGCCTTATCACAAGTTGATTCATTAGTTGATGTCTAGCGCTACATCATAATCTGGAGGAACAATTTGGAGCATCTCCTACAACAAATGAAGGTAGTCAAAAGAGGACATCTTCATAGCAAACAAGATCATGAGGCATATAGAGCTTTTGTCTGATGCTTCCAAGTACAAAATAAGAGATTGAAGAGCAATGATGACTATATGGTGGTTTTGATGTCAAGGTTGAAAAAGTATTGAGAATGAAATGGGGTGAATCTTTGAGAATGATGTAAATTTATATCATCATGATCATTGTATCCATGTATCTTTTTTCCATGCATATTGTAAAATAGAGGCAAGGTTGATTTCCTCCTCACATGTACTAATTCTTTCAATATAAATAAAAGTATGATTATTGACATTACAAGCACAATTCGATCTGGATCAATACTGGGTTTTTCCAATTTATGGAAAATACTTATGTATTGGAAAGTTTATGGCTAGATACATAATCTGACTACATATGTATGTGTAGTACATGATTTCTTTCACTACACACTAACTACATTTACAATTGTAGTAAGTGCCATTTTTTGCTACACATGAACTACATATACAATTGTAGCAAAATTTCCTCCCCCCTACAATCATAGTTACATATACAATTGTAGTCATATATTTAGCTACAATTACAACTACATTTGTATGTGTAAAGACATTTTTTAGCTACATTTAGGGTTACATTTGAAATTATAGCTAACATATGATCTAACTACATATTTGAAAATTGTAGCCAAAATAATTAGCTACATGGGTACTAGCTTCATATTCTATATGTAAGGATAAATGTAGCTAAAGCTTTTGGCTACAATATTTGGGGTTTTTGCTACAAATTTTTTTTGTAGTTAAAGACCATTTTATCGTAGTGAAATTTAATATATTTTAGGAGGGAAGTAAAAAGAAAAAAGGAGGAAAGTGATTATGTGCCACTTACCCATTCACTGGTTAACAAAGTTGATTATATTGTGGATAATACTTGTTTTCTCATTAGCACAGCAACACAAAAATCAATATTAATCTGTGATGAATATTTTGATGAAATAAAAAATATTAGATTCTTTATAGAAAATACATTCCAACAAGACTAATGTTGATATATTTGAGGAGGAAAGTAAAAAGAAAAAAGGAGAAAGGTGATTGTGTATCACTTTCCCATTCATTGGTTAAATAAAGTTAATTAAGATCATTAAGTTTTGGACGTTGATAACTTATTTTGGGTGTCAATTACCCATTTTTGGACACACTTACCCTTTCACTAGGTGTCGTTTCATGTGTCATTGGGTGTTGATTAAGTTTATTAAGTTTGACACCATTATCTTATTTTGGGTGGCAATTACTCATGTTTGTGTGTACTTACACATTCACACTGTGTCATTTCATGTGACACTAGGCGTTGATTAAGTTCATTAAGTTTTGGGCGTGAATAAATTATTTTAGGTGTGAATTACATGTTTGGCATACTTACTCATTCATTTGTGTCATTTCATATGCTATCGGGTGACACGTGTAAAATGTGCGTGTAAAATGCAAGTGTACGTGTCGTGTAATATAGGCCAAAAGAGGCTCGAGTTGTCGAACACAGGGAATTGTACACCAAAAACTACTACTTACTGAAACCAAATCAGCTAGACCTAGAAAAAGAGTTGATTGGTTGTTTAATTAACTATGAACAAAAAGTAAATCTAACTAAGGTTGTGATTAAGAATGGGTGAATTCCTTAGGACTTTTGGTTTCACCACATATAACACTACAACTAATCTCTAAACACTAACATACATCACTCTTAACCCTAGATAAAGAGCATGTAGTCAGAACTACCCACTCCCACGTCGTAGTTCACTACCTATTCTAATGTCAATCTCATTTCCATAGCAATTGGTTGATTAGTTAGGTGGTTTATGAATAAACTCTGGGTTTCTCCTCCCGTTTATTCTCCACCTTTCCCAAGGGGTGCAATAAATTGGTAAATCTATACTTTCCAACCCTTAACCTCTCTCCTAAAATGATTAAGAGTCTAATAATCTATCTATGTTGATCAGGCATAAACTGAACAAGACAACTTTATAGATTTATATCCAGAAAATAGGAGTAAAAGTGATATTAATGCATAAAAGTCAGGTACAATACATATCTGAGCTACTCCTCGTTCCTAAGGAATATGTTTCTAGCTAAAAATAGATGACATGGTATCAAAGTAAATCGAAAAGATGTAAAACATAAATTTTAAGATGCAATAAATTGGAAACAGGGCTGAAGAATAGATCTAGAGAAGATGGAGAGGATTTGTCATCGTTGTTGCCGCCAAAATGCCTCCATGGTCCGTCAGGTAGGGTTCCTTCACTTTTCTCCCTACATTTCCCCATTCGTGTCGTCCCCATGTGATAGATCTCGACGATCCCCTTCTAATGGTGCCCTTTCCATCTGTTATATATATGTTTAGGTTAAGAGAAAACCTAAATATTATTTTCCATAACTATGACAGTTGAATTTAATGAATTTGATCTTGGCCACCAGCGCCTATGTCAGTACTACTGAGTTAGAGTCAGAACAAATCCTTTTCCTTTTCGATCTGAACAATAATATTTTTTCTAGTTCGATACCATGTCGGTACTACCGAGTTGTATGTCGGCAGTATCGACTTTGCTCTAGTAAATAATAATTATTTGTAATAAAATAAGCAACGAATTAAATCAAATAATTATTATAATAATTAATATATGTAAAATACATGCATAAATGCAAGACTAGTGTGTGTAAAAATATATTAAATTGAGCACAAATTACAAAGAAAACAACCAAATTAGATATCTAAAATAGTGACAATTTGTGCACACATCACACCCCTAAGCTTGAATATTGCTCATCCTTGAGTAACACTACTCTTGGATTTGTTTGAAAAAGTCAGCAAGAAGAAAAATACATATGAATTAATTTTTCTAACTGCCCTCCATCAGTCGGTCCCAAATCAATCCTTGCCAACCACTGAATAAGTAAATACTCTAAAGTAAACAATAATGTTCATAATAGATGCCCACAATAAGATCAATGAAAAACACTATCAATATGAAACAATTAATATCATGTCTAGTAGGACACATGCTTGATGCACCGTGTGATATCCCTAACTACATTGCTCTGATCTACCTAAATAAACTATTTGGAAGCAGATCCCAAAATGAACATGGATGAGGGGAACAATTATGATGGTGGCCTACCTTGTAGAGTAGTAGGTGGAAAAGATGAGTGGCTATGAAAATAGGATTCACAAGAATTATCCAAATTGTTTATGTAAGAAGTAAAAATATGATGCACCTATATGATGGATAAAATGTGAATGTATGACTTCTAATGACTATTTTTTTATTTTGGTGGAATGATGCATGCAATGGATGTCTCATCCTAATGATGAGTATAGGTGGAAAGGTGTTTACAAAAAGATCCACAATCCCCTTCTTTATTGCTTAGAGAGAATATGACATTGAACTTAAAAATCCTTTTCCTCCTTTTCTCCTCTTTTTTTATTTTTTAATAGCTCTTTTTTTCTCCCTTTTATTTTTAGCAAGATAAATAGTTCATGCTTGGGCTTTTTTACTTTTTTGGAGAAGGATTAAGGAGATAAAACTTTTTTTACACTCTTACATGAGAGAAGATTGTAGAGATAACAAATATGTAACACCTTATGAAATATGCAATGCAAATGCAACTATATGCAATTTTGTTTTGCAAACTACAAATGCTCAAAAGAGATTATATGATTTTTTTCCTTTTCTAATGCAAAATACAATGAACTAAATATTTGCTTCCTATCATGCTGTGTAATGCATACAAGAGGAAAATAACTTTGATTAAACTTGATCATCCTATGGTGGTGAATGAATATGAATGGAAGTTGGATGAGATCACATGACTAAGAGACAATGTCTTTCCCAACGATGATATGTCCCTCTTCTATCAACTGGTGTAACAGGGTAACCTTAGAGTTTATTTCTAGAATTCACATTCAAGATCACATTACTGTTTGGTTGGTTTGGACTCAAACATCATCATCATAACACAAGCCAAAGGGTTGAGTTAGATTTTTCATTCATTCAGTATGTCTTCAAGCTGACTAATCCAAACAATTCCTCCAGTTATGTACTCTTAAACACAACAAATTTAGCTTAAAGAGAAAAGCATAAAAGCACATTCAGATTTTTTTAGAATTTCCAGAATTGATACCACATCATCAACAAACGGCTAATCCTAATCAAAATTTTATATTTCGTCAACAATTCCACTAGATAGAAGTGGATCTTAAAAAACAAAATGAAAAATCTAATTTTTCTAAAACAAAAACATGTAGATGTATGATAAAAAGAAAAGATGCAAAAGGTAAAGATATAAGCATTGTTCTATTCCTCCCCCTAATCTTGAATATGACATTGTCCCCAATGTCAAAAGCAAAAGAAGACAAATGGAATGATTGTACTGGTATGTGAGGTGAGATTCGGGGCAAAAGACGGGTATGTGGGATCCACATGAAGACATGCCCTCCAATAAGCACTCGAGCTCGGTGAAGTGTTGATGCTTGCTCAGCTTGTGAGATGTCACTGTTGAGAACTTGGTACTACCAACAGTGAAGTCGGTGGTACTGAGCTGATGTCAGATTTTTCATGTAATGATAAATTGACTGACTTGGTCCCACCGACGGAGTGTCGGTGGTACCGACTCAGTGCGTCCATGCACACTTAATACACATATCAAGGCACCTTTTATACTTGCATCAAAACTAGATATCAACAATCTACAAACATGAATGTAAAAATAGAATTAAAAGTTTAACAAATTAAATAATAGTCAGAAGACCAGTGTGTATTGTTGACATTCCATTTCAAAAGTAAATTGTTATTGTTGTGACCATGGACATGAATCACAACCAAGTTGTAAAGAGGTGACACCACATCTTTACTAAAATTTAAAGGAAGTATATAACATTCATCTTTTTAGAAAGACAAAACATATTGTGGGATGCATGTATAATATTCCAAGTAAATAAGCATGCACCAGATACATTATAAAATGTCAATAGCAGCGGAAATGAAAGTACTAAACCTATTACATGGCTTTCATTGTTCATTACATGATTGTTCCCAAAAGAAAAAGATAAGAGAAAAGGATCTACCTAGACATCCTTTCAGATAGCTTGAGATCTACTTCTAAGATGACTTCCTTCAAACTTGTCCTTCTCCTTGCTCAACACCAGTACCTGGGTGGTTGGGAAAGCACCCAACAAAAAGAGAAATAAAACAAGGTAGGTGTCACAAAACTAGTCTAGGATAACAAGATAAGTAAAGCAAATAAGAACATGCTAGGGTTCATCATAAGATGAAGATAACAAGAGTATGAGGCTATATTCAAAAGATATTTGCCATTAACAATTATATCAAAAAGGATTTGCATGTAAGATAATTATGTCTACCTAACTAAGTAGGGTTGAGGCACCTACCGAACCTCTAACCTATAGGTGAGGGGAGAATAAGATGTTCCCAATCACCTACACAATTATATAGGGGAGAATAAAAATATTCCCCAGGGTGATTAAATACATGCCCTCTGTGGGTGGTTGTGCATAAGTACCGCTACTTTAAATTAAATAGAACATAAATCTACATGCTAGAAAAGTAGTCATGGCAAGAGTATTCATAATATTCAATAAGCATGGCAGTGGGGTACAAGACCCAAGAAAAAGAATATCATTACTGATTTTGAGGCAATTTAACAAAAGAATCATAAATAGAGGAAATAGGGTTCATATAGTGCCTCATTAGGGAATATAGGGTTCGGCTTACAAATATCCTAACTTAGGGTGTAAGAATGCACATACATAAATAGGGATTGCACATACATAAACATTGATTGCACATACCTCTCTTATTGATATCAATTACTAACTTTCACCACTTTAATTGAGTCCAAGTTCCACTTTGCCTATTTTCAATGTATTAACATGTATTAGAGTACATAGTGCATATTAATGTATAGAAACCCTAATTTCATAACTTTTTAGCAAAACTCAGATTTAGACTTTTAAAATATCACCAATGAACTTATTAGGTTCTCCTGATGAAGAAAACATATTTTATGTTAATTTTGGAGTTATGATGATTAAGATGTAATTTTTATAGATTTATTGCATTAAATTCATTTTACAAATATCACCCTTCGTCAAACCATGAAATTATACGTTGAAAATATTTTTATTAGATAGAGATTAATTTTCCAATTCCAAAACATATTTATTTGTCAAATTTGGTAAGCGGATTAAAAGATATGAATTTTTTAATACTGACTAATTGGAAATTGCCACATCATCAAAATCGATCGAGATAATTGAAGAGAGAGGGAGAGGGAGAAAACACTATTTTACCCAAGATCATGTTTGAAGTTGCATAGGTAACCAAATTAGAGCTTCTAGAGAAGGTACAATAGCAAGAAATCAAAACCCTAGAAAACATGGTAAAAAGAGATGGAAATCATCGATTTTAAACATAGAAGTGTGAGTTTTAAGCATGTACTAAGAAATATATGAGAAGGGGGTTAACAAAACTTGCCTCTAGGAAGATAAGAAGGTCCAAACAGAAAGGATCCCGAGATTAGCAGGTCTGGTTGCTCCAAGCCAAAGAAGGTCCAAACAGAAAGGATCCCGAGATTAGCAGGTCTGGTTGCTCCAAGCCAAGCTCCTTTCTGGAGCAAAGATCACCTTCTCCACTTTAGAGGTGCAAACCCTAGCAAAAGAGCATGGAGATTAGATGCTTTAGGGTTCTAGGTGGAGTTTTACCCTGGAAGGTCATGGTTCCGACCTGGAAGAAGGTGGGAGGAATACTAACAACATGAAAATGGGGAAGGAAAGGAGGATTCTTACTAGTTTTGGTCAAAATCACCAAGGAGGGGCTTAAGAAATCCTAAATGGAGAAATTTGGAACCCTGGGAGCCTTCTTCACCAAGGTAGGCACCGTCTTTTACCTTGGGATTGCAACTTTGTGGCCAAACATAGAATGGATGATGCTCTAAGTTGTGGGAAATAGAAGGAGATGATTGCTTCTTAGATTGGGATGTGGGAAGGGGTACGCATGGTTTTATAAAGAAGGGGGCAAGTATGAGGTGTCTATGGGACTTTCCATGTGTCCTTAGGCTAGGGCTTCATGGCCATGCAAGAGGATAGCTCATAGACTATTCTTGTATACCAAAGTTCGATCCTAAGAGCCCCTATAGCCTTCTAGGCCATCCCCACCATCCTTCAAATAAAGAAATAACCCCATTGGTTGATAGCTTTCAAAGATGAGCACATTTATAAAGAGGGTCATCCCTATAATGCCCTTGGAGAGAAACACCTTCAAACCAAGGTGCAACCAGGTGACCCATGGTTCAAAATCTCATGAATGGTAAGGGAATATCTAAGGATTAAAATCTATGTGATAATTTGTAAAGAAAACCTCCTAATTGGGTAAATTACATAAAAGTCCAGAATGTACCTAAAATTGCATAACTTGCACAAACAACATCCAAATCAAACCAAATTTGAAACTTATGCTCATTCTATGTTTTAAAATCATATAAAAAGTTAGATTAAGGTTTAGAGCACTTAATTATGGTAATTAAGCTTTCACTGAGGTATTTGTGCATAAACCCTTATATTGGTACAATTAGTGAATAAATGTTCACTAAACCACTATAAATTCCACTAATTAAACATAAATGACATAAAGGATAGAAATGAAAGGGAAACTTGGGAAAAAGGTTTACATAGAGATTACATCTAAGATTCATTATGTTACAACACTCCACCCCTTTAAAAGGATTTCATCCTCAAAATCTCAAGCAAAAAGAGAAGGGTGAGTACGTAACATTTCATCTCTCAATCCCCAAGTGGTTTCTTCCAGACCATGATATTTCCTCAAAACTTTTACCAACTCAATCTCTTTGTTCTTCAGTTGCTTTACTCAGGAGTCAAGGATCTTCACAAGTAGCTCTTCATAGGTCAGATTCTCATGTATCTCCAAAGGCTCAACAGTAAGCACATGAGAAGAGTATACTTCTTCAGTACAGAGACATGGAAAACATTATGAATCTTATCATATGAAGGAGGTAAAGCTAAGAGGTATGCACAGTCTCCAACCTTATCTAAGATTTCAAATGGTCCAACATAGCAGGGACTCAACTTGCCTTTAACTTTAGATCTAGCAATAGAACAGATAGGCTTGATCTTTAGAAATGCATAGTCATCCACTAGGAAGTGAACATCAGACCTTTTCTTATCAGCATACATCTTCTATCGGTCTTGAGCAGATTTCATGTGTTTCATTATCAACTGCACCTTTTCTGTCATCATTTGCATGTCATCGCCCTTCACTAGAGAACGTTCACTGACATCATTCCAATGCAAAGGTGAACGACATGGTCTACCATCAAAAGCTTCAAAAGGTGGCAAAACAATACTAGATTGGTAGCTATTGTTCTAAGCAGACTCAGCTAATAGTAGATACCGATCCCATGCACCACCCCAATCCATCACACAAGCACAAAGCAAGTCCTCTAAAATCTGAACTGTTCTCTCAGATTGACCATTAGTCTGCGGGTGGTAAGCAGTACTGAAACACAAGTCAGTACCCATATCCTCTTGAATCTGACCCCATAAACGAGAAGTAAACTTTGGGTCACGATCAGAAACTATTACCTTAGGTACTCCATGCAGGCGTACGATCCACTCAACGTACAACTGAGCCATATCCACAACTTTGTAATTGGTTTTGAAAGGCAAGAAATGAGCAGATTTTGTAAGCCAATCAATAACCACCCAAACACCATCATAACCTTTCTTGGACTTGGGGAAACCAGTAACAGAGTCAATTATGATCTTCTCCCACTTCCATTCTAGAATTTTAAGAGGGTGAAGAAGACCACCAGGTCGTTGATGTTCGATCTTGACTTGTTGACATGTCAAGCACTTCACGACGAACATAGCTATATCATTCCTCATGTTCTTGCACCAGACGCTTTGATGTAAGTCCTTGTACATTTTTGTTGTGCCAGGATGAATAATGTACTTGAACCCATGCACTTCACTCAACACCTTCTATCTCAGATCACCCAAGTCAGGAATCCACAACCTTTGTCTGAAGTGGACAACACCATCCACTCCAATAGAGAAGTCAGATTGTGGATTCTCGGTCAAGGCCTTCATCTTTTCCATCTCAGAGCTTTCCAACTGTGCATAACTGACTTCTGAGATCCAAGTCAGTGTAACAGTCAAACTAGCCATATGGACACAAAACTTGTCTTCATCCACTGAATCGACAGGTTGAGGTTGCCAACTAGTCACATATTCGAGATTTTCCCACACTGAAAATCTCAAAGCAGCACAAATGTCATCCTTCTTGCGACTTACAACATCAGCTACAATGTTTGCTTTACCAGGATGATAGGTGATGGTGAAGTCATAATCTTTGAGATATTCCATCCACCTTTGCTGTCGTAGATTCAGATCATAATGTCGCCAGATTTTTAGAGCATGAACGATGGCAGCAAGCTCTAAATCATGTGTAGGCCAATTAGCTTCATTCGGTTTCAATTGGCGGGAAGCATAGGCGATCACCTTTCCATTTTGCATCAAAACACACCCTAAGCCTTGTTTAGAAGCATCAGTGTAGATGACATAGGGTATGCCTTCAATAGAAAAGGCAAGAACGGGAGCAGAAGTCAAACACTCCTTCAACTTTTGGAAAGTGTTCTCACATTCTGGTGTCTAAGAGAACTTGACCTCCTTTCACATCAGCTTGGTCAAAGGCAAGGTCAACTCAGAGAAGCTCTTGATAAACCTTCGATAGTAACTTGCTAAGCCAAGGAAACTATGGATCTTTGAGGGATTATTTGGAGCTTTCCACTTGGTCATAGCTTCTACCTTTGCAGGATCAACAACCATATGTCCACAAGAAATCTCATGACCCAAAAACATCACTTCTTTATCCAAAACTCACACTTAGAGAATTTTGCATATAGTAGATTTTCTTGTAGTGTGTTGAGTATAATTCACAGATGCTCGTGATGTTGTTCTAACATCTCAAAATAAACCAAAACGTCGTCGATAAACACCACCACAAACTTCTCAAGGTATGGGCAGAACACTCGGTTCATCAAGTCCATGAAGGCAGCACGAGCATTTTTCAAGCAGAAAGGCATGACCATGAATTTTTAATGCCCATAGAGAGTTCTGAACGCCGTCTTTGGGACATCATGATCCTTCACACGCATATGGTAGTAGCCACTTCACATATCCATCTTGGAGAACACAGTGGCTGACTTCAGCTGGTCGAACAAGTCGTTGATGCGAGGCAAAGGATAACGGTTCTTCACTGTCACTTGGTTAAGCATGCGGTAGTCCATACACATCTGCATCGAACCATCCTTCTTCTTCACGAATAGGGTATGGGCCCATGTCTAGAAGCTCTTCTAGATGCTTCTTCAGTTCGGCAAGCTCGGCAGGGGCCAAGCGATAAGGCGGCTTCGATATTGGAAAAGTTCCGAGTACAAGCTCGATGGAGAACTCCACCTCTCGAGTTGGTGGCAAACTGGGTAACTCCTCGGGAAAGATGTCTGAGAAGTCCTTCACCACATCTATGTGGTCGAGAGAAGGAGGTGTAGCCTCAAGGACTATAGAGGCTAAGAAAGCTACCCTTGTGAGACTAGCTTTTCAGCTTTGATGGTGGAGATAACAAATTGTCGACCTTATTGCTTCCTACCCTTGACACACAATCTTCCCTCAACAGGATGTGACAAACTAACCTTTGATTCTTCACAAAACAAAACAACTTTGTACCTCTTCAACCAATCCATTCCCAGGATGACATCAAAGGCGGTCATGTCGAGAAAGATGAAATCTTAGGGAAACATTATACCAGATATACAGAGGTCCATGCTCGAAGTTTGGAGATACGAAGAGAAGATCTTACCATTGGGGGTTTTTACATCTAATATATGATCCATATACTCAAATTCTATTTCTAACATAGAAGCAAGATGACAAGATATGAAGGTATTAGACGAGCCAGAATCAAACATTGCCTTTATAGGATGCATATTAAGATGCAAGGTACCTTCAATAACTTCATTATCTTCGCCTACTTCCTCAACATTGAGAGCAAACACTCTCCCATTCTGCCTCTGCACTGGAGGTCACCTCAGGTTCTGGTTGTTGTTGTTGTTATTATTCTGCAGAGGCAGAATCTGCCTTGGTTGGTGCAGTTGTTGGGCATTATTCTGTCCCTATTGGAAATGGGGGCAGAGTGGTTGGATATGCCCAACTTGGCCACACTCGTGGTAGGTCGGAGGAGGTCGGTTGTCTCTATGAGTAGGTGCATTGTTGACAGGACATCTCCCTGGAGGATGGTGGTGAGAGCATTTATAGCACCGATCACATCCGTGATTCTCATTCTGGGTAGGGTTCTTCCTCTTGCTGTTGTTGTAGCCATTACTGTGTCCATAGGATTGGAATCATGGGTAGGATTCAATGGCCATGGCCTTATCCACCATTTATAGGAAGGTGAGTGGAAGTTTTGGAACAAAACTTCGGCCCACTTGGTAGTTCAGGCCCTCCAAGAACAATGTTGCCCTTCTCTCAACTCCAAGGTCAGTGGCATAGCGTTCCAGAAGTAGGAACCGTTGGATGTAGTTGGCCACACTCATGCTTCCCTGCCTGAGGCTGTAAAACTCGGCTTCCTTCTTCCTCAGGAAGGTGGGACAGATGTACTACTCCCTGAAGAGCTTTAGGAACTGGTCCCACTCCATGGTAGAGGTGTCTCGAGTGCGGGAAACACCATTCCACCAGACATGTGCCGGTCTGTCTAGCACATACGTCGCGAACCAAACTTTCTGGTGAGGAGGGCATGCCATACCCTCGAAGGTCCGATCTAAAGCCAACACTCAGTCATTGGTTTTATCCACCATGTTGTGTTCACTTTCAACCTTGAAGTAGGGTGGTTGCATCTTTATGAAGTCAGTGAGGGTGAACTCCCTCGGCTTGTTGGCATTGGCGACCACTGTGTGGAGCTGCCCCATCATGGTGGAGAGAAACTAGCACATCATTGCCAGCTCTTGCTCCGGTGTGAAGACAGGGGTGCCCAGAGTAGTAGGGTTGACCACACTATGGTCGGCATGAGTCATTAGGGTTTGACTCCTTTCCCTTGTTCCTGTTTTTGAATAAGTCACATATCCTGAAAGGTAGGGTTAACATATTAAGTTCCCAGGAGTATTTGAATCATAGATGAAAAAAAAGAATAGAAGCATAGATGAGAAAAGAATATCTAGAATGTTATTGCCTAAAAGCATACTATTTTGGGCAATTCGTATCAGCTCAGGCCAGGCCAGTATCATATGGGCACGGGAGTCCTCATAAATCAAGCTAGTGGTGCGGAGGAAAATATTTCCAGTCCCCGAAACTCTAATCCATTCTAGACACCTTTGCTTCAACTTCATGTCCTAATAGTTTCCTGAAGGCTCTGATACCATGTTGTAAAGAGGCGACACCACATATTTACTAAAATTTAAAGGAAGTACAAAACATCCATCTTTTTAGAAAGACAAAAGATATTGAGGGATGCATGTATAATATTCTAAGTAAATAAGCATGCACCAGATACATTATAAAATGTCAATAGCAACAGAAATAAAAGTACTAAGCCTATTACATGGCTTTCATTATTCATTACATGATTGTTCCCAAAAGAAAAAGATAAGAGAAAAGGATCTAGCTATAGCAACCTAGACATCCTTTCAGATAGCTTGAGATCTACTCCTGAGATGACTTCCTTCAAGCTTGCCCTTCTCCTTACTCAGCACCAGCACCTGGGTGGTTGGGAAAGCACCCATCAAAAGGGGAAAGAAAACAAGGTCTGTGTCACAAAACTAGTCTAGGATAACAAGATAAGTAAAGGAAATAATAACATGCTAGGTTTCATCATAAGATGAAGATAACAAGTGTAATGCCCGGGCCCACTGCCCTAGGCTCTAGTAGAGTTTTAGGAATGACGACTGGCCCCACAAACCACCACTAGCCTTAACTGCGCACTTTGTCCAAACTGACACGCAAGCCAGGATCAACTTCCCGACTGGTCACCCATCCTAGTACTACTCCAAGCTGAGCACGCTTAACTATGGAGTTCTTTAGTGATGGGCTCCCGGAAAAGGAGGTGCACCTTAGTGATATGGGTATTCCAATCATTCCTTTTAAGATCATGTTATATGAGGCCTCAAATCCTGGGATGTTACAATCTCCCCCACTTAGACTCTTGACGTCCTCGTCAAGGCTCAACTATATGGCCTCATAATCTGACCCCATTTCAGTGTAGACCCACAATGGCCCATAGACACCCAGCTCCCGTCCACAGCTACTAGCGCAAGGGCGGCTCCATCTCGTCTCTACGGATAGCCCTTTCCAACTTGCCTGGACCGCACGGCTCAAGACTGGCATGCCACATGCCCATGTGGGCCCCACCTACTGGAGGGGTTATGGCTCTGATACCATTTGTAATGCCCGGGCCCACTGCCCTAGGCTCTAGTAGAGTTTTAGGAATGACGACTGGCCCCACAAACCACCACTAGCCTTAACTGCGCACTTTGTCCACACTGACACGCAAGCCAGGATCAACTTCCCGAATGGTCACCCATCCTAGTACTACTCCAAGCTGAGCACGCTTAACTATGGAGTTCTTTAGTGATGGGCTCCCGGAAAAGGAGGTGCACCTTAGTGATATGGGTAGTCCAATCATTACTTTTAAGATCATGTTATATGAGGCCTCAAATCCTGGGATGTTACAACAAGAGTATGAGGCTATATTCAAAAGAAACTTGCCATTAACAATTATATCAAAAAGGATTTGCATGTAAGATAATTATGTCTACCTAACTAAGTAGGGTTGAGGCACCTACCAGACCTCTAACCTATAGGTGAGGGGAGAATAAGACGTTCCCAGTCACCTATATAATTACATAGGGGAGAATAAAAATATTCCTCATGGTGATTAAATACATGCCCTCTGTAGATGGTTGTACATAAGTACCACTACTTTAAATTAAATAGAACAAAAATCTACATGCTAGAAAAGTAGTCATGGCAAGAGTAGTCATAATATTCAATAAGCATGGCAGTGGGGTACAAGACCCAAGAAAAAGAATATCATTACTGATTTTGAGGCAATTTAACAAAAGAATCATGAATAGAGGAAATAGGGTTCATATAGTGCCTCGTTAGGGAATATAGGGTTTGGTTTGCAAATATCCCAACTTAGGGTGTAAGAATGCACATACATAAATAGGGATTGCACATACATAAACATTGATTGCACATACCTCTCTTACTGGTATCAATTACTAACTTTCACCACTTTAATTGAGTCCAAGTTCCACTTTGCATATTTTCAATGTATTAACATGTATTAGAGTACATAGTGCATATCAATGTATAGAAACCCTAATTTTAGAAATTTTTAGAAAAACTCATATTTAGATTTTGAAAATATCACCAATGAACTTATTAGGTTCTCTTGATGAAGAAAACATATTTTTATGTTAATTTTGGAGTTATGATGATTAAGATGTAATTTTTATGGATTTTATGCATTAAATTCATTTGACAAAAATCACCCTTCGTCAAACCATGAAATCAGACCTTAAAAATATTTTTATTAGATAGATAATAATTTTCCAATTCCAAAACATATTTATTTGTCAAATTTGGATGAGCAGATTAGAAGATATGAATTTTTCAATACTGACCAATAGGAAATTGCCACATCATCAAAACCGATCGAGATAATTGAAGAGAGAGGGAGAGGGAGAAAACACCATTTGACCCAATATCAGGTTTGAAGTTGCATAGGTAACCAAACTAGATCTTCTAGAGAAGGTACAACAGTAAGAAACCAAAACCCTAGAAGAACATGGTAAAAAGAGATGGAAATCATCGATTTTAAACATAGAAGCATGAGTTTTAAGCATATACTAAGCAATATATGTGAATGGGGTTAACAAAACTTTCCTCTAGGAAGATAAGAAGGTCCAAATAGAAAGGATCCCGAGATTAGAAGGTCTAGTTGTTCCAAGCCAAGCTCCTTTCTGGAGCAAAGATCACCTTCTCCACTTTAGAGGTGCAAACCCTAGCAAAAGAGCATGGAGATGAGATGTTTTAGGGTTCTAGGTGGAGTTTTACCGTGGAAGGTCATGGTTATGACCTGGAATAAGGTGGGAGGAATACTAACAACATGAAAATAGGGAAGGAAAGGAGGATTCTTACTAGTTTTGGTCAAAATCACCAAGGAGGGGCTTAAGAAATCCTAAATAGAGAAATCTGGAACCCTAGGAGCCTTCTTCACCAAGGTAGGCACCCTCTTTTACCTTGGGATAGCAACTTTGTAGCCAAACATAGAAGGGATGATGCTCTAAGCTGTGGGAAATAGAAGGAGAGGATTGATTCTTGGATTGGGAGGTGGGAAGGGGTAGGCATGGCTTTATAAAATAAGGGGGCAAGTATGATGTGTCTATGGGACTTTCCATGTGTCCTTAGGCTAGGGCTTCATGGCCATGCAAGAGGACAGCTCATAGAATCTTCATGTATGCCAAAGGTCGGTCCTAAGAACCCCTGGAGCCTTCTAGGCCATCCCCACCGTCTTTCAAATAAAGAAATAACCCCATTGGTTGATAGCTTTTAAAGATACGCACATTTATAAAGAGGGTAATCCCTATAATGCCCTTGGAGAGAAACACCTTCAAACCAAGGTGCAACCAGGTTCCCCATGGTTTGAAATCCTGTGAATGGTAAGGGAATATCTAAGGATTTAAATTCAGGTGATAATTTGTAAAGAAAACCTCCCAATTGGGTAAATTACATAAAAGTCCAAAATGTACCTAAAATTGCATAACTTGCACAAACAACATCCAAACCGAACCAAATTTGAAACTTAGGCTCATTTTATGTTTTCAAATCACATAAAAAGTTAGATTAAGGTTTAGAGTACTTAATTATGGTTATTAAGCTTTCACTGAGGTATTTGTGCATAAACCCTTATATTGGTACAATTAGTGAATAAATGTTCACTAAACCACTATAAATTCCACTAATTAAACATAAGTGACATAAAGGATAGAAATGAAAGGGAAAATTGGGAAAAATGTTTGCATGGAGATTACATATAAGATTCATTATGTTACAAAAGTCTTGACGTGGGAGCACGTGTAGAAATAGGTAGCCATGAGGTGAAAGGTATAATGATGATTGCTCCTTAATTTCTATGACCATCCCTCATGGATCACTCCTATCTACAAATAATGGAGGGATTACATCAAAGGTGAATTTTTGTGACTCCTCCTCTTCTAATAATTCAACTCCCCACATCTAATAATATCCTCACAAAATTTTTCAAAATTATCATCTGGATATATGTCCCATATAGGATCCTCCATAAGGAAATGAAGAGATGGGTCTTGTGGTGAAGGAATTATGTGATGGGTAATGGGAAATTCCTCCACCTTTTCACTCTCAGTATCCTCTTCCTTACTATTATCCTCCTCTCTAAGATCACTATCAAATAAAGCACCTTCTGGATCCTCCTCTCCCTCACTCATATCCCAAACACATATATCAAAATTGTCTTCCACCTTGTTTGCATCATTCTCCTCATCTTCCTCATCAAACCCACAATCATATTCAACATCAATCCTAGGAGGTGAGGGTGTGGGTGTGGGTTCAATAGAAAGATGTGGATGAGGTGATTCTAATTTTTTTCTATTATGTTCTCCTCACTCTCTAATCTCTTATCCTCAACCTCAACTTCTTCCATTTTCTCTATTCTACCCCAACCTCAATTAGAAATAGGACTTTTGCGATTTAAAACAGATTGAACCATAATCCTAATATGCTCACGATGAATTTCCTTGAAGGTTTTCCCATGATGTGATGAACCTACATGTGCATTTCCAATCTCAAGACAAATATGATCCATGTGCCTTTTTTTTCTTTTTCTTTTTTCAAAAGGAAAGAAGAATAACTATAAAGAAATATCTAGATGAAATATGAACAATGCCTAGATTAACAGTGAAGTTTTATGTAATGAAAAATGGAAAGAAAAAAAAATAAAAAGAAAGAAAAAAAATACAATGGCCTAGAGTGGCTGGTCTCAACACTTGTAGTGTTGGTGATGTCGATTCCCCAGTAGCAGCGCCAAAAACTTGACACACGTAAAACATGCGTGTAAAATGCAAGTGAACGTGTCGTGTAATATAGGCCAAAAGAGACCCGAGTTGTCAAACACAGAGAATCGTACACCAGAAACTACTACTTAATGAAACAAAATTAGCTAGACCTAGAAAAAGTGTTGGTTGATTGTTCAATTAAATAAGAATAAAAAGTAAATCTAACTAAGGTTGTGATCCAGAATGGGTGAATTCCTTAGGAATTTTGGTTTCCCCACAGATAACACTACAACTAACCTCTAAACACTAGCATACATCACTCCTAACCCTGGATAAAGAGCATGTAGTCAGAACTATCCACTCCCATAGCTTAGTTCACTACCTATTCTAATGCCAATACTATTTTCATAGAAATTGGTTGATTAGTTAGGTGTTTTATGATTAAACATTGAGTTTCTCCTCCCGTTTATTCTCCACCTTTCCCAAGGGGTGCATTAAACAGGTAAATCTATACTTTCCAACCCTTAAACTCTCTCCTAAAATGATTAAGAGTCTAATAATCTATCTATGTTGATAAGGCATAAACAGAACAAGACAACTTCATAGATTTGTATCTAGAAAATAGGGGTAAAAGTGATATTAATACATAAAAGTCAGGTACAATGCATATTCGGGCTACTCCCTGATCCTAAGGAATATGTTTCTAGCCGAAAATGGATGACATGGTATCACATTAAGGGTCTAATTGGTTTCTTGTAACTGTTAGTAAGTTAGGAAGTCATTTTCCAAGAACAGAAATACAATTCCCGGAACTGGTGTTCTGCTGATTGGTTTAGAACTAAAGTATACTGAATATATTAGGAGGGGGCGGAAAAAATGATCTCCATACGCAAGCAGCAACCAGACTTCTCCCTTCAGATCTAGGCCGGATTGACAAGTGCCAATGTAGTTGTGTCGGTATGCTAGAGTGCAGACAGTGACATCCGGAGAAGAAAGACGTCAGGGAGTGGGCGAAGCCAAGTGCGATTGTCCCCTTCACCTTTCCGGGCACGTGATAGCACTCTGAGTGGAGGACAACGACGTCGATGAGGCCTTGTCGAGGAGGAGGTGCCAGGGTTCGCGGATCAAACCTCTGACGGGCATGTCGGCTACTCCTCCATCCTCTTTCGGTGACTTCGTCGCCCTATTCTTCTGCTGTAAACGGGAAGTCGTTTTCCCTTTGTTTTGGCCTGGAAGTCAAGAAGTCGGACATATATATATCTGCGGAAGTTGAGTTACGGTGACTGAATTTGTTTTCCTAAAGTTTCTAAAAACCAATCGCTGGATTTTAGTCTAGGAACTGCAGTTCCTCTCTTTTCCGCTTCACTTACGGTAAACCGGTCAGACCCTAAATCGAAAAGATGTAAAACATGAATTTCGAGATACAATAAATTGGAGACATGGCTAAATAATAGATCTGGAGAATATGGAGAGGATTTGCCGTCGTTGCCGCCGCCAAAACGCCTCTGAGGTCCGTCAGGTAGGGTTCCTTCACTTTTCTCCCTGCTTCGCCGTTCGTGTCATCCCCATGCGATAGATCTCGATGACCCCCTTCTAATGGTGCCCTTTCCAGCCGTTATATATGTTTAGGTTAAGAGAAAACCTAAATATTATTTTCCATAACAATGACAGTTGGATTTAATGAATTTGATCTTTGCCGTCAGTGCCTGTGTCGGTACTACCGACTTGGAATTTGGTAATACCGAGTTAGAGTCAGCAGAAATCCTTTTCCTTTTCGATATGAAATAATAATATTTTTAATACTTCAATACCATGTCATTACTACCGAGTTGCATGTCGGCAGTACCAACTTAATAATTATCTGTAATAAAATAAGCAACACATTAAATCAAATAATTATTATAATAAGTAATATATGTAAAATACATGCATAAATGCAAGAACTGGTGCACATTGATTTTATACTAATTTGGTAAAATATGTGTGAAAATATATTCAATTGAGCACAAATGACAAAGAAAACAATCAAATTAGTTAATTAAGTTCATGAAAATTTGGGCACCATTATCTTGTTTTGGGTGTCAATTACCCATTTTTGGGAGCAATTGCCCATTCTTTAAGTGTCACTTCATGTGTTACTAGGCATTTGTTTAAATTACATCATGTTTTGGGCACCATTAATTTATTTTGGGTGTCAATTACTCATGTTTGAGCACACTTAGCCATTCATTGGTGTAATTTCATGTGCTACTAGATGTTGATTAACTTTATTAAGTTTTGGGCACAATTATTTTGTTTTGGGTATCAAATATCTATTTTTGGGCACAATCAACCATTTAGTAGGTGTCATTTCATGTGTTACTTGACGTTGATTAAGTCCATTGTGTTTTGGGTGTCATTAACTTGTTTTGGGTGTCGATTGATCATGTTTGGGCACATTTACTCATTCATTGGCATCATTTCACGTGCTACTAGACGTTGATTAACTTGATTAAGTTTTGGGTGCCATTATCTTATTTAATTTGTGTGTCAATTATCTATTTTTAGGCCAAGTTATCAATTCAATGGTCATCATTTCATGTTTTACTAGCATTGATTAAGTTCGTCATGGTTTGGGCGCCATTAACTTTATTTTGGGTGTCAATTACTTATGTTTGGGTACACTTATTCATTGGCGTCATTTCATGTGCTATTGGATGTTGATTAACATCATAAAGTTTTGGACGATATTTTCTTATTTTAAGTGCCAATTATCCATTTTTAATGCTTATATCCATTCACTGAGCGTTATTTCATGTATTGCTGGGCATTGATTATGTTCATCATATTTCAGGCGCCATTAACTTATTTTAGGTGTCAATTACCCATGTCTGGGTGCACTTACCTATTATTGGGCGTCACTTCATGTGCCACTGGACGTTGATTAAGTTTTGAAGTTATAAGTGTCATTATCTTGTCCTGGGACTCATTTTTGGGCGCACTTATCCATTCACTGGGCGTCATTTTATGCGTTAATGGGTAATTGATTAAGGTCATCATGTTTTGGGCGCCATTAAACTCAAAACAAGTTAATGATACTCAGAACATGATAAACTTAATCAACAACTCATTAACACATAAAATGATACCCAATGAATGAGTACGTGCGCCTAGAAATAGGTAATTGACACCCAAACAAGATAATGATGTTCAAAAAATAATGAACTTAATTAACGCCCAGTGACACATGAAGTCACACCCACTAAATGGATAAGTACGCCTAAACATGTGTACTTGACACCCAAAACAAGTTAATGACGCCTTTGCGCCCATTGTTGCTCTTTTGACGCCCACTTTTGCCATTCTGGTGCGTAGTCTTTGTTCTCTCTTTTCTCTCTTACTTCCCACATCTCTCTCTTCACTTTCCCCCTCTTTTCTTTTTCTCTCTCTCAAAAAAGAAAAAAAAGAAGAAAAAATACAATAAGAGGGTAGGTGGTGGGACATGTGAGTTAGGTGGGCAGGGATGACATGATGACATAGGGAACCGATGACAAGGATGACAAGTGAGTAGGTGGGGAATAGTTGGTTTTGTTGCGTGGTTTTGGTACACTTAACTGCCCGTGAGTGAGCATGAGCATTTCTAAAATTTAACCCTAATTTAAATATGGTCGAAAGCCATCGAATTTGTGCTTCATGAATATTGCATAAGCCTGTTTTCTCGTCAATGTTTGTAATTTTTTGTGTTTGTTTTTTCATATTGTAGATGACCTGACCTGATGCAAAGACAACAAATATACAACTCGTAACTACTATCGAGATGGTGGTTTTGGAAATAAAAGTAAGGCTGCAATAAACCCTATTCTACATTCGGACAGTCGATCTTATGTCAAATCTCCAACAAATAACATTTCTAAATTTATACAACATTTATTCCACCGAACCACGAAAAAATACTATGAATAACTCTTTTTCGGAGTCGGACATAAGCGTCTATTCCGAATTGTTCATGTGAAAACACCCAACTAGTGAGAAACACCGAACAGGAACCGAGAAGAATCACAACATATGCTATCAAGCATTCGGGTTGCTACGCCACATGGATCAATATCATCCCCGCTCTCCACTCACGCACCCGGAATGAAAACGAAAAATAAACGGGAATCTAGCCCCTGTTTTGTTCGGGACTGGCTTTATGCAAGCCTGCCTGGCTTGGACGGGTTTAGGCTTGCTGGAGTCTGATTCTGTTTGGCAAACCAGTCTGATTCTGTTTGGCAAACCAGTCTCATTCTGGGGGGCTGGACTCGTTTCAAGCTGATTCTGTTTGGCTGTGCAGGCTGGGTTTAGTCTGATTCTGTTTGGCAACTGTAGGTAGGATTAGCTGAATCTGTCTTATTCTCGCAGAACTGTTGTTACAAATGTGGCCTTGTGACGCCGTTTTTAACAGAATTTTTTTTAAAAAAAAAGTAACTTAAAAATAACTTAATTGTTATCTATATCACTTTGGTTTAAGAACTCTCATTTTGTTGTTGAGATGTGAGTCAGGCGTGTTACCCTTTTGTGGGGTGTTTATGTGGGTGTTTTGGTTGTTTCATTGAGGTTGAATATGCCTAACATGCTATGTTTAATACCCCAAGATATGAGGTAACCCCGTCAGACCAAGAAACACGTTCGAAAAATAGCCAAACATGAACATCATTTTTAAAGTAAAACAGATTCAGCTACATTCGATAAATATAAATTTTCTTAGTGGGCAGGCACCCATAACAAGCTTGTAATGCTATATAAACAAAATAAAGATAATACACAAAACAAAAAAACTAATAATTGTTTGTTGATGCAACAGATTCAACATCAGTTTTTTCATCACTAGCCGAGTCTGAAGTAGATGATATATAACCCTCTGGTCTCGGGTAAATATACCTAAGCAATTCAGAGTTGTCCCCATCACCACGAATCCACAAATAAAAGCTTGTAGGGTGAGTGTCGTCCTTGGGTTTTGGTTGTAGGGTCACGGTCCATTCTGGTTTGGCTTTTAGTCTGTCCAACATTTCAGCCCAACCTTCATCCATGATTAAATATTTACCTTTCTTATTCCATATTCTTTCTTCAGGTGTAGACCACCTGATCTGTACATCAAAGTTGATTCTGCCTACCCCCACCATAGCATAGCCAGGAGTTATCTTAAATGGCTCGCACATCCAGGTTAGGGGAAGGGAGACGCGTCTCATAAACTCCCTGTTTGAGAGATCATACTCCTTTACAAGGAAACGAGATCCCATGTTACCTGTAATAAACAAGAAGAACAAGAACATGTAATAAACGAGATCCCATGTTACCTGTAATAAACAAGAAGAACAAGAACATGTAATAAACGAGATCCCATGTTACCACACAAAATGAGGAGGCGTCGAATGACTAAGCATATTAGTTAATATGTAAGTTCCAAACAACAGAGCATGGCATATCCGTTTTCAAAAAACAATCAACAACACTTAACACGGGAACTTCCAAACAACAAAAATAAAATGGAAAACCGATGACGCAAATGAAAGGTATGGCCACCATTCGACGTTACGGCGTCGTCGGGGGTGAAGGAGTGTCCAACAGAAGCCTACATTGTTCCTCCAGTTCTTCTACGTAACGTTCTAGATACTCATGCTCATACTTTTTATTGGTGTAAACATCATGGTGGTTGTGATGAATTTCAACAAAATCTTTCAAGTTCATTGTCTGACCCCACAATGACTTGCACTCGAGTGTGAGTAACGCAATCTCAGCTTTCAGAGAATCAATTGTAGGACTGAGATCGATTGCCCAGCGAAAGTATCTGCATCGATCTTTTCCCTAAAAAATATTATGAAGTTTACGTAAATGACAATGAATGTGTAACGTACACAGTGGCTACATAATATGTGTGTACAAGCGCACCTCGCGAGAAGGACATATGTAATACATTTCACCTGGTCTTTCACTGAGAATTCCAAAGTCATACAACCCTGCATCGTCAGTGTTAAGTCGCAAGCCTGCCTCTAACCCACAGTCACACCGCACAACTTCAGTTGTATTAATAGACATCTACACCATGCATTTGAATCAGCCAAACGATTTATGGTAATGAAGTTAGATTGAAAATCAAAACAATAACATACAAGACAGACCCCCATTATTTGTTAAATCTATTACAAATAAACTTATGTTATGAATGGTGGACATACATCAATGATGTTATACATCTATGATGTATTGTAACCGTCCTCATTGGAAGTGTTGTCGTCACTATTTATGTGAAGACGTTGGCGAAGATATTGGGACCGCGATCGTAGATCTATAATTTCTACTTGTAGCCTATCAGTGTCTACTCTGCTGGAACAGACAAAGGCACACTGGGAAGACCATAGTTGACGTTCACTGCGTGCATATGCAAGTTGTGAAAGCATTGCATCCCTAACGGCGGTTAGTGTGGCAATTGTGGGTACAACCCGTTGCGCGGGCAACCTCATATGACATCTATTTTGATTTTGAACCCTACCGCACGTAAAATATGGCATGTGTGGGTTCTTGTCTTCAAAACGTCCGTTTTGTGCATCCTTGGCATCCATATATACGCGTACAGTGGATTGAAGGCCGCATTGACAACGAGGCATTCTGTTCTCCATTTGAAGACAACCTATATTGACACAATGTGACGATTCTAATCAGGTTCGAAATAAACAATTCGGGAATCAATCTATTACAGATACTCTACTAACGAGTTTCCCAAATGAGATTAGCAATGGATTCACGTAACACTTCGCCCTCCCTTGAATCGGCCTGAGTTGAACCTTGACCTGAACTCGGGGGAACGACGGCTGGGGGAATGGCAGACGATGAATTCTCATCTGGGAGTTCATCCATTATGGTGTCGCCGTCATTTTGCCGTCGGATGAAATTGTGCAGGATACAACAAGCAAGTACGATGCGACACTGCGAATGAATAGGATATGTCGGCCCCTTCTTAAGGTATGCAAACCGTCTCTTCAGCACCCCAAATGCTCTTTCTACAATATTACATAGTTGAGCATGTCTGTGGTTGAACATCTCTTTCTTGCTGGTGTAGGCATGTCTGTTTCCTCGGTACTCAGCAATATGGTATGTTGTGTTGCGATAGGGTGCAACAAATTCACGAGTGTTGGCATACCCTGCATCTACCAGGTAAAACTTCCCCGGCGGAACTGTAAATCCGCTATGGGTCCTTTCCGATTGCAGGACCCTTCGGTCGGCAGCCGACCCCTCCCACCCAGTGAGGACATATGTAAACTCCATGGAGAAGTCTACTACAGCCATGACATTGAGAGAGACATTCCCTTTTCTGTCACGGTATCGATTTTGTTTGTCTCTACTGACCAAGACAGGGATGTGTGTTCCGTCAATAGCCCCTATGGCATTCTATAAACCAAAATAATGTTGTGAGATATACAGAATGTTTGAAAATTAATTAAATTTATTAGGGGGTTAACTATTACCTTGAAGTATGGGTAGAACCTTGCGTTATGTAAAATGCGAGTATGTGTTGTTGTGCATGTAGTTGCGGTTTGCATGACAATGTAGTCATGGGTCAACGCACAAACAACGTCCAAGACTTCGTTGAACTTTCTGCTAATGGTCTCACCGGAGTGAATGTAGTCCTCCGCCAAAGCACGATTTGTGTGTCCATGGCCAACCATCTGCAGGAAATAGCATACGGCCTCAACTGAGGTGACGCCTCTAGTACCTCGCAACAAGCCACGACTCTCAAGCTTGTCGACAAAGGTCATTATAGTTTGTGGACGCATCCAATATAGGTCATAAGCCCTTTGTTCGTGACCGGTCAATATTTCTAAGACCTTTATGTGGCCACTCCTGATGCTAACTGACCTAGGGATACGAGGTGGTGTGGAGGCATCAACGTCTACTGCGTCCATGATTGAGTATGCAATAGAGTCGGCAATTAAATCACCAACGTGAATCACTGGCCACAACAAGGTATCTAATAAAAGGTTGTTGAGCATGTCTTGTGTTTGCGGTTGGTCATTGCCAGACATGATGCCTACATGTACAATGAAAACAACTACATAATAATTGCTACAACATAAGACAATCCAATTAACGTGCGAAAAATAAATTATTACAACACTCAATCAAATGAAATTGTACGGATATGTAATGTGTGTGCAGAAAGTAAATTATTACAACAATCAATGAAATATAAATGTTTGGACGGAAAATAATTAACATCAAATGCATATGAAATAACCCCTGCAATTATGTTCCCGATGGGCCAACATCACTGGATGAAGGAAACCACATCGGTGGCACGCCTGCGAAGTTGGGTGGCGGGATAAATGGTGGATGAGACGATGTGCCTGGGAAGTTGGGTGAAGAGGAAGACTACATAAATGGTGGGTGAGACGACGTGCTGTTGAAGTTGGGTGAAGGGAATGGTGGCACAAATGATTGTTGAGATGACGTGCTGTTGAAGTTGGGTGAAGGGAATGGTTGCGGAGACGGGAAATAATATTAAGGCATTGGAGGTACAGATGTGGCAAAACCGAATTGTGACCTTTCACAAAGGTCGTTTAACCACAACGTTATCTTCGCAGGGGTGTTTTTGAGGCTAAGGTAGATGTTGCGGTTGGTAGAGTCCTTGATGGTGTTCACAAGTGTAGTAAAAACAACGGTGGGGGCATCGGGGAAATTGGCATTAAAATGTTCTAAAATGTTTGACAACTCTTCTTTTTTATAGGCTTTGGTCATCATGGATGTGCCTAACTCGTGAACCTTTGTGTAAACCTGTGTGAACTCAGCCAGAACTTCATTGAAAAGACTACAACGCTCTTGCGGCGTTGATTGGCGTCTCCTACGCGTATGGGTAGAAGGACTCCTGCCCCCAACTGGCGGGTTATCCGTTCCCACAGGCCGCGCGCTTTCACCCTCACTTTGCCCGGTAGTTGCGGGTACGCTACGCTCGTCTGGTACGCTACGCTCGTCTGTTGCCGAGTGTGTGTACATGGGTGTATCAGGCGCGCCTAGGTCGACACTTACATCATCCTCAGACGCAACATCTGCAGGAATCTGAGTGTCCACCGAAGACATTGCATGGTGTCCTCTAGCAATGTTCCTCCCCGCCATTAGCTCTATGTCGTAGTAGTGGGGAAACGGGCGCCTAAGCAACCTAGTCAGGTCCCTGTCTGCCTACGCTTTAAAAAAATTGTGTATTAAGATAATCATGTTTACATGTACAATTACAATTTGTTAGGATAAAAGTTATGTATAGTGTGCGTACCGCAATGGCCTCTTTCCACTCAGGGGTGTCCGGTACAATGGGCTTGTGCCTTTCTTCATCCCATCCAACGCCACTCTTGTTGGTCAAACCCTTCAAATGGACGTAGTCCTTTTTAAGTTTCTTCCAGCGACATCTTATTTGGTCTAACTTAAACACGGCGCCAACCCTATTATTGACATCCGAAGTTATTTCCCTCCAAGAGTCCCTAGTAAAATTACCATCAATACACCTGCCTAGGTCATATTGTCTACGCAATGCTGTCACCACAGCAGCATCATACTCTCTTGTCCATACCATACGGTTGTTAGGGTCGACGGGAGGCATACTCGTGTAGTTGCTGCAATATTTGATGACATAATCAGTGTAAATGTTTAATACAATTCAGTCACAACAGAAACCATTTATGAAGGGAATGTCCCTGATTTATAAAATGAATCTGGTCAGTCCCTGATATCAATGAATGAGAATGGACCTGGTTTTGGGTCAGCAGAGACAAACAAAATGGACCCAAATTTAGCTATTGCTTGTTTATAAAATGAATCTGGTCAGTCCCTGATTTATGAATGAATGAGAATGGACCTGGTACCACATGTATGTGAACCGGTATAGACCCAAAACCTTGCTACGGTTCTAGTACTTATTCAGTTGAAGTCATAGAAGGAAATACAGCAATAAATGAACTGAAGCATGAACAATCAGAAATTATCTGAATGACATAAGTTACAAGGACTATAGAAACACACTAAGTAATTAAAGGAACTGAACCAAGCTACTAAACATGAAGTGGACCAAGCTACATAACATGAACGACCATGATCCTTATTTGGTGGTTATGGAAAGCCTCCTATTCAGTTGGAGTCATAGAAGGAAATAGAGCAATAAATGAACAGAAGGATGAACAATCATGATTTGCAGAATAAGTGTAGACTTCTAATACAATTATCAATGACTGCAAAGTATGTAATGAAAGAGATATGTAAGTTGGAATCAGAGGTATAATAACATTGTCATATTATTATTGTGTGACTCATTGTCACTTATCAGGCATCCTACATTACTAACTCCACCTCTATAAAATATGGTCACCTACTATGTGTCATTATTTCTAGCACATGATCATTTAAAATTAAAATTGTCTCACTTCTATATAATCTGGTACCAGTTTACAAAACATGTTTCTCCAAGACCACCTGTTGGCTCATAGAATTTCTTCATATTGGTAGAACTATAATTTTATCTGACCCCACTTTAACTTTACCAGCTGCACAATGTGAGATAGAATGATGTAACAAGTTGTTGCATAATATCTACTTAATCTTCTTCAAAAAGATCACTATAAGTCGTATAACTCTATATTTTTTCTTACTTTAATTGCTTGAATGAGTTCTCTCAACATTGCGTTTGTTCATATGATACTTGTCATCTACATATGTGCAAAGAAATGTATATTTCTGACTGTTAACCATACAAACTATGAAAGATACTTAAAACACAACACAATAATCTTGTTATTTGTTAGTATGACTGTCTATTTATAATGATCAATAAACTTATGAACAACTCTGGTCACACAAATATATTGTATCTTCCCATGTCTCTCACTTAACACATATATACTAATGTGAAATTGTTTCATATGAAATTGGAAATGAATGAACAATACATTTCAACTATATAAGTTTATTTTAGGAACTATTCCACCCCTTACTGTCACTTGAGTTTGCACTATTACTAGTACAATTAAGTTTATTATGTAGACAGCCACACCTACTATGCAACTCATGTATATCTGTAAGGAGCCTTGTAGTGTCTGATTTTGTAGAAGTAAGGTGATTGGAAAATGCACTATAAGGAGCTAAGGGCATATTGAGCAGCATACTTCTATAATCCCAGAAAATTAAACATGGGAAGGATTTTTAAGCAGTATATCAATTATAGCTGATATGTGCATGATTGAAATCGAGATTCTGGACTGTCGAGTATGCTCTAGTGTGTAAAATAAAGATATGATACTCACTAATATTAAACTTTAAACAAATAGTATTAATGTTACATGTCTTTTCTCCATCCAAGGCAGTATCTTGTGTGCATTTATTTTGATCACAGCTATAAATCTCAAAGTGAGAAAAGTCAAACAAAATTTGTTTGCTATGATTTTAGGCATGTATATAGTTTGATTCATTTTTTTTCACTCTATTTTTTCTTACTCTTGTGTAATTAGATATGTGAAACAAGATGTGCCTACAATGATACAACCATATATAGAAGGAAAAGAAAAATCAAAAATGTTACTTTTGATAGTTGAAATAGTATCAATCTCTACACAGGCAAACTATATCACATTATACACTATCATGATTCAAGGAGATCCCAATTTAGTGAGTGATGATAGTAATCACTAGGTGGGTGTACAAACCAAGCTGAAAACTACACTAATTCTAGTGGTTGAGTGTTTTCATAACCGAACATGTTGCTGACAAGTTGTAGGTGAACAAAAAAGTGTTGCCAAATTTGGTCCAAAGTAAGAAACTACTTGCATATTAAAAAGTAAGTCAATTTTTATAATGGTATTAGCCTGAGTTTGAGGACAGTATTGATGATATTTAATTAAAATACCTAATATAGTTTGACAATAAAATATTATTTGCATATACACAAAATGGACAATCTTATTATTTGAACAAAAAGAAACATGTTTTGAATAAGATACAGTTGTATACAAAATAGAATCATAGTTAAGATGTACACAATATGTTAAAAGCATGTTTACTAACAATTCAGACACTGATTAAAATCTCTGGTTGATCTAAGAATTTTTAGTCCAATCTTGCCCATTCTACCTATCCAAATTAGAAGAAGCTCAATAATTGAGTAAGGGTCACATTTATACCCACCACTAACAAGACCAGGGGAGTTGAATAGTAAACCTCCATGCATGGAACTCATCATCCAATGATCAAAAGTGTCCTATATTTGGTGGTTTGAGTTACCTTTATTATAATTTTGAAATAATAATCTAATATGTGGCTATTTAAGTAACAAAGTGATGTTTGCATATAACTATATAATGTTTATGACATACATCTTATAGATTTCTATTTTTAGTATATTATATTTAATCTATTTAAATTTTAACAAATACTAGAAATACAAGCATACACATTATATAGTAAATTTTCTTCTGTTACCATTGGAAACAAAATAGAAACACACTAGGGATTCAATTTTCTTAAGTAATAACCTTTTACTTACATATTCATATGTAATAGAACCGACAATATAAATAAGCCTGTACTCAAACTCCTTAAAACTCAACATTTCTACAAGCATTCACAACAATCCAATTTGAACATAAGATTTGAGTAAAAGATTGAGCAGTTCTGCTCATACAGTGCAAACAGATCACTAATTAGCTAATCAGGAGCATGTGTCCTGATATATAGAAGGTAATATACAGAGAAGCTAAACAATGCACTATAAGGAGCTAAGGGCATATTTGGCAGCATACTTCTATAATCCCAGAAAATTAAACATGGGAAGGATTATTAAGCAGTATAGCAAGTATAGCTGATATGTGCATGATTGAAATCGAGATTCTGGACTGGAATAATTTTTGAGTTCATTCATACAGGTCCTAAGGTATTTTCTATCATCATCACCACAGTAGCTTTGAGGCTCACGTTTTTTCAGTTCATTCAAGCTGGCTCCTTGCAGCCTTTTTGACAATGGAAGTCGAAGATACCATTTTGTCCCAGAAACTAGTGTAATTACGAGGTACTCTAAAGTAGTCTATCATCATCACCTTGATACTTTGAAATGTTACTGAAAAGCAGGTCGACAAAGACCATGCTACAGACCACATCAGTTCAGAGACCATGCTCGTCCAGAGCATCAAACCAATAACAAATATGTTCTGTGCAGAGTAAACAACGGGAAAGGGAAAAGCATCAAACCAATAACAAATATGTTCTGTGTCCTAAAACCGTACATGTTTCCATAAAGAACATCATTTTACAAATGTTTTACTACTTAATTCGACATTGCCCTATTCCACATTGTGCCATAAAACCGAAATAACCCTATTCAACATTGTGCCCTAAAACCGAAATAACCCTCTACCCTAGACAGAGACCAACCTGAGCAGAATCTCTCGTTGGAGTGACGACGGAAGCGACGGAAGCTGGGCACAAGCGTCGACCTGGGCAGCGCCGGCAGACCACGAGCAAGCAGCAACGATCTTCTGCGGAAGTTCAGCACCTCGCAACACTTGGACGAACAAGCTTGTGTAGAAGTCCAGCACCTCGCAGCACTACACCGCCAATTTAAAGCCACAACACTGACTAGGGTTTCGGGTTCCTCTTCTGTGCCGCCTACTCCTTCCTCCTCTGTAGACGACTTGACCAGGCATGGCAGACCATACTTTTGACCGCCCTAGCTCGGCGGTGGCAGGTGGCAGGAAGCAGCTACGCCGAAGGTAGCTGCGTCGGGAGCAGATGCCTCACATTTACTTCACGGGCTGCTTCGCCAGGAAGACGGCTGCTTCGGCTGCTTCGCCAGGAAGAGGGAGGGAAGACGTCGCGAGGGACGAAGCGAGAGACGCGAGACGCGAGTCGGGGTAATCTCAAACCGGGTTTGAGATTCCAAACCTGCCTCTACCTGTACTGCGTCAAGCTCGAAAATGGGACTGACCAAACCCAAAACGGGGTCCGAACCAGTCTCATTGCCAAACGGAAACACAGCCCGAGCCGGACTGGTTTGGGCCTACCTGTCGCTACGCGACAGCGCCCAAACCCGGTCCAGGCCGTTTCCAAACAGGGGCCTAGCGCTTGGCCCGCGACTGCAGGGCACGTCACGACGCCAAAGTTTGTCGTATCGACCGTCCAGCCGGAGGCAGGGTCGGCGAATCCCGCTGAGCGGCTAACCGGACCATCATCTTAGACCCAGATGCGCGGCAGAAAGAGGCCGTCCGCCCCTGGGAAGACCGGCCACGGCGTCGGTCAGGAACTCTTCTATACGAATAGAGGCGTCCCTGTTTACTGGACGACGGCACCGCTCTCTCATCCATCCGGTACTGGTTCCAGCCCTTAAAATTTTTGTCTAGGCATTGTCTCACATCGCCTTTCCGGTGTCTTATTTTCTTCGTTCTCTCGCTTCTTCATCCAGAAATGACCCCGAATCGAATCGGCCAGAGATCGAAGCCAACGGGCGACCGGAGGAAGGGAGTTGCTTCTTCTTCTGCCAGCCATATTAAAAACGGAAACGCCTTTGGATACATTTACACCACAACAGAGCAACTCGATTCCCCAAATCTGGGTGGTGATTCTGGTGGAAATACTTCGATGGTTGCATCTGTGGACGGTTTGGATATTAAGGAGGGCATTCCTTGTGACGAGCCTGGTTCATCGGCATTTGGGGAAAACAGCCACTTCGGTTTGGGGTTCCAATGTGAGCAGGAAGAGGATGAGATGGTGGCCAAATTTCAAGAGAAAGCCAAAGTGAGGGAGTCAGAGTCAGGGCCTGATGTGGGATCTTCGTGGAAAAATAGAAAGAATGTCCACAAAAAGAGAGGGGATGGCTTTATTTCCATTGGAGGTGTGAGATTGTACACCGAAGATATCTCTTCACAGGAGGAAGATAGTGATGGATTTATGGATCCCAATGAAGACGGGAATGATGAAGAAGAAAGCAGTGATGACGACAACGATGAAGATAATGACGATGATGACAATGACGATGGAGATTCTGATTCAGATTCGGATGAGCTGTCTGATAGTGGTTCTTCTTCCTCAGTTGAAGGTTCTGATATGGATGAAGAAGTGATGAAGGATTACATTGAGGGAATAGGCGGTGCCTCTCAACTATTTACAGGTGTTAACCTGGAGGAAGTCTTGAGTCTTTCAGATGAAGATGAGAATAGCAGTGACAACAGCGATGAGAGATTGGGAGGGATTTCTCTAATGTGTGCATCTGAACAATATGGCATGAGAAAACTCAAATCAAAAGGGAATAGGCGAAGCAATGTTGCTGGGAAAGTTAGGTTCCATCCACTAGGTATGATGATGGCCCAATTAGATGAACCATTGTTTGAGAAGGATTCTAGAGGGTTTGCAACCAAGAAAAAGTGCTCGAGTCAGCTTTCAAGGTCATGGCCCAGCGACACCCGAAAAAGCAAAAAGTCCAATTCTTATCCAGGTAATGATTACCGACTTCACCATTTTTTCATATGCGACGTGGCCAAGTTTAGTATATATTCTGAACTGTAGCGGATCAATGCAAAATTGAATAATGTTGAAGTTTGTAGACTTTGCAAGGCATATTGAGTCTTTTTGGTTCTTCAAGGTCTAACCATGATTTATTCTAACAAACGTGTATCTACATTCTATGTATATGGATTTACAATACATGTCTCACAAATATGTAATATATGTTCAAATGGGTTTATACACAAACACAATAGAAATAATATGAAGCATAGATATAAATTATACTAAGAACTTTAATAAAATAAAATTTAAATGAGAAATATATATTTCCTCTGTTGGTATTTTGAACTGACTCTACTCAGACGACTACATATGAAGGTTTTTTTATCACCTTTTGAACCATCAATTAGTTTGTCACTATAATAGATAGTTCCTGAGTGCATCATGCTAAATAGAGTTACAATCCCCTATATACTGAGTCATTATGTCAATTATAATAACATTTGTCCTGCCTACAAGATATTTTTTTTCACATCTTTATCTGTTTGAAGTAGTTACAAAATATTATCTCACGTTTTTGGTAGTTCCTTGCATTTGTCATATACAACTTACCAAAAACGGTCATTCCTGTCTTTTTTCGTACACGTATAACCTTAGATTTCTTCAAGAGTGATATTTAACATATGTTTCCGTTATGATTGTAAACCATGTCAATTAATTGTGACGACTGTCATCAAATCGACAAACAAATCGTTACTTAATATGCGGAATTACCATAAACAACGGATTTAACAAAAATCACTAAAATTTAAAACCATTTTGCAAGGAGATCCTTGCAAAATACATACTGGTACTGAAAGATCCAAAACCCATACATATCTTGATTTACATTGTACAACATTGTTTCATCTCATCTTGAGGACAACATATAATAGTTGCTCTATCGAAATACATACTAGAGCAACATAAAACCTCGAGGCATTGTTCATGAAACCATTACGAACCAACTCCAAGGACCTGAGAGTACAGAGATGACACATAGGACTTCTATCTACAAGACACGACAGACAATACACTCAACCTGAGCTTTCACTGCTGCCTCAGCTGTTGTTCCTCCTCTGCAGAAAGGTCTCCACCGCCTCGTGCACGTCCACCTAAAAAATTGTGGGTCCCACGGGGTGAGACATTTGTCCTAGTGAGAGAAATAAATCTCCGCCGACCATATTATTATTACAGATGAACATTATAAAACCGAGCAGGGGTTCTTTTATATTAACAGACAGAATTAATCATTGTATGAACAGAATAAGATAATCTCCTTTCTTAAAGAGAACATTGTATCTACCCATGGTAGTGTTATAAATCATCTATCTACTTTGCAAAGAATGTAAATAAACATAAATAACATCTATCAACTAAGATGTATAACTGAATTGTGCATCAAACAATATTTTCCGTATTCGATCCTTAAGCAGATATGCTACACAGCTGAACATATTTTACAATCACACTTATGCCCTGAGGAGATGAAGCATGCCCCGTTCATCTCCAACCGACCACAAACTTCTCACAAGTCGGTACCATACAAGGTCAATGGAAGAGCCGGTTGCCATGAGTCATGACCTCCCTTGTCTCGGTCAGTACGAGACCACTTAGGCTTAGCAGGATATCTTGTGTCAGTTGCAATATAGCTGTGCCAGGGTACAAAAGCATCCTCGCTTAGAGCTACAACGTCAACTGTGCTCTCTTAGGGGAACATCTACAACAACCGTCCCCAGTTTTGAAATTACTGAGTCATGGTCACTTAGGCACCATACTCTGAGTCATGGTTACATAGGCACCATACTCTGAGCCACGGGTCAGTTCACCGTGCTCTATTGAGACATTCTTATGAAATTATTGAGTCATGGTCACTTAGGCACCATGCCCACATATTCAAAAAAATGCATTCTGGGTTATGCCGCGGGGAACCTGTTTCACCATTCAGCAAATTCTGACGCTGATGGATCTATGGTCAGGCCAATGTTTTATGGTTTCTAATGATGTATTACGTGCATTACAACATTCTTTTAGCATCAAACAAGTTATCATTATTAATCACAACAAATGCTACAAAGAAGGTGTAATACATCTATCATGTACTTTTTAAGTCTTTAAGACACTTAATACTTGGGATCTCAGTCCCTTATCACATTACTGGGAATCCTCATCCCTTCACAATTCACATCATCATTATTATGATCACTGGAACTGGGTATTCAAACCTTTAGATCTTCACATAGCATTGTTACCTCTGTAACATGTAACCATTACCTCTAGGTTCTCAGACCAGGGTATTCAGTTTGATTAATTATCTTGTCACCTCTCACTAGGCAACAATATTCACACATGTTATTGCATATCTTGTTACCTCTCACTAGGCAACAACTATTTACATGACTCATAAGGCCATTAAGCATCTTGTCACCTCTACTAGGCAACAATTATTCACATGGCTCACAAGACCATTAAGCATCTTGTCACCTCTTACTAGGCAACAACTATTCACATAGCTCACAAGGCCATTAAGCATCTTGTCACCTCTTACTAGGCAATAACTATTCACATGGCTCACAAGGCCATTAAGCATTATGCTTATCATATAAGTATTTGACATGCCTTACAAGGCTTTTGCAATGAGAGAAATACAACTTTCCCATTATTAGGGTTAGGGTTTCCTTTTATAACCGGACAGGGTTTCAAGTTCATATTATCAGTCCAAACCCTAATTCATTGCTCCACACATCTAGGAGCATAAATTCATATTATAAACATGCAATCATACTTATCTGTTCTCATCATTTATCATTAAATGATTATCAACACAAAGTATGAGTTTCTCTCTCATCCTTACTAGGATATTGATTACATAATACTTTTGGTTCAATCCTCCTCTTGAGGAATATCAATCCATCACTAACAATTCACATCATCTTTTAATATACAACATGTGCCACTCAATCAATTTCACATGATTGAAGTGTCTCTACCATATTGGTATCAAGATGTGTGTATTATCATATTATACTTTAAACCACATTCTTTTCTTCATGTCGTGTACCCATATCAGGCATGTGGTATATCCACATTATCATATCATGTTTTAGGGTGTATTCCCTACTCATCATATCGTGTACCCATATCAGATGGACTATCACTTAGTACTTATTACTTCAAATTAGCTTATATCGGGTATGAGCTAGGGTGCTTGACCCCATATCGGGTATAAGCTATGTACTTGATACCATATCGTGCACAAGATGTGCTTCATATCGGGCATATAGCATATGCCTCATCATATATCCCTTAAGTGGTATACACAAGATACTATATCGGTTTCCCTTCAGGATTGTCATATCGGGTATCCATATCGGGTAACATATCGAGTTACCATGTCAGGTAACATATCGGGTTACCATGTTGGGTAGACCCTTAGACTCATAATCCCTTCATTCCTTCAAGGATCAACCTTATCATATAATTACTTGACATTCTAGATGTCTTATTGAATTCTCATACCACAAACCATCACACAAAGGGTAGGGTGTATTAGGTTCAATCCCTCATCTAGGGTTTTCCACCAACTCGGGTAAATTGTGCCATATCGTGCATGAAGTATGAGTTGAACCTCATATCGTTCACATGATAGGAGTAGGTGCTATTCCCATCAATCAAGAGATGTCATTCATATCGTTCATGTGGTATCGGCTTACCCATCACCTAGGGTTATCCAACTCTATATTGTTTAGAGTATTCACTTTCTATCGTGCTAGAGTTGTAATCATAAACTTGTATCATGTATAAGGGTAAATGGGTATCTCCCATATCGTGCAAAGGGCATGGCTCATATCGTGTATGAGCTATCCTTTATTTGCATATCGGGTTAACCACATATCGGGTTTCATATCGGTTGAGATGTTCCAACCATATCGAGTTACACCTTGTATTTTAATCCATATCTTATATTGTGCATAAATGTATACTCAATCCATCATATCGTGCATCAGATGTATGCTTGAAGATATCGTGTACAAGTGTATATTATATGATCATATCGGGCAAGGAATACTTGCTATTCTTACTCATATCGGGTTACCCAAATTAGGGTTCCATATCGATTTACAAGTATACATTAAACCTTATATCGTGCATGGAGTTGATATTTGGCTTCCTATCGTGCAATCGGTTTATGGTTAACACCATATCGTGTTTCAAAGTATAAGCTACAACTCCATATCGTACAGGGGGATATCATCTCACAAACATATCGTGCAAGAGATGCATGTATACCACCATATCGGGTAAGAGCTACTTGTTTGGGTGCTTGAACCGGATATCACTTTATAAAGTGATACCATCTTCTTCAAGCTCTAGACCTTCGTTCTAACTGTTGTAATTCATGGCAATAGGTCTAAACAACTACTAGAACTCATATTTTCATCAACTATTTCAGAAGATTTCGGAATTAAAAGTAGATCATTTAAATATAGCAATTTAGGTGATGAAATAACATGGTTGAGTTCAAGTTATATAACCCGCCTTGTGAACAACTTCAAAGCTCCAAGCTCCAAAGCTTCACGTCCTAAGGTTGAAGAAGAACTTCTCCAAGGTCCAGGGCTCGTTCAGAACTCCATGGACAAGAGATCACCATAGTTAAGCACTTGGTGAAGAAGGAAAGAAAGGAATATTCATAACCCGATATCCTACTTCAACCAAGGTTGAAGATGACTAAAGCCTTACCTAAAGCTTGATGCTCGAGCTCTCCTAGCTCTTTGAGCTGCCTTGCACGATACCTAAGGGTCTTTGCACGATATCTCCAAGGGGAATGGTTATGAGGATCGTAACTTTCATAAGTTGGTGAAAGGTGAAGTATATATACTTGGTTCATGAGATAAAGCATATAAGAGGTGTCTTCACCTCATGCTACTAGATGACACATGGCCATGCATGGTTGATACGTGGCCATGCATGCACACATGTATATCTTGCCATGCAAGAGTCTTGGGGATAACCTAGAGACAATATCTCGACCCTTACTTATCTTGTTGGGCAAGTTATCTCATCTTTATCTCATTAAATAAGCAACCCGATACACTTTTTGTAAGGAACTTTGCAACTCGTCATGGGCCACCTCCTTGAGGTGCTCTGCCCGTCATGGCCTTTGCCAAGGCTCAACAAACCGATAGGAGGCTCCTACTATGGCTCCTTGGCCGATCGGGCTCCTTATATCAAGTTTGCGACTCGATACAACATATATAAGGCTCTTGCCTTCAACTCATTCTTGGTCTTTCCATCACCAAGAGTATCATCACTTAAAGGTGATTCAAACATAGTGTCTCCTTCATGCTCTTTCTTCTAAAAGATACGTAGAGGGAATAGAGACACTCTAGAGGTGGTAATTTGCATTTCAACCCTATACATTGGGTAAATTACAAATTGTACCAAAATTGGTGCACAAAGTGCTAGCATTGTTCAAACAAGTTATACTTTAAAATTTAGGCTTTCCACAAGCCACCACTTAGCATCATTCTCTTTCTTATGATATTAAAACACTTAGGACACATTCCACATGTGGCATTTTGCAACGTAACCCCTCATCTTGGGTAAATTGCACTTTTCACTCGGACTTTCATATAATGCACACATAGTTTGCAATTAAGTTCAATCTTGACAATAAACTTCACAAGAAGCCTTAATTACTTTTCAAAAGATTAGAATTAGCTTGTAAGTATCTTACTTAAGCAAAACTCCTAGGGTTAAGCCTTAACCCAGGTCAGGGGTATTACATTAATAGTCTTCCATGTGAGGTGTTCTTCATTGTATCCATTGCTCTAGCCCTACTTGACTAGGCGATTGGGTGAGTTGATGGAGAGAAGATGAAGAGGCATCCGTAGTGGATGAAGCTTGGCGTCTAGTTGACATAACATGATTGTGGAGCAATATTGGTGTCTCTTCTATTCCATCGATTGAGTTGGGCCCACTTAGTTGAGGAGTAATTTGGGCCTCTGTGCCAACCTAAAGGTCACTTGTGCCCGACTCCTCACACGCCTCTTGTCAGACATGCTATGAATATCAATACTAGTGGGAGGGACCTTGAGGAGGTGATAGTACATCGGTTAAAGCAGTCTCTTATAAGCTATACATACATCACAACCAATGAACATTTGCATGGATGGGACTGGATTAGTGCGCCCATTATCTCCGTGGACTCCTCACAAAGGAAATTTTAGGTGTTTGGTTTCTGGTAATGTGACATAGAGCAACAATATATGCATGGTGTCTTACACCATTTTTGACCTCTTACAAAGAAAGTAGCTTCTCATAGTGCCATCCTCCTCTCTCCAGCGAGGCAAGGTTATAAAGTGTGTCAGGCGCATGGAGGCGTTTTATCTCGACGAGGCGAGACATAAGCCTCAGATTGTAATGAGATATTCTTATATATAAAAAATATAGAAGAAAACATATATACTATGCTAGTTATGCAATTAAGAAGTGCATAGTAAAATCGCAGAACATGTAATCTAATTTTGAAGCTAAGGGTAAAGGTTGCACATGACATGCGATGGATCACACACACACACCAATTACAGATTCTCAAGTTCACAACTCAAGAGTCGAGCCACACATAAGACTCACCAATCAAAAAACCGTACAAGCAACATACACACAAGTAAAAATAACCACATACATGATCAATAAAGACCAAACGGTGAATAAGAACAGCAAAAAGTATACCCAAACAGTTGTTTTTTTGACCCTATTTAGATGAAAAATCTCTAAAATTATCACCAAACCTTAAAAAAATGGAGGTTTAAAGCAAAGAGGAAGTTAGGGCCATACTTGTGGGGGCTAGGAGTGTGCCAAGAAGGGGGGTAAACTGCATCAACAAATGCCCCTATATACTCCTCCATGTACATGCTGCTAAGAGTAGCAACTCCCTGTCTACGCAAGGGCAGATCAGGCTTGAGGTTGGGTGATGGTGGGCCACCAGCCACCTTCAGAGTTTACCATAGTCTTCCCCCCTTCTTGTGTGCATTGGTTGGCCACTAGTAGCTCCTTCCCAAATCGGCTACGTGCTGGAATCGATGACTGCTTGTTGTCTTTCTATTTTATTGTTTCATTTGTGTTGAGGTGATTAGTGTAAAGCCACGTTTGGTTTGTTTTTGTCAGTTGAAATCGAAGCAGTGCTACCTCGACAACGCCTTTGCACCTTTTTTTTAACATCTAGTACATGCTTGCTGAGGTGGATGCCTCAAGCTGCATCTGAGGAACCTCGCCTTGAGCGTCTCAAGACGTATTTTTTAATTCCTTGCCAACGACCTCCTTTACAGAGTATGTCACCAAACAATGGGAGGGATGGCTTGGAATGTGAAACCGAGCATGCTTGGTAAGGGGCTGTCACACACCTCCAATGTTGGATTGATATTTCTAAACCCCTCCCCTTAGTTTTTTTTGGAAGCAATGTTTTAAAATGTTGTATTCTGAGTGCCCACTTAAGCGGTGCGAGGTCACTGCCGCTTTTAGGAGCCTGTCCGAGGCCGCCTAAAGTAAGCGAGCAGCTAGGGCTAAGATATCTTCTTCCACATCTCTCAATCGCACTTTTAATTGTACTTCTAATCTTCTATACATTTATACTAGCATATAGAATAATATTTCAAGTATAGATATGTGATATATTTGGTGTATAATGTGTATTTATATTGTATAATAAGCAATATCTACTGTTATGTATGGTATCGTATATTACCGGGTTAGTATGTATTAGTCTAGGAAGCACAAACACTTCCTGGAGGCTGCCGTGTCCGTGTCCAACACGTGTCCAACTCGGACACGCCTTGGACACGCGACGGACACTCCTCCAGCGTGTCCAGTTTCATATTTTTTTTATTTGCAAGTTGGACACGGCGTGGACACATCTAGGACGCTTACTGGACACGACCAACCCAACCCACATAAGATCTAACTAAAAAGAAAAGAGAAAACAAGACCCGACCCGTAGACTCCTCAACCAAACCCCAACTCCTCACCAAACCCCTCATCCCTTCCCTCGAGATGTGACCAACTACCCTCACCCTCTAATTGTTGTTGTTCATGTAAAGAGCGTATGGAACCGCTTCTAGCAGCAGTTGCTACAAGTAGCAGCTAGGTCCTGAAGTTGCTGCAAGCAACCACCATAAAGAGATGGAGCTGCTACTAGCAGCCTTTGCATCAACAACCAGTAGGAGCTAAATCCACCATAAGCAGCAGCCTTTTGTGACAGCCATTTGCAGTTGGAGCTGCCAACACCTAGAGCAGCCATTAGAAGCAACTTCCTTCCCTTTCTAGGAACTCATTCCCTCTTCTTCCTCTTGATTTTAATATATTATTTTGTATGCTAAATTTTTAGCATCAGCATAGTGGGTTTGAATACAAATGTGAATATAAAGTGGATATCATGGTGATCGCTGTTTCTGCTTGTTGTTAAGAATTATGGAGCTTGTTGTGTTTACAAATAAGTTCTATACATACATATGTCTTTAACTGTATCTATTAATGTAAATATATGTATGTATATATGTATATATATAGCCGTGTCCAATGCCGTGTCCGTGTCCTATATTTTTGAAAATTGCTGTGTCTCGTGTCTGTATCCGTGTCCGTGTCCATATCCGTGTCCGTGTCCGTGCTTCTTAGGTATCAGTAGTATACTACTAGCTGTCTCATCTACCACTGTTGCATATCTATAACTCCACGCCATAATATTTGACATTATTGCATTATGTAATCAACTGCATATAGCTGTTTTGTGTTAGGTTATATATTATATTATCTGTGTTATTGTTGTAACATTACTATGTTTAGACATATTATCTATGTTAGTAATATAAGTTTGTAAGTATTTTTGTATTATCTGCACTCGTATCGTGATCTCACTATTATAATGTGCAATATGTTGTTTACCTATGGCTATATTACTCTATTACCTAATTTTGTGTTATTGTAAAACAAATTGTATATGTATTATGTATATTACTAGAAGCACCATAGTGATATTATTAAATTGTGCAGAAATTAACATTATACTATTACATCGGTTCAGATATGTCAAAGTTCAAAAATATATGATTAGATTCAATGTTCTGAAATGCGTTATGCGGTATGCGTTCGGTCAGGGTATCACAATAAGCGGAATGCGGGATCATAAGTGGGGCATATGCGTTTTTGGATTTTTTTTTAATAAATTCCATATTTTATACATGTATATTTCATCATCGTCATCATCATGTAAGCCTCAGTCCCAACTATGTTGGGGTCGACTACATGGACTCTTCGTTTCCATTCAGCTCTATCATGGGCCATATTCTGGTTGAGATGTAGAGATTCAAAATCTCTCTTTATAAGCTTATCCCATGTTAATTTAGGCCTTCCTCCTTTTCTATTTATTGTGCTTGACTAAACAACATTGCTTCATATAGGCGCATTAGTCGGTCTGCGTTGCACATGTCCGTACCATCTGAGTCGGCCCTCACACAACTTGTCCTCAATGCTCGCCACCCCCACTTTATTCCGGATATATTCATTTCTCAAGCGATCTTTTCTTGTCTTCTCACACATCCATCTCAACATACACATTTCAGCCACATCCATCTTGTTCAAACTTTGTTTCTTCACTGCCCGACATTCACTCCCATAGAGCATGGCTGGCCGTATAGTTGTTCTATAAAATATTTTATACATATATTTATTTAAAAAAATATAATCATAATCATAAATTTCATACTATCTAGTTTCGTAGCCTAATAGCCCAAATTGTACCAACGGATCATTACATCATGGAAGAAGAAACACACATTTTCCAATCATCAAGAAGAAAAATCAATCAACAAAACCCTAAGTTTATATAATGTACTAGAATATACAAGTAACAGAACACACTAACACATGCAGTTCATAGCAGAACATTTATTGAATGAACACAATAAGAATAACCACAGTAACACAAAACATGGTAGTTCAAAGTAGAAATAGAAAAAGAACATAAAAAAAATCAAAACATCAAAATGATATGAAGAAATCAAGTCAGTAATAAATAAAGAAGAAAAAGTCGTAGCGAATATAAATTACTCCCTAGGCAACACACAAATTTGATACCTTGTAAAAGTTTGTAAAAGAAAATGTCATATCCAATTAAATTCTGCAACAGATTTCCCTTTTATACAAGACAAAATAAGAACTGTTGCAAGTGCAACATGTTTAAATCTTAGAGAAAAATAGAAGAGAAAAAGAGCATAATGAAACATTGACAATTGTAAAATGTAATAATATATTTTGCATCGCTCATTTAAAATAGAATTATTTTTGAGGTAGCAAAATTTCAATATCTGATCTAAAACTAACAATATAGAAGAAGTTGTCATTTAATTTGATTGATTTTATTTGAGGTTTTTTTTTACTTAAGTCACCAAATGAAATGCGGGGCCTAGCGGCCGCATATGCGGACCGCATGCCGCACATTCGGCCCATGCCCAAAAATAGCACTGGGTAGTTATATGCGGAGCGGTTGAGGGCCGCATATGCATATGCGGCCTCATGCGGGGCATATGAGAACGCTGATTAGATTGGTACATATGTGTGTAATTATGTATAGAATCTACAAAATTTTAAAGAATCCGCTTTTCAAAAAACACCCTCTTAAGCGCTCGCCTGACGCTTAAGCGATTAAAAGCTCTTGCCCGCCTGCCTCCCACTTTGCGCTTTCTATAACATTGGGTAGAAGGTCAGCTAGAGACATTTCGCACTGCTTTGGGCTCCATCGAAGGCATTGGATCTTGCAAAATGATTTCTACAATATTTTTGTTCATGTGAAGATGCTCGACGCCTCAACCCATAAACCTTGTTAAGTTAGTATAGGCCAACTAGGTCTGGAGAGGACACGATCACTTTCCTCTTCGAGTAAGAAAGAGTAATAAGTCTTTTGCTTGAGGGACGAGTGCCTTCCAACTTGGGGTGATGTTGAACTCCTCATTCCATATCTTCCTTATTGAAAATGCCCCCTCCTCCATAAGGGCTGAAGAATGTAATAGAGAAATTACAAAGACCTTAAGTTTAGATGGGCCAATGTGGGCATCAGAGCGCAACTTCAATGTATTGTGACAAAGTTTGCCCCACTTATGTGCTTGGTCCACTTTGTGGCTCTGACGATACACAAGGCGATCCTGCCTAACATGATAACGATTGGTTTTCATTAATGACATGATGTGGACCAGTAACAGACAACGTGGTTGGTGTTTTGACAATGTTGAGGATAAGAGCAAAATCATCAATCTGAACTAAGAGCAAAATTATCAACTTGATCTGGTTATTGAGAACCAATATTTTGATCGTAGATGCCAGAGGTTCGAAGGTGAGTCAACATCTTGTAATTCCTTTAGCCTAGCTATGGTTTCATCTCAGTTGAAGGTGAATGCTTGAGGCACCCCGAGCATCCTCGAAATAGCTAGTTGGTTCATTTGTCCAGTGTTTTGCTCATGCTGAGGGATTTCTGAACCCCATCTTTTGTTGGGTCCTTCTTCGGACCTATGGACTCAACACTTAACTCTTGGCTGGCATCTCGAAAGCCTTCTCTTGGCAGGCATCTAGGAAGCCTTCTCCGTGGTCCTTCTTTGGTCCATACTCTTTGGATTCTTCACTTCTAAGTGATGTCTAGATGCAAGAGTATGATGTGATCTCTCGTTATAGGGAGCCTCATCTTGTAAGGGACGTGGTCCATAGGAGTTTTAGCTTTATGAGACACGACGGTGTATATGTGAAGGACTCATATCGAGGCAGGGTTGGGGAATAATTTGTTGGCTAGTAGCTTGATGTGATGATTCTTGACATTGGACGTGGAGGGGAAATAATGGCTCTGGAAGAGGAGATTGACATCTCTACATCTCTGTTAAGGAATACATCAAGGAGAGTAAAGCCCTTTAATCAAGGTTATTTCATAAACTTTTCCTATGCTTGGAGGTCTTGAGAAGCAATGTAGATGTTTATCGGGTATTGAAATTGGCAATAAGGAACTCAACAATCTAATATTTGAGCATCTCTTCTTGGGGTGGAGCATAGTGTTTTCATTAGGATTAATGGAACATCAAATGTTTGGGTAGTAATGCTAATGGGAGGCCTGTTAGGGAGATTTAGAAAGAGAACTTAGATGCTTTTGCATGTAGGAACTGAAGATAGATGTTTGGCTATAACTTGATCGAAGAGGGATGGAAAAATGGTCCCTGGGCTTGATGGGGGGATTCTTCTTCTTTGAAATAAGTCGATTTGTTAAGGTGGTCGTATTGGATATTCATAATTACACAACTAGTATTGGTTCCTCTTGAAGATCCATGCCAATCACCTTCTGTTTCTATGGTGTATATTAGCCCCGTCATCTTGATGCTAAACATGCATATTTGACACGCTCAAATATGTGTAATTGTGTCTCCCATCAAGCATTTCGGGAGACTGAAATGCGATTCTATTTGCAAGAACAATCTTTTAACAGCATTGATAGGCATTGACCTCTATCTTTTGAGTGTATTCCTTGAGTTGACTTTGCTGGACATGATTCCTCCCCAAAGGAAGTGTATGTGGTATAAAGGTTGTTGCTCGTCCATTCATATGAGACAGAGATTCATGACATTGGTTTGGGGGATGGAAGCCTTTTTCCAATTTTAAGGTCATGGATCTTCCTAGGGTTACTTTACATGACAATGCCTGTTGTAATTTGTTCCTAGACGGTGGAGATGGAGTTTCTTCAGAGTTGAGTTGGCTCGAATAGCGGCTTCTCTTAATAGGTTTCTAATTCTTTTGTTGAGCATAGCCTTGATTGTATAGTGAACTCCATAGGCAAATAAATTCTCGAAATGAGACAAAGTCAAGTCTTAGTCGATGCGAGTTTAAGAGGACAATTACTCAAATCTCTAGTCTCTGAAATTGAAGGATAAACATCATTCTTGTAATTGGATTAGGAAGCTCTCTTTATCAAGAACTAATAAAGCATATGCAAACATTGACTAAAGAATCCTTGTGGGAACTAAATGACTGAAAGAAGGGGACAAGAACACTGCTTATTTCTTAAGGCTGCATTTCATAGAAGAAGATCCAACTTGGTAGGGAGAGTTGAGTTGTGAGGGGGGGCATGGGATGTGGAGGATGATAGGGTGAGAAACCGTGTTCACCTTCCTGTGAAGTAATTTTGAGGGAGGTGGATGGCAGTGTAGATGTTTTAACCAGGGCTTCCTCTCCTCTAAGCCAGTCCATCTTTCACGATAAATGATGATAAATTGGCTACCACGGTAATGGATAGTATTGCGGTTCTGATAATGAGTTTCTCACATGCTTCTGATGATGTTTCTGGGACATTGTTATGGGAGATTCGTGTAAATCAGAGGAAATTTAATTTGATAATTCAACACGCATCTGATGCCTCAAGTTGACCTGCTTCATCCTTATTGCCAGAGGAGGAGTTAAACATTTAGAAGATTTCAGTCCAATTGCTCTTATTGAGCTACTCTTATTAAACCATAACAAAGATGCTAGCTATTAAAATGAAGGTTTTTATTTTGGAAACCATAGACCCTTTTTGAAGTGCATCTGTCCCAAGTAGATCACATAAGACACCTTCCTGCGACCTTTGAAGTTTGTTGTGTACTAAAGTTTCAAGGATTGTTTTTCAAGGTTGATTTTGAAAAGGTATTCAATGTCTTTCCAGAAAAAGTTAGTGTTTCTTCTTGGAGATGTTTGTCTATTCTAGCAAATGGATTAATGAAGGCTATTGTCTGCACAACCAGATTCTCTTTTCTGTTTAATGTGTACTGGTGGTTGGGTGACATGTTATTTATGCTCATTTGAAACCGTGAACTATCTGTCATCTCCTTTTGTTATTATCGATCCTTAGATCCAATGTATTAAAAAACGGGAAGCGGGAGGCGTGCGGACGGGACCTTGTAGCCGCTCAAGCGGCAGACGGGCGCTTAAGCGGGCGATTTTTGAAAAAGCGGATGCTTAAACTCTTATATATTTATATACAAAATTACATGTATGTGTATATAAAAAATATATTTCTAAGAAATCAGTAATACTAACCAGTAGTATCAATTACTAATGAATGAAATCTACAAGAATATCAGTAAAATCAGTAAAACCATTAGAAGTATAATAGAGTAATATGATATTTACTTGGATATATTACAGCAGTACCCTATTATATACAACTTACATACAAAGTTTGCATTCTAGAGTAGGACTAGGTATATCATAGAACATTTAATGTATACAAGCTTCATATATTATACTCAATACTACTTGGATTATATAATTAATTAACATTACATGCTTACAGCAGCATTTTTTTCAAAAAGCGGGAAAAAAGCGGGCGTTTTTTGAAAACCCGCTCAAGCAGGCGCTTAAGGGCGATATTAGGCGGATGGGCTTTGCTGCCCGCTTAAGCGGCCGCTCAAGCGGCCAGGTGGCCGTTTTTTAATTCACTGCTTAGATCCTATCTATATACAATGATATAGAGAGACAGAAAGTGATGAGTTTCTTTCTAGTGTTCACATTCAAGAGATATATTCTCCTTCTCCAGCAGTTCTACATTGTCTTTGTGGTAATATGTGCACATTTATGGCTTTATGCAAATTATCCACTTGGAAAATCTGATTAATGGCTTCTTACTTCATAGCAGCTACAAGTTATGAATGAGAAGTGAGAACCATGATAACCCAAAGAAATGCTATATGCTTTAACACTTTAACTATTTAATCCTATCGTTCTTTTCTTTGTTCAGCAATATTTTGCTGATGCCATTCTATACCTTCTGAGAATTTATCTATATTTCAGGCCAAAAGAAGAAAGAACGCAAAGAAATGATTGCTTATAAACGTAGGCAAAGAATGTTGAACCGTGGTGTGGATCTTGAGCAAATCAACACGGTATTTCTATCACTTGCATTAGTTTGTACTCAAAGAACTTCATATTCATACTACTAGAAGTCTTTGTGAAGTTTCAGAACTTTGAACGTGATACATCATGGGTTTTGATTTGGGGTAAGAAACAAGTTGCTCAGGTTAATGATATGGAGGGGGGATTGCAAATAAAGATGGTTTTAGTAAAGATGGTTTTAGTCTTTAAGGATGCATAGAACAAAATCTCTATCCCTCATATGAGTTTTTTAAATTCTATCATGAGGAGGAACATCAGTTTCATGGTGATGTTTACCTTTACACCCTGTTTGGTTCACAGGATTCCGAGTAGGATCAGACTTGATTTCCGCTACTAATCACGATCCTGTGTTTGTTTGCACAAAAGTTGAAGCAGAGATAGTATTCAGACAGTAAGGTGAGTCCCAACCGGCAGGGATTCAAAGTTCCGCTCTCCCCCCTAGTATTTGCGTGGTACACACACCCGCTCTCCCCTTGCGTGCCCCCGACACCGCTCCCAACATCCAGGTTTCGTCTTCCACCTATCAACACCTCTAACCCTCTCGCGGTCGATACAACCTCCTTGGTTAACAAGTCCATCTCGTCCTTGTCAACGGTGATCGAAGCTCGTTGTTCTCAGCTTGTAACTATTCAACTTACGCTTATCCATTTATCTGGTTTTTGCTTCTGAAATTTCTTCCAGATTTTTCAGCCATGGCAGGTTCCGTCATTTGCGTAAGTCCCTGACTCCATTGACTCCGTCAGACTTTCCTCGATCGCTGCTATACAACTACTGTCAAAGCTAGACCACGATAAACAAAGTTATCGATCACAATCTGTATTACATTAAAATCATATTGCAACATTGGCACATCTGACAACAGAATAGCATGAACAACGAATTCGGCGTCAATTTCAGAAGATTGTGCAACCACTCGTTGTCAGAGATGCCGCACCAAGATTATGAGGATGTTGTTGATGATGATGAGGGCACTGAGGATGATGGATTCGATGCTGGTTTTAATGAAAGCTTTGTTGGTGCCTCTGGTGATGACACCTTTAGATGGAGATGAGGACTATGAGCCTGAGGTTGATGATGATGATGTGGATGATGACCCTATAGGCATAGATTGAATAGGTGTTTCTTAGATGTTTTAGTTCATTAGTCTCTAGGCATAGATCATATCAATCTTTTTAGACTCTTATGTACTTAGACATTTGGGCATTGTATCTGTGGCTTACTATTTTATAATCAGTTATTTACATGTTCCTAGTATTCTAATCTTAATCTCATGTACCCTAACTATTTGGTTGACACTATATTATGAGTTTGTGGTCTGTTATCCCATATTTTGATTATGACACTGGATTGCTTGTTTCATTGTGCTTCGTCTCTGTTTGATGTGTGCTATGTGGGGTTGATTATTTTAGCTTGTGTTCATGGAGAAGACACCCCTACGTTATGATGCCAAAAGTGACAGCATAATGAGCCACCTATTTCATGGTGGAATCCTTTGCGATGTCCAACATCGCCAAACCAAAAAAGGGTGTTTTCAGTGCCTATGCTTAACGCGGCTCCCACGGCAAACATTCCTTGGTGTGGTGTCTATGCTCCGTCTTAAGTCTTGTTGCGTGCAAAGTGACGGGGTGATGAGCCCAATTGTAGGCTAACAAAGTTAGGTTTATCACATGAAACCATGATACAATCAGAATTGGTCTGAGCATCTTGACTTTGTCAGTCTATGGGCTTTGTAATCCTCACACTCACACATGTTGCATATCATGTCTGTAGTGGTTTCGTTGGAGAATGTTTTTTCACCTATGGGTGTTGCTCAATAAGTATGGCTGTATGGGCTTAATGGGAAATGATCATTTACTTGATACATCAAGATTTGATATAAAAAAAGAAGATACAATAAATTGATTTAACAATGTAGAAAACGAGAGTAGGGAAACTTCTCTGGTATGTGTTGTTTATAGAATGGGCAAACCCCTCTCCTATATCTAGAAGGACGGGAAGCATACAGTCTACAGATTTGGACAATATCCTGATGGGCCAGGGCACTCAAGTCCATTTGCTAAATAGATAATAAAACCATTAACTAAATAACTCTCAACACCCTCTCAAGATGGAGCATGAATGAAAACCCAGCCCAACTTGTAGACATGCAAACTCAAACATAAAAGAAGAGAAACATCACAAATAGCAGACAAGCATCGCATAGTACAAATCTCATTTACTCAGGCACTCCCCCTCAAGTAGATAACATTCAACATCATCAATCAACATGTCTTCAATCAATCTTTGAGACCAAATCAACGACAAGAAGCAGGTGATCAACATAATAGACTAACAATGGGAGAGTAGCAACATACCATGAAGCAATAGGCAGGTGACATCATCGTAGTTGTAAGCGTCATCAAGTTCCTAGAGAGTACTGGGTCATAGATAGTAAAAGATATACTAGCTGCATGACGAAACAATTAAATCATCCTCTCTTTCTATTATCCATCTTTTCTTCCCTTTTCACGTCTATTTCTCCCCTTCACACCAACTATGAAAAGAATCAAGAGCATGGTCGTGGACCTTGTGGTTGGAGTGGACAACTGGACATACACAAACTCATATTTTAAGAAATGAACACAAAGTAAGACTCAAATGGCTTTCTAAAAGAAGGCAGTTGCACAGTAACACACAAAAGTTGAAATAGCATCATAGTGCAACCTTGTTTAAGAGAATGATAGCTGATATGTGAGGAGAAAGTGAGAAAAAGAACCACAACACTGGTTGGAATCACAAGAATAAGTTGGATATCAGAGTATGTAGAGAAACATATAAATAAAAGGCAGCAGCTTGGCTTCATAAGAGGGAACTGATAAGAGTATGTGCGATTGTCAACTGATCTTTTCTCCATGAATAAATTCGAAAACAGCAGCAGCTGGCTTGGGATGAATAAGAAAAGAAAAAGATTTGTATGTAGTGCTGATGCTCCACTCACGCAAAACATCTATTACAGATGTACTCCATTTGAGTTGAGGCAAAAAGAATCGCCTTTTTCTATATCGTAACCATACTTAAAGATGTCAAGCAGGATTATGGTGACTGTGTGCTTGTCTACAGAGTTATTTTGATTTGGCTTCAGGCGCATGAGGATAGGGGCAGGGTCGGGGTTGGGAAAATGAGACAAAGCATTGTAGTTCTTCAGATCCTCGAATTTGCTTTTAGGTGAAGCGGACTTGGGCCAGTGGCCCTCATGGAGGCTCTACAGTTGAGGCGTCAAGGTAGTTGTGAGAACACAGGAGTCAAGATGCGGCCCTTAATGTCGGAGAAAAAGGTGTACCGTTAATGTCGGAGAAGAAGGTAGGTACACGGAGGGGTGAAGGCTGGTTCAAGAGTAGATGGTGGCTATGATGGGTGCAGGGAGGGGTGACACGAGTTGTGGGTATGGCATACATCGGCAAGAGTGAGTTTTGCAGTTTGGGGGCTTTGCCATAGGGAGGCATGTGAATACATGGCAGCATGGAGTGGGAGAGAGAGTTACGCAAGGGAGGGATGGGCGACAACATGTAGTGATAGGTGTAGGGAAGGCAGCGATGGCTGGTGACACAGTTGAAACGTACTCGACGGGCGACGACTCAGATTATTCGTAGGAAGGCACAACAGCACAACGTGGCTTAGAAAGGCGGCCAAACCAAGAAGGACGACTACTATCCGTAGGACGAAGAAATTGTTCTTAGGGTTTGGGTTGAATCTCAACTCTTACACCATGTAGAATACGAGAGTAGGGAAACTTCTCTTGTGCGTGCTGTTTACAGACGGGAAACCCCTCTCCTATATATAGGAGAAGGGGGAAGCATATAAACTTAGACAAAAGCCTAATGGGCCAAGACACTCAGGCCCATTTACTAACTAGATAATAAAATTATTAACTAAATCACCCTCAACAAACATAGGGACTGTACGCTATCAAATTATGTCATTGAGCGTTACCTCTGGCGAAGAATTCCTAAATTTAGTTGTTTGTAGTCCTTAAATCACAAGGAGACATTGCGGACCAAAATGTATGTAGATATGTATAAGTTGACAGTATGAATTATTTATTGTTTGATTCTATGTATTGGGTTTTAGATTGGTGTATTTTCTTCACTTAATCCAATTACAAAACCTTACTTTATTGCAAAACTTAAAGATTTGACCATCACAATCTTTCTATTCATCACATTTCCCTTCATTTTCGTAGTCATTCACCAATCAACATCATGCAGAGGCTTGCCAAATCTCTGTCCACGTTCCACCATCGCAGCAAACAATCCCAAGCAATTATCTTCAAGTAGCCCACGTGGCCACGCCATTATTTTCCAAAGACCTCAACAGTCAACACACATACCACCTTTTTAGCCTCTTGTTTAGCTACTCCATTGACAACATTGAAGTTTGCTTTCCCTCCTAGAAATGGTAACAAAAGGAGAGGAAAAAGGTAGGGTCGCAACCAACAAGCCTTTAGACCAAATACACTGGTATTTTACGTTGACTTCATTTGGTCATTGATATTGTCTATCAGTTATAGAAGAAAAGAGAAAGATTAGGGGAGGCATCCATAATGGCCAATCGCACTTATTATTACGTATAGATAGATATACGTGAAGCAAATGAAGCTCACTGATAGAGCTGCTGATTTGGTTTATGATCCTGGCTTTTTTAATGAGGAGAGATGTTTTTCACCCTGGCTCCTCTGCAGGCAACAAAATCATGTTGTATCATTATCTCATTGCCATGTTGTTGCTTTAGTGCTAGTGCACCTTCCCACTCTACCATTTTAAAGCGATTTCCACATGAGAAGTTTGGGTTCTTATCCCTTCTTCAGTTCAGGATCTGACTCGAGGTGGCCTTTGTCCTTTTGTTTCACATTTACACTGTTCAATCTAGATGTGGTGGAGTGGTCATTGGGTAAAGTTGGACTGAGTTGGCATCACAGGGTCTGTTAGTTCTACTGGAATAACCTAATCCAATTCAACTCATCTGGATTGTGATTATGGGATCTTGACTGAGGAAATCCACTCCTGATTTGGGCTCGTCTTATTTGCAGGGGTATCATTAAACTTTATGCGGATCTGTATTTCAATATAGTCTAGGTTAGATTCCAGCCTACAGCTTGCCATCAAGATACATTTGATTGATTTCACTAAAACCCAAAATGGTAAATGATTAAATGTAGAACTTTCTGGTCTTCAATCTCAGGATAAGCCCGGTCTGGCTGGATACTTGGAATTAAAGAGTGCAAAATCAAGAGGTGGTGCTTCTTCCACTTGTTGTCCCTTCTTTCTTATATAAGTGGCTAGATCGTAGACTGTTAGGCCATATATCATGGCTGACATGCCAAAAGGGATAGCAACTCATTAATATTCTATATCAGGCTGAAATACAGCTAGAAAAAGACCCATGTTTGAGATGTTTGTATGTTAACAAGGATATACATCTGTAACATCTTGTGAGGATCTAATTAATTCTGTCCATATTTTGGATACATTTTTTGCACGTAACTGTTGTACATCAACTTGTTGCCTTTTCATTAAGTTCCTTGCTGCACTAGAACTTATTGATTATAAGTATCTGTCGATTATTGGCATGAATAAAATGCACATGGGATTAAATTCAACAACGTCTTAAGGTCTGCCAAATATGAGAAACAAAGAACTTCAACATTGCTCTACCACCAACTCCATATTCACTTACACTTAACCCTCTCAACTGCCTTGTAGTACATCTGCGTTCACAACTCTTTGGTATCGACTGCTACCTCTATTACCAACATACTTCTGCCACCAGTGGAGATGCCTATAACGGATTAAGCATGCTCTTATCTCATAAGTGGAATTGGATCTCTCCACACTCACTACATCTCTACTAATTTGGCCCTTTATCTTGTGCCTGTGATTAGTTCCTGTTTCCTGCCTACATGTCAGATTGCACTTTTTGGTGACATTACAAATGAAGCTGACAGTTCTGATGGAGTGGCCTATTTTGTCAATGACATCGCAAATGATTGTTCTGTTGCCTACACATGATCCATTTGATCATTTTATGGCTGGGGCTGGAGTTTTTCTCAATTGGCAAGGGTTGACCCATGACTGATGATTTTCTGGTATTAAGGACATAGTTCAATAGATGATGGAATAATTAAATTTAAGTAGTATTTAGACAATAATCTGTTGTCTCTTTCATGATGTCAGTCTCATAAGATTATATTGTGGTTTAGTCCCATGGGTAAGAGATGAGGTAATACTTAATTAAGTAGCTCGTTGTTTTTATTGTGTCTTTCATGTTGTCATAGTCTGATAGACTTAATCTCACTTTAGGCCCACATTAGCTAGTGATTAGTCACTCGATCTTTCAGTTGAATATTCAACTGTTTGTAACTTGCAGTCCTCCATCAAAAGGGGAACTTTATGAATGAAGATGTGGTTTTTTTTTCAATTGTGAGTTATCAATTAAACAGAGACCAAGTGGCTAACTACTTGAGTTGTTTTTAAATGCTAGGAGTAGGTATATTAATGTGATTTTATTTGCATTATATGTTGACACTAGTAAGATATATAGAAAACACACTTTTTAATGAGATTGGTTTAACCCCATAATGTCGAAATGGGGCCTCGTTTTTCTAGAGGATAACTTTCTATTCGCACTTGATAGGATATTAGCAAATAAAATCCCCTCGTGCTACGTTTCCATTAAATCTGCCCTGTCCAAGCTGTGCAATGTACTGGTTTTGCGTTTAACATATTCCTAAGCTTAAGCATTTTTCCTTTCCTGCAGAAATTGAGGCACATGGTCATATCTGAGATTGACATGTTATCGTTTCAACCTATGCACACTCAGGATTGCTCTCAGGTGTGTTCTAGATACTTTTTTTTTCTTCAAAAAAAGGGGGGTTGATGTATTTGGTGATAATCTGCTGCTTGCTAGCTAGCTACACTGATTATCTGTTTTTTGCCAATTTTTTTACCTCAACTGAAAACAAGGTTTGTGATTCAATTGAGCTTGGATGGCCAACTGCAAATCATTTCATTGCTGTTTTGAAGCCAAAATATTGTTCTGAGAAGCGTATGTGGTTTATGGGTGGACATGACCACATAAAGTATATGCCGTATGCGAAAGAATATGGGGGTGTTTATACGTTTTTTGTTTTTTTGTTTAACTAAGATATATATAAACTTAATATAACACATCATGCTTATAGAAGAATATATAAAAACTATAGAATACACAACTATATATTAGAATGTAAGCATATAAATATAAATATATCTAGATTATATATATATATATATATATATATATATATATATATATATATAATCTAGATATATTTATATACGTCTTTCCTTTCTAATCTAGTTGACGATATATTACATACACACATATCAATCTATGTATTATATATGTGTATTATATGTTTACATTATTATTTGTATGTATATGTAATATTTGTGTATAATATATATGTATGTATATATGTAAATATATCTTAAAAGCGGTGTATGTAATACCATAGTTAGATATATACGTAATTATATATAGGTATACGTGTGTACATATATTGTATGTGTATATATGCATTGTTCTGAAAAGCGCATGCTGTGTATGGTTGGAGAAGTTACCACAGAGAGTGTACTGCAACATGACCCACATGAGGGAGTATATACAGAAGTACATGCATTTTTGATTTTTTAAGGAATAATTTAAATGAAATCATAGAATGGCTTATTAACTTCGTAAGGAATAAACTTTATTGTAGAAAATAATGTTATATATATTTTGATGTAAACATTTTAATATACATGTATAATGTGTTTATATCTTTGTATCTAAGTATACAAAAAAGGAATGCACATATGATATATGTACAAAAATTGATATCTACTAATAGTGGTGTATGTAAGTGAATAAATTAAAATATATGCATGAATATACAAATATGTTTGTGGAATGCGTGGACATTATATATATATATATATATATATATATATATATATATAGAGAGAGAGAGAGAGAGAGAGAGAGAGGCTAGAATACACTTGAGTGTGTATTGGAGACGCAATACACTCAAGTCGTTTTCCATCAAGCTATATATTTTTTTTTAAATCTAAACCGTTGATCTCCTTAAATATTTTATGAATGGACGAGATATAAAATTTGAGATCATTTGGACACTTATAGGTCATCGATCTATAGACAACAAAAATGATGCAGTTCAAATTAGTTTTATGCGTTGACTTTATCGGCCTTGGTTGAGTGGCTTACAAACATCCAAATGAGCTCAAAATTTTATAGGTAGCCTATTATTATGATAACAATGAATATCAATGGTTTGGATTTCCCGAATAATTGGTCTTGATATGTAAAACCACTAGAGTGCACGGTGCGATCTATACACTCGAGTGTATTCTAGCTTGACTCTCTCTCTCTCTCTCTATACACACACATATACAAATTTGTGTAATTGTTATAAATATTAAATGTAAGCATATGAATATACAACTATGTATTCAAATATAAAATGAAATGCATCTATCAATTCCATAAAAGTGTAAAAATTTATGTAGTTATAAATATTTAAATGTATGCATATGAATATACAACTGTGTATTTAAATATAAAATGAAATGCATATATCAATCCCATACATGTATGTAGGTATATACATAGATCTAAATGTCGTCGACATTAGGCGAAATTTCGCCGATAATGTCGATGTCGACGGTCAGCGACGTCGAATGCATGTAAACATCTTTATTCTACAATATCCTCGACATTTCGTCAAATATGTCGACATTTCCCCATATGTCGGCGAAGTTGGCCCAAGTCCATACAAAAATTCCACAATGTCCTCGACATTTATCAAAGTCGTCGAAGTTGGCGACATATTTCAGGGATTTTGTGGAGTTGGCTGTGTGAGGTGGAAAAAGTGTTGGAGCTTGAGGTAAGATGATTTTGATGTTATCTTTTACTATTCTAAGCTAACAGTAATAGACCGATCCTCTCTCTGCTAAATCTACCATAGATTTACACTATTTTTATGTAGTTTGTTTATTGTCGCAAACTTTATATATGGAAGAACTCTGTAGTTCGGAGACGACTGTATGTAAGCGTGCATTTATCTACATATGTAAACCTGTATGGATGGCTATATGTAAACATATATTGTGTTTTTAAGCTAGATTTGATGAAATCTGTCGATTTTCATCACAAAATGGCTATATTTAGCTTAATTTTTGTCGAAGTTGCGTCGAAACTTTGGTTGTAAAAATCCTCGACATTTCCTTGACATTTCCAAAACTTCTGTGTCCACACCCGTCGAAGTCGTCTCGAAGTCAAAGTCCTGTTCCATGGGTATATACAAGCGCAAGTAGTGAGGTTTTTCAAAGAGCAGAGTTTAATTGTCCGCTTACTCGACCAAGCGGCCGCATATGATGCCCATGATTGCTTATTGGACCAATTAGCAATACGCGGTGCGGCACGGTGACCGCTTTGGCATATGCATAGGTATATGTGATTGTGCATACCGATCTCTGCAACAATGTATATATGTGTTTGTGTGTATGATATAAAACATGCATCCATAAGCAAAATTTATGCTAAATAAATCTTTTTATCGAAGTTAAATAGAATTGTTAAGAGCAAAGCTAATAACTATTCATAAGTATGTATATGGACCTACTTGTAAGTGTGAGAAAACATCAAGGACCTATGCGTAAAGTATGTGAAGGCTCTTGTATATAAATACTCAAGCCTCCTGACCGTAGAAAAGTGTTATAGGTCCTCCCATCATTCTCTTATTTTATACATGGTATCAGAGTAGTCACCTCGTGCCTGGATTGGTAGATTCAGAATGGTTCCGAACTCCAGAAATGTAACATGGATCATCTTCTACAAATGACATAGTGTTGGGGGCATTTTTCTAGTGGTCACAAGCATGGCATTGCACAATTAAAAGACCATTTTTTACAGGGCCAATTTCAGACAAAGGACTTGGGCAGTCTTAAATATTGTGGGGATAGTTATCTCATAGCGGAAGAATGTCTTCGATCTTCTCAAAGAGACATAGATTCTTGGGACTAGACCTGCTGATACTCCCATGGATCCCAAAGTCAATTGACCATGGAGCTAGGGGAGTTGCTTGATGATCAGTGGAGGTATAGACAACTAGTAGGGAAGCCGATTTACTTGATTGCTACTTGTCCCGACATTGCTTTTGCTACTAGTTTTGTTAACCAGTTCATCGATAAGCCTTGGATAGGCCAAATGGAGGTTATGGTGCGCATTCTGAGGTATCTCAAGGAGTCTCCTGGTAAGGGGCTTCTATACAAAATCAAGGGCATCTACACGTACAAGGTTTCTCAAATGTTGATTGCACTTGATGTGGTATTGATAAAAGATCTATTTCTGGATACTTGTGTATTTTTAGGAGAAGACCTGGTGTCCCAGAAAAGCAAAAAGCAAACTGTAGTAGCAAGGTCTAGTCTACTAAGATCAGAGTACAAAGCTATGGCCCTAGCAATGTTGGTGTGGAAAATAATATTGTTGTATATTGAAATTGATTCAATGAATAAAAGACGTACATTCCTGTTCTATATATAGGAGCAAAGGAGAAACCCTGAAACTTGGGACACAAGTAAGCTAAACGGGCCGAGACACTAAAGACCTACTAACTAATTAACCTATTAACTAAATAGGCTAATATGTACTCTCTAACAGTTGGAATTGCTATGAATTCACCACTTGTTAGAGGAATTTGGCCTTATGCAAAAAGCTCCCATGGACTTGGAAGTGTGACAACCAGGCTGTTGTCCACATTGCCTATCTTGTCTTTCATGAGAGAACCAAACATATTGAAGTCCATTGTCATTTTCTGCGAGAAAAAATTCAGAATAGGTTGAATCAGTTGTCAGTAGTCCGATCAGCATATTAGTTAGCTAATCTGTTTAGTTTACAAAGTCCTTAAATGGTTGTCGGGTCCAATGCTTTATGTAACAACTTGGGCACATATGATATATATGCTTCAACTTGAACGGGAGTTTTGGTATGTACCTTTAGAGATTTGTAAGTGTGAGAAAAGGTCAAGGACACGTGTGAAGTCTATAAAGACTCTTGTATATAAATATACAAGCACCCCGACCGTGAAATAATGTTTTGGGTTTTTCATCGTTCTCTTTTTTGTTTACAATAACAAACAAGGACCACAAATATTGTAAGAATAAAATCTATAATACATAATGAGACAGCAATGCTTTATTCTGTTAGTCAAATTTTTCATTGGACAGAACATTAGGGGAGCATAATTTGGAATTAGAGGAACAAGGATCCAAAACAGATCAAAATGATATTTGAAACCACTATCGTGGTAAATAAAAAAATGGCACAAAGAAAGTTAGCAATGAAGATTTATAGACCTAAATCAGAATTCAGATTAAGTTTTGACTTTTGAGTCTTTGAACAAATAAAGGTTGTGTAAGTTCATTAATGAGAGAATGACGATCAACTACAACATATACGAATGTAAAACTTTATGAAGAAAGTGTATCTTATAATATTGAAAGCAGAAAACTTTGTGTTGTAAAACTTTAATGCAGACATGAGCTTGCGCCTAGCTAAGCCTCAGAGCCTTGGTGCCTTGAGGTGAGCCTAAAGACATTTTTAGGTGTAAGCCTCAAAAGCCTCAAGGAGTTCTTCCAAGGCATATGTACGATAAACATGTTTCTATAGCTATCCCATGATAAAAAAAGAATTTGCCAACACCTTTCCTTACCGCATCCCTAGCATCACCATTCAGCACTCATTTCAAAGTTCTTTGCCCTGCATTTTTTGTCTTGATTTCTAGTTCATCAAGATGTACATCCAACTTCACCAGTGCCCTTACTCTTCTTGCAGGAAGTTGTCCTGTTTCCCTTTTAGATGAACTACTCTCCTCGACCTCATGCAAATGCCTTATCCTCCAGTCTGCTTTCAATCACAGATCTCCCTATAGAATTACTGTTTACCACTTGAATCAGTATGAATATGGTGCCATATACCTCTTTCCATGTTATGTCTGTCATTTGGCTCAGATGCACTGAAGCTTCACTTTGCTAGTAACAGCGCCCCTGCTCATAGGTTGTCTAGTTGCTGTTTTTTTAATGGTTTGCATGCATCGTTGCTTTTGTAGTCCTTCCTGGTGCTTTGAGGGCATCTGTTACATAATTTTTTTTGACGGATAGCTGTTACACGATTGTCTTTGCTGCCACCTATGATGTAGGCTTTTATTCCTAGATGTCCCTACGCCTATGGTGTTGGAGGCAGCAGTTTTACTATTTCTGTTGTCTGTTCAGGAAATGGGTTTACAACATGTGGACGGTATATCGTTTGTTAACAAGTAGATCGTTCCTTGTGCGCTTATTTCTTTACCAGCGCCACTCATAACTAAGTTTTGTCAAAGCTGGACCACCACAGCATGAAGTTGACATCTCTAGTAAGATGGTCTACAGAAAATTGAAACACAGAAACAACTCTGGGAGATGACGCACAATTTTGAAACAATAAGCAGACAGTAATTTCTATGGCACATGATGTTCATGTGTATAAGTTTCAGACTCTTCTGATAATTCCTTTGTTAGTTTCAATCCTCCATGTCCTTCGTTAAAATCTGTCTCAAGTTTTTTTGTAGTTCTAAACTTTGAAATGACTTTTATCAGTGGAATCTATATTTATTAGCTGATATGTCTAATGTCTTTCATACACGTCATTAATATGGATTACTTGCTATCTGATTCATATTATTGTGCATTAACACTAACATTATTTTTAACTGTAGGTATACCTAAAAGTATATCTATTATAATCAAAGTCTTATCAGTAACATCTACTATCTTTAATAAAGTCATGGATATCCGATTGTTGTCATGAAATTCAATTTTCATTAAGTATAGTTATTTGTTAACTGTGTTTTTAACCAACCAGGTAAGGCGCCTAGCTTCAGCTTACAATTTACGGAGTGATTGCCAAGGATCAGGAAAGAAGAGGTACTGATTAAGCTGTAATATTTCTGTTTCTGTGAGGTTTATAGTAACAATGGTCGGGGTCAACTTATTCTATCGTCACCTCACAGCTGTATAACGACATGGACTATCTCGGTCTACATAAAATTCTCATGATTTTGTGGGCAATCTACCTTAAAAAATTGCTGATTTATACAGAAACTGATGTTATATTCGTCTAGTGACTAAACCTTGGAACCTCTCACTCTATATGAAAATTATTCTTTTGGCTGCTATATTTATGTCAGACAAAGTTGACGGCACTTGTTGATACCAGATTTGTGATGGTGACTCGAACTAGGAAGACGTGCTTGCCATCTTCAACTGAGCAGCTTCGATTGGAGAAGGTACTGATGTAATGCAACATAGCTTCCGTTTGTGTTTTAATAGACATTTTCTGTTGCTTGTTATTTTCTGAGAGCCAGTTGAGAGGTAGAGCAATGCTCGTGCCATGCGTGATGAACTCAGGCTTATTTCATCCTTCTTAGTGTTTAAATATATTCTATTGCACATGCTAATATATTTTACGTTTGTTCTATTGATTTATGGAACAACGGTTTATTTCTGCAATCAAAGCCTAATTAATAACTTTGCTTTTCAGCTATTAGGTATAGGGGATGAAGATTTCAGTGCGGACTGTGCAGATGGCTCTGGTAGATCAAAGAGGGCAACCAAAACCCACCGTGCTCAGAGATCAGCCCCAAGCAAGCTGTCAAAGAAAATTGTTGGTTCTTTAGGGAATAGCGAAGCAAAGGGCAAGAATAAACAGTCTCCACAGAGCAGGGCAAGCTATGCTGCTCAGCCTGTTTCTTTTGTTGCTTGTGGGGTGATGCAGGTTGATACAGATGAAGCAATGACGATAGTACGTGGTCCAGCAAAAGGTGACACAGAAGAGACTCCAACCAAAGCTGGTGCTGTGGACGGGGCTAGCAGCAAGACTTTGCAACAGGTGGGTGCATTTGAGTTGCATACGAAAGGCTTCGGTTCAAAAATGATGGCCAAGATGGGGTTTACCGAAGGTAGTGGCTTAGGAAAGGATGGACAAGGTATAGTTCAGCCCATTGAAGCCCTGCAACGTCCCAAGTCCCTGGGTCTCGGGATGGACTTCTCTGATGCTATTTCTGAGCCAGAGCAAAAGAGTGCTTCTCGCAGGCCGAGTGGTAACAGATCAGTTCCAAAGGCTGACACCAAAACCAAATCTCGAGGCACTGATAGGAGGGTGAGCATGCGAGGGTTTGGAGAGTTCGAGCAACACACAACAGGTTTTGGGTCAAAGATGATGGCGAGAATGGGGTTCATTCCTGGCAGTGGTCTGGGAAGAGATGCCCAAGGCATTGTCGACCCGCTCACTGCAGTGAGGCGTCCAAAGTGTAGGGGCTTGGGGTCAAACCGTTAGAATGTGTTTATCTTCAATCTGTTTAAGATGTTCAAGATCACTGTCTAATTTATTAGTACATCAGAATTTGCAAAACCAACCATCACTGTAATGTAATTAAAGATGAAAACCTTGAGGCACATTGAGAGCTCACACGGTTGATTTCTGCAGTGTTATACTTCCAACATGTGTTTGCCTCGGCCTAAAAAATTTGTTGGAGGTGTTAGTTCGTTAGTAACGGACGGTGTGTATGCTTTGTCAGAGACGCAGCAGCCATAATGGATTTCTTAACGGAAATGATTCCCTTATGCGCACTGGGCGCAAGCGCGGGTTACGTACGGGGAGTGGGTGGTTTGCTAGGGGAGAGTGATGTAGGGGTGATGACGTGTCAGACTTTAATTGGATGAGTTGGTAGAGATTGTGTAATATACAAATAAATGTGTTTTGGTTATAACTTTTGGACTGTGATGAATTTTTTGACGAAATAAAAACTATTGGATTCGTTATAAAAAATGTAATCCAACAAAACTAATATTGATATATTTTTAATAAAAAATATAAAAATGATATGAATATGTTATTCTAGGTGTCAATGAACTATTTTGAGTGTTAATAAATCATCTTTGGGTGTAAGTAGTCATTTATGTGCGTTGTTATAATTCTAGGTGTGAATGAATCATTTTGGGCGTCAATAAATCATCTTTGGGTGTCAGTAGCCATTTATGAGCGTCGTTATAAATCTAAGTGTCAATGAATCATTTTGGGCACAATTTTAAACTTCTAGGTGTCAATGAACCATTTTGGGAGTCAATTACCTTATTTGGGCGTCATCTTTATTCGTTTGGGTGTCAATGAACTATTTTGGGCATCAATTAATTATTTTTGGGTTTCAATAACCTTTTATGGGTGCCATATCATCTAAAATGTTTTATTTGAGCGTCATTTTAAACTAAATTAACCATCTTTGGGTGCCATTAGTCATTTTTGGGTGTCATTATAATTCTAGGTGTCAATGAACCATTTTGGACGTCAATTAACTAATTTTGGGTGTCAATAACCTTTTATGAGTGCCATAACATCCAAAAATGTTTTATTTGAGTGTCATTTTAAACTTCTGGGTGTCAATGAACCATTTTGGGTGTCAAATATCTTATTTGGGCACCATCTTTATACTTTTAAGTGTGTAATGTACTATTTTGGGCATCAATTAACTCATTTTGAGTGTCAATAGCATTTATAGGCGCCATAGCATCCAAAAAATGGCAAAATAGCGTCCAAAAACGGTTAAATAGTTGTTTTGGTTGTCGATAACTTATTTGAGTGTCATCTTTATTCTTCTGGGTATCAATGAACCATTTTAGACGTCAACTAACTATTTTTGAATGTCAATAATCATTTATAGGAACCATACTTGGTTGTCAATTAATCTATATATATCAATTTTGTATTTTTTTTCAAAAATGTCAATATTAAGCTTGTTAGATTGTATTTTTCGTAACGAAATCAACGGTTTTTGTTTCATTAAAGTTTTTTTTACGGTTCAAAAGTTATAAGTGAAATAAATTTATTTACCTATTACATAATTTCAAAAAAATCATCCAATCAGCAGCTGCCACGTGGTACGATTTGGGGACTACCCGTGTATGAAACCGAGCGTGATAGCGTGAGCGTCACATAATCTTAACTCTTCCTGAATCTGCGGCAATGAGCAGGCAGGCAGCAGCACGACATTTTGTCGGCCCAATGTCCTCGGCCCAATGTCCTGCTTGGATATTGACGGTTCCGGATGAAATCAAACCTAGACCCTTACTTTTATTAGACGGCTTGTGGTTTGAACTGATGTTTTTGTAACTGAACCGTGTGATTCAGCTAAGATATTTTGAATCGGGTTGGCTGGGTCATTTTGTTCAGGCATGACCATAAGATGATAATTTATAGAAACAATAACCCTATCGTTTGTCTGTAACGGTAATACCGTTCTGAACGGTCAAATGTGTACTTTCTTTTTTTGCCAACCACGAAGATTGTTTGGTGATAAAGGCAAATATGTGGGGTACAAGAAGTAGCCCCTGCATGGTGTGAAATGGTGAGCTACAAACAAATTTGTTCTATGAATTTGTAGACGAAAACACTCCCATCATTATCATTATCATCTAAGCCTCAATCACAATCCATTCAACTCTATCATAGGGCATACTCTAGACAGATTCAAAATCTCTTTTTATAAGTTCATCCCATATTAATTTAGGCCTTCCTTTTCTTCTATTTATAGTGTTTGGCTCAATGACAATCTTTCGTATAGGCGCACTAGTTGGCCTGCGTTGCACATGTCCGTATTATCTGAGTCGGCCCTCGCACAACTTGTCCTCAATGTTCGCCACCCCCACTTTATTCATGATATAGTCATTTCTCAAGTAATCTTTTCTTGTCTTGCCAAACAAAAAACTAGTAGTAGCAAAATAACCATCATCATTATTTTCTCGTAGCAATTGACACATTGACCCATCATTTTAGGGTCCTCATCATGAGAAGTCTTCAATGGGGACATAAAAAAGATGTCTCCTTTAGAGGGATCATCATCGTCCTCTCTAATCGTGAAAGTTCTCGCAGAGATGGTTACATTCTGTGTTAGAGGCAGCATCGTATGTGAGGAACCGTCGTAGAGGAAAAGAGTTGAATAATAGCACAATTGGTTTCGATTGTGTGGAGTGTGTTATCCGTGAAACATCTATTTCTTTCGCGTCAAAGATTTAAAATTATAGGCATTGGGGTGATCAGTCGGTTCTCGTATCACATGTAAACATCATGTAAATATAAGGTGACGAGTCAGTAATATGAATTAGGACGAAAATGATCAAAGACCCAAGATTTGATCCCATATCTATCTAGTGAATGTGCATGTAAAGAAGATGTTCAAGATGTCTTCAATATACTGAAAGCAGAAGTCTAACGATGTGAGTATGTCAGACCTATAGAGCACCAATGCGCATAGAAAAAGGAGTATATTGTGCTATCAATTAGATATGTGATGAGTACCTTTACTGGAAATGTGATATTCCAAAACTTCTCGTAAGAGTGATATGCCAAAAAGAATTGAAGTGGTCGTATGCCTTTGAAACCTTGAAAGTATCATCCCAAGCCAAGGGCCTGTTTAGTTAATTCAAAGTCTGTGCAAGATGAAATATGTTGTTTGGGATCTTCCTCAACTAAAATTTGTGTGTAATAAGAGTGTGTTTAGGTAGGATACTTCTGTTCGATTTAAGAAGAGTGCCTTGTGTATTTGATGGACATGTTAGTAGATATGTTATTTTTTAGGTTCAAGATAGCACTTGTTTCATTCAAAGAGAGCAAAAAATTGGCTGTAACATACTCGAATCTAATTTCATCACCTAGACCCACTTCTTTTCTAGGCTATTTTCTAATGTGCTAGTACCTAGTAGACCCCCCCCTAAAATTTAAATGTATTAAGATGAAATACTTAAATAAATTCACTACTAGGGTCTGAGGTGAAAATTCACCAATTTATGAGTCTTGCCATTACTTTGACACTATAAAACCATACTAAGTGTAGTTGATGAAAACAAAATATAAAATTATGTATAAATAAATTAAGAAAGACATTAAATGCATAATTGATTAATCAACACACAAGCAAGAGATAAAATGCTAAACATTTTGGAAACAAGAATTCGACTTTAAAATTGGATTCCTCACATCCCCATTAGTCTAAGAGTCAAATTTTATTTCAGTTGGACCCTATTTTCTTCCCTAATTTAATTAGATAAAGAAATGTCCTCAATAACCTAAGTTGATTAACTACTTTAATTACATTAATATGCCATTGATTACTTCTTCTGTCGGGCCGCTCCCCCTCCTCTTGACGCGATCAACACATTCTCCCTGTTATCCCGGATCTCACACGGCTGACAAGCCGTTTCTTCTTCTTCTTCCCCACCTCCTCTTCTTCACTCCCTCTCTTCCCCTCCTCTCCTCTTCCTTAACCTAGCCGCCACCCAACACTTCATAGCTCTGCTCTTCCATCTTGAATCCTTGGAAGCCCTAGCCATGAATCTGTTCTCTCCTACTGTGCTTAGGATCCTAAATCTCAGCAAGTGATGCCAAGGTGCTCTGGTGGCCATGATGCTTCCTGCACCAACATCTCCCTCTTCCTCCTCCTTACAACCTGCAACCCAGTCTCTCCTATACCCTTCCCCGCCTCCTCACGATGTGCAACACATCAACACATATCTGTCACTTGACCCACTGATGCCATCGCTCAAGGCAGTGCTACTGCTATTGCCAAATTACTTACCAGCCCTCTCCCTCCTCCTTGTGCCAACAATTGTGACAGTGTGAGAGCCGCCACCTTCATCTGCCCTAACTGGTAGAGCTATTGCCGAGAGCCTCAATTTGGCCTTCCTTTTACACCCGCTATGATAGGCTACCACCACCACCGTAGAGGTCGGGGATCATTCTGATCCTACCTCCATCATAATACTGACCATCTGCAGTTCCCCATGAGGCATCACCCGACTGGGACACCAGATCCACCGCCACCATTCAAGTCGGCCACTGCCGCTACCTGACCCCCTGCTCTGCTTCCATCCTCTTCCCTTCTTCTATGACCAGTTGCTACGAGCAACAGAGGCAAACCCCGACCACCTAGTCCGCTGATGCCTCTGTGCCTTCCCTCTATACATCCTACCTCGACCTAATATCCCGTGGTGACTAGGCTTCCTCACCGACTGATGTGCAGATACAGGATTGGTCAGCGCCACCTTGTAATGGAGCATTGCCACCTGCAAACTAGGAACCAATGGCCATCATCGTGGCCCTTCTTCTCCTTCCTCTTCACCGGCTCACTGAGATTCACTCCATGCCAGCTTGAAGCATCCATGTCATTGTGTATGAAGACGAGGGCTCCTTCTAGAGAAACTACACTGGGTCATATGCGATCACATCAGCATAATCTAACCGAGGATTCTCAACCATAGCATGGGATCTATGAACCAGCCTCAAAGCAATTTCTAAACCAGCAGAACAACAATAGCTACAGGTTAGTATCACCTTCTTCAATTCTATTCTTTCATAACTTTAATAATCAGACCAATGACAATGATAAAATGTATGAAAAAGGCTAGTTAAGGCAGACTTTGAGTATTATAGACGATGAAGATAACCTTAGATAGACTTCTTAGCATTTTAACCATATAACATGTGTATGATGTGATCATATCAGTACATGCATGATCTATAAGGTAAACTAAAATCTTGTAGACTTACTATCCATTAGATGATTGATCATGAAATTGATATGGGTTAGTTAATAGTCTCCTTATCACTAACTATTCCGACCTATATAACTATATAATATTTACTAATAAATCACAAGCATGCCTTATTCAATGGACTCACGATTTGATTTATCTATTCATCTTTACTTATAGATACTAGACAATGTATGTAGTGGTATATTAACTAATTATTACGAGAAGTCTAGTAATTATGTAGAATGATATATCAAATCACAATTTGGGTATGAACTGAGGTATCAAGGATGTAAAACTTAGTGATGATAATCGTTTATCACATTTAATTGAATACCCATGATCCACATATATGTATACATGCATATATTTGATGACAATTGGAGGAATACAAATCAATACCCACACATGTTTGTAATCTAAACATATTTAGAATTAGGTGTTCAAACGTGAATATTAGAACTAAAATGAATATATAATGAATCATATATTCTCTTAATATGTTTCCTAATATGTCACTAGGTGATTAGAACTAAGGTAAGGAAGCTAAGAAAACCTAAATTAGAAATGTAATTATATGTTCATTTTGGTTTTACTGACATACCTAATATACTCTTAGGATGAAAACTTGACTTCATGGACCAAGTATATCAACGGTGTTAGCCATTAGTCTTGAAAACCAGGTATGTATATCCTCTATTTTATTTTGGGCATTATTTGACTAAAACCTACTTCTTTTAATGATGCATTTTTTGAACTGTTATTCCATATAAAATCTAAATTCTTGAACATTTATATTTCCTTATGTTGACTCATTATATCATTATGGAGTTTTGGACTACCTTGTTTATAAGGGTACTTGTACCCCACTTTCTACGAATGCCTTTTTATGAAAAAATGATTGAAATACTAGTCTTGCCTCTCTATTTTTATGCATGCTACATGTTTGACTAGAATATCTAGAATAACGATATTATGTACAACCATACTTATATACGGTGTGCGTTTCCGCTCGGGGTGTGCATTTCCACCTTTATTTCTTTTAGGCCATGATCCTATGGTGTTATGGCCATGTTTTAGGTATATTTAGTCTACATTGTTATGCATGCAAATATTTATTGTTTTAATATGAATCTGTGGATGATTGTTATGGCAAGACACTCTTTATTATCATGCTTGTAATCTGAATTTAGTATGCCTCATTTCTTTGTTATATTTCTCTTTAACTTACCTAATTGCAAATAGCCCCCTTATTGTGGGAACATCTCTTTTTGCACTTTTACCCCAATATAATGCCCAAAGTTTATTATGATGCATACTCAGCCTTTGCTGACCTATACTTGTTTCCTTTGTTCTGGGTGATATTCCCTTCCACCCAAGTTTAGGTACACTGGAAGACAAGAGATAAAAAAGATCACCAACATGACATGGACTTAAGGATAGCTTGAAATGGCTGGGTTACACCCTGCTACTAGATTTAGTTATACTTAGTTCAAGTTTTTATAAAATCACCTATTATGGTGAGGAACAATTGTATTAGTGAATCATGAAGTAACTTTGTAATAGCCTTGATTCCGCTGCTTTATTATTACATGGCTCATGTATTGTATCATTTGAGTGGACCCCCTTTCTGGTCTCACTCTTTACAAAATGGTATCAGAGCCTAAGCAGTCGGTAACTTGACTATTTCAAGTTATCCTTTGTTGATCCTTAATTAGATTGGTGACCCTTAGAGGTTATTGATAAACCTATTTCCTAGTAGTCAATATCAATTAAGGTTTTCAACCCCTGACTAATTTGGTCACTTGCACTCCTCAACCCACCTATGTGAATGTGAGTTAGTCCTTAGTAACCCTTAACACCCACACCTTCTTTATGGAGGTGGGGTGAAGCTACATCGAGTTGAATCTTGTAGTGTTTGGTTTACATCTCATAATTTTCTAGGATATTATCCTAGGAGCTATGAAGTGCAAATTGACTTAAATAATCATAGATCAACATATTTTAGTTCTCATCTTAAATCCCTTTACCTTTGTTGTTCTCTAGCACGCCTTGCATACACCTATTATGGGGGTGCTGAGGATACATGAACTACAAATATAAAATTCCGATGTAAATCTTAGAAATTTAGATGATTCCCTTGTTACCAAGTAATGATGTGAACGAACTTAGTTATTGTTAGACATGCCTTGCCTTCAATATGAAGAATCTCAACACAAGTATGTCCCAAGACCACTTATCTAAGGATTGGATACCATGATTGGTTAGATTTTATGTCTCATACATGAGGTTTAGTGGGTAGACGCTATTAAGTTTTGTATAATATTCTTATTAGTTTGCCTCTCTCGCCTCCAAGGTGCAATTAGATTACCTAGTGAATGATGTAACTGGTAAATTTACTATATAGTTCATATTGTTTTGTGATGGGACTATGGTTGTAAATTGTCAAGTGTAGAAGGAACACATATACCTTACTATAATTGTTGGATGATCATAAGACTCCCTTAGGTCTTGCGATGAGATTGTGTCAATTATGCTTAAGAGTGACATGGGGAATGGCGGATGTCTTACCTCATTAAGGTTTGATGAATTTGACCGTGCGTAATAGGATACCCTTCTCCCTCCCCTGTAAAAACACAGTTGAGATGTAGTAAAATGCCCTATGCGGTGTCTGAAGGATTAGGCCCCTTTTAGTAAAAGATGTGATGATAATTAATAGTATGTGTGTTGTATTGTGATAAGTGGTTGACTTGGTTCTGCGGTTGATTTTAGCGCCAATTTTGGATTTTTCACCACAAGTTTTGCATCGTCAAACTTATTTTCATTATTAATTTATATGTACAAAAGAAACGTTTTCATATTTTATTGACGGTTTTTGGAACCAAGTTACCACCACAAGAAAGTTGTGTAGTAGAGAATCTCTTTAGTGAAGTACCCTTGGTTGGCATGTTCAACCCTAATACCCTAGGCCTAAGACTGACATAGTTGGTTTCAAATATATATACCAGACCTAGTGGATCCACCCTTTTGCCCCTCTAGGTTATGCACCAAGTTATAGTTTAAACCTTTTAAGGGGTGGAGTTTCATACTATTTATTCATTAGGAATCAAACTAACTTAAGGAATGACCATGATTAATAACGGTTTAATAAGTAAAACATGGATAAATTCTAGTATTAATGTCAAACATATGTAGAGGCTACCAAACTAAGAATTCCAGATGAGCCTTGCTAAACATATGTAGAGGCTACCAAACTAAGAATTCCAGATGAGCCTTGCTAATCATACCATAAAAAAAAATCATCGACAATTAATATAGATTTTAAGATTTTATCTTGAGTTATCTTTAAAGGATGTATTTAGTCAAGTAAAATTACACTTAAAAGCTCAAATTAATATTCTATACCCCAAACCACTAATAATTAAATGGTAAGGATGGATATATAGTAGAGGCTAGGGTGAACATACTCAGTATGGTGGAATTTCTGAGCTTTTCCCATGTGACCATTTTAAATAATAATATGTTAATGATGTTGTTGTTGATGATGATGAGGAGTAGGTGATGATGTCGATGATATTAATGATGATGATGGTGATGATGATGATGATGATGATGATGATGATGATAGTGAGTAGATGAGAAGACAGTGACCATGATGATGTGGATGATGAGGATGATGACGCTGACGATGATGATGATGATAATGTTGATAAGGAAATTTTCCTTAGTAGTAATAGTGATAGGAATCATGGTGCTTGAGGATTGATGTTTATATGCAAAAGTAGTTCACCAATTCAGCGGTCACAATCTGAATGGTTCTATTGGGAAATTTGTAAATGAAGATTGGTTATTTATGCTTAAGTGATGGAAGATGAGGATCTGTAGAACAAACTAGCACTCAGGTCTAGCGGTGGATGGATTTCGGGGACGAAATCCTCTTTAAGGGGTGGAGTGTTGTAACATACTCGAATCTAACTTCACCTAGACCCACTTCTTTTCTAGGCTATTTTCTAATGTTCTAGTATCTAGTAGACCCCCCCCTAAAATTTAAATGTATTTAGGTGAAATACGTAAATAAATTCACTACTAGGGTTTGAGGTGAAAATTCACCAATTTATGAGTCTTGACATTACTTTGACACTATAAAACCATACTAAGTGTAGTTGATGAAAACAAAATATAAAATTATGTATAAATAAATTAAAAAAGACATTAAATGCATAATTGTTTAATTAACACATAAGCAAGAGATAAAATGCTAAACATTTTGGAAACAAGAATTCGACTTTAAAATTGGATTCCTCACATCCTCATTAGTCTAAGAGTCAAATTTTATTTCAGTTGGACCCTATTTTCTTCCACAATTTAATTAGATAAAGAAATGTCCACAATAATCTAAGTTGATTAACTACTTGAATTACATTAATATGCCATTGACTACTTCTTCTATCGGGCCGCTCCCCCTCCTCTTGACGTGATCAACACGTTCTCCCTATTATCGCAGATCTCACACGACTGACAAGCTGTTTCTTCTTCTTCTTCCTCGCCTCCTCTTCTTCACTCCCTCTCTTCCCCTCCTCTCCTCTTCCTTAACCTAGCCGCCACCCAACAATTCATAGCTCCGCTCTTCCATCTTGAATCCTTGGAAGCCCTAGCCACAAATCTGTTCTCTCCTACCATGCTTAAGATCCTAGATCTTAGCAAGCGATGCCATGGTACTCTGGTGGCCATGATGCTTCCTACACCAGCATCTCCCTCTTCCTCCTCCTTACAACCTACAACCCAATCTCTCCTATACCCTTCCCCGCCTCCTCACGATGTGCAACACATCAACACCTTCTTCATATCTGTCACTTGACCCACTGATGCCATCGCTCAAGGCAGTGCTGCTGCTACTGCCAGATTACTTACCAGCCCTCTCCCTCCTCCTTGTGCCAGTAGCCGTGACAATGTGAGAGCCGCCGCCTTCATCTTCCCTAACCGGTAGAGCTATTGCCGAGAGCCTCAATTTGGCCTTCCTTTGCCACCTGCTATGATATGCTACCACTACCACCACTGAGGCTGGGGATCAATCTGATCCTGCCTCCATCATAATACTGACCATCTACAGTTCCCCATGAGGCACCACCCAACTGGGACACCAGATCCACTGCCACCATTCAAGTCGGCCACTGCCGCTGCCTGACCCCCTGCTCTACTTCCATCCTCTTCCCTTCTTCTATGACTAGTTGCTACAAGCAACAGAGGCAAACCCCGACCACCTAGTCCACTGATGCCTCTGTGCCTTCCCCTCTATACATCCTACCTCGACCTGATATCCCGTGGCGACTAGGCTTCCTCACCGACTGACCTACAGATACATGATTGGTCAACGCCACCTTGTAATGGAGCATTGCCACCTGCAAACTAGGAACCAGTGGCCCTTCTTCTCCTTCCTCTTCACTGGCCCGTTGAGATTCACTCCACGCCAGCTTGAAGCATCCATGTCATTGTGTATGAAGATGAGGGCTCCTTCTAGATCAACTATACTGGGTCATATGCAATCACATCACTAGAATCTAACAGAGGATTCTCAACCATAGCATGGGATCTGTGAACCAGCCTTGAAGAAATTTCTAAACCAATAGAACAACAATAGCTACAGGTTAGTATCACCTTCTTCAGTTCTGTTCTTTCATAACTTTAATAATTAGACCAATGACAATGATAAAATGTATGAAAAAGGCTAGTTAAGGTAGACTTTGAGTATTGTAGATGATGAAGATAACCTTAGATAGACTTCTTAGCATTTTAACCATATAACATGTGTATGATGTGATCATATCAGTACATGCATGATCTATAAGGTAAACTAAAATCCTATAGACTTACTATCCATTAGATGATTGATCATGAAACTGATATGGGTTAGTTAATAGTCTCCTTAACACTAACTATTCTGACCTATATAACTGTATAATATTTACTAATAAATCACAGACATGCCTTATTCAATGGACTCACGATTTGATTTATCTATTCATCTTTACTTATAGATACTAGACAATGTATGTAGTGGTATATTAACTAATTATTACGAGAAGTCTAATAATTCTATAGAATGATATATCAAATCACAATTTGGGTATTAACTGAGGTATCAAGGTTGTCAAACTTAGTTATGATGATTGTTTATCACATTTAATTGAATACCCATGATCCACATATATGTATACATGCATATATTTGATGAAAATTGGAGGAATACAAATAAATACCAACACGTGTTTGTAATCTAAACATATTTAGAATTAGGTGTTCAAACGTGAATATTAGAACTAAAATGAATATCTAATGAATCATATATTCTCTTAATATGTTTCCTAATATGTCACTAGGTGATTAGAACTAAGGTAAGGAAGCTATGAAAACCTAAAATAGAAATGTATATACATGTTCGTTTTGGTTAGACTGACATACCTAATATACTCTTAGGATGAAAACTTGACTTCGTGGACTAAGCATATGAACTGAGTTAGCCATTAGTCTTGAAGATCAGGTATGTACACCCTCTATTTTATTTTGGGCATTATTTGACTAAAACCTACTTATTTTAATGATGCATTTTTTGAACTGTTATTCCTTATGAAATCTAATTCTTGAACATTTATATTTCCTGATGTTGACTCATTATATCATTCTAGAGTTTTGGACTACCTTGTTTATAAGGGTACTTGTACCCCACTTGCTACAAATGCCTTTTTATGAAAAATTGACTGAAATACTAGTCTTGCCTCTCTATTTTTATGCATGCTACATGTTTGACTAGAATATCTAGAATAGTGGTACTTATGTACAACCATACTTATATAGGGCATGCGTTTCTGCCCGAGACGTGCGTTTCCACCCTTATTTCTTTTTGGCCATGATCCTATGGTGTTATGGCCCTATTTTAGGTATATTTAGTCTACATTGTTATGCATGCAAATGTTTATTGTTTTAATATGAATCTGTGGATGATTGTTATGGAAAGACACTCTTTATTATCATGCTTGTAATCTAAATTTAGTATGCCTCATTTCTTTGTTACATTTCTCTTGAACTTACCTAATTGCAAATAACCCCCTTCTCGTGGGAACATCTCTTTTTGCACTTTTACCCCAATATAATGCCTAAAGTTTATTATGGTACATACTCAAACTTTACTGACCTATACTTGTTTCCTATGTTCTGGGTGATGTTCCCTTCCACACATGTTCAGGTACATTGGAAGACAAGAGATCAAAAAGATCACCAACATGACATGGACTTAAGGATAGCTTGGAATGGCTGGGTTACCCTCTGCTACTAGCTTTAGTTATACTTAGTTCAAGTTTTTGTAAAATCACCTATTATGGTGAGGAACAATTGTATTAGTGAATCATGAAGTAACTTTGTAATAATCTTGATTCCACTGCTTTATTATTACATGGCTCATGTATTGTATCATTTGAGTGGACCCCCTTTCTGGTTTCACTCTTTACATTGGCACTATGATAAAGTTCAATTGGTGTGTGGATTCTACCCTTGAAAATGTAATGAAGAATATATTTTCAAAATGGTAACAATTTTGAGTTAGGTATTCTATGCAAATGTTTGCATTTTCCATTTTATTTGATAAAGACATGTTTTGACCAAATAGAATCTTTTTTATTTTTGTAGTTTGCCAAACATACAATGATAGTGAAGTCCAATATTCATGACTTCACATCCTCCATATTTGTGAGATTCAAAGGTAGTGTCTCAGTAGCATAGTTGAAAGATTGTCCTAGTTGCATAGCTGACAATGCTTTGTTGTGGTAGTGTCTCCCAAAGAAACTGATGTCTGATGGCATTGATTTGCTTTTTCATTGAGCGAATCAAAAAGTATGGGAAATTTTTAGTAAGTGTAGATTTAAGTAGAGTGAGACAACTACTCTACTAATCAATTTAGTCTTCCAATCAGCCATGGTAGAAATTGTTTTAGATATTATGTGCCCCATACCAAATTCTTTAGTGTGAAGGGGGTAGGGGGAGAGAGAGGAAGGTTGAAGTCTTTAATTAGGAAGTGTCTTCCTGGAAACTAGGGGTATGCTTGTTTAGAGTCATTTCTCAGTAGAAATGTGAGTTTAGTGGTAGAGGATCTATGGAAATCGATATGTAAACTTGATAAGTGAGAGAAATCACTTAATGCATGTGTATTGATCATTTTTCTAGTTGTTTTAGGAAAATTTTTGTATCATCTTTGTTGATTGAGTTATGTTATCGTCATTAAATCTATTGTGTTATTTAAAAAAAAAGACCACTAGAGATGGAAAATTTAGGAATCCTTGCAAGGGTTGAGGTGATTGTGATGAAAAGACTAGGAGGTAGAGGATCCCTTGATGAACTAGAATGTTGAGCCATTAATCTTGGTGGAGATGTGTGTTAAAATGACCCAATTGTTGATTAACTAGATCCATCGTATTGGGAAGTTGTATCTATTCATGCATTCCAATTGATATAATTAAATGCATTTCTAAAATTGAGCTTGAGGGTGAGCAACGTGGCACCCAGTGAATGAAATGAATGAATAGTTTCATTGATAAGAATGTACACATCTTGAATGCTTCATCCAATTATGGAAGTTGTTTGTTGAAGACCCACAATAGTAGAAATGTGAGATTTGAGCATGTTACTAAGGACTTGAAAGTAATCTTTTATGAGGTGATAATCATACAAATGGTTCAAAAGTATTTTATATTGGAAGATTTATCTTTTTTCAAAATAAGAGCAATGAGAGTCTGATTCAAATTTGGATTTAATATCATCATGGAAATTAATATCATTGAGATGAAAATGAATGCCTCTTTTAATCTTGTTCTAGATATCATGATATAAGAAGATACTAAAGTTTTTAGGTCTAGAAGATTTGTGAACACCAAGTTAAGTTATATCATCGTGTATTGTGCTGGGTGAAGCTATCTCTGAAGATGACTTTCTCAGGGCACAATGTATAATCTAAAATGAATAAGTTGGGAGTATGCATTGTGATGATTGTAAAGGCCTTAAAGAATTCATCCACATGATTTATGATGATGTCCCTATGGAAATCATAATATTAACAATACGTAGTTGTGAATAAAGGTGTTTCTTTTCCTACTATTACAAGTTTCATGATTGAAGTTTGTGTTCCGATCACCCTTTACGATCCATTGGTTTTTTTGTCTCTATTTTAGCGCTACCTCCCAGTGGTGGAGCAAGTCAATTCCACCCTTTTGAATTTAATCCTAGTAAGGTCAAATAGATGATTGTTCTCGAGTAGGAAAATTGTCTATTCAACAAAATAATTTTTCTTGTGGATATTGCCAAAAGTATCTTATTCCATGGGATAAGAGTTACTCTCAAATATTTTTGAGGTTGTTATACATAGATAAACTAGGGATGAGCAAGAAGGGTTCACTCCTATAACCACTACGTATAGAATCCTACTACACCACTGAATATCGCTAGAAACCACAACTCGGGAGCTTTTCACCATTTCTATATGGGGGACAAGTCAATTCAAGGCTTGACAAAGGTGAGGGGGATACAAAATCTCTGGAAATATTTGATAATACTATTTCCATTTGTTATCAATAATCTAGTTTTAGGAATTGTATGAAATCTTTCCATGCAAATTTTTTTTGGCTACAAAGGTTCAAATTTTATGTTGAAAATAATGGAAATGCGATCAATGTAATACAATATAATGTAGTAATGTAGGACAAACTATAATTATCTTCTAATTTTAAATCCTTACTATGTTGGATTTGGATACATGGATCCAACTTTCCCAATCACTTTTTATAAGATCAAAGTCTAATTAAGATCTAAAGAATCAAAATCTCCCATTGTAAGGTATTCCCATGTTAAATTAGCATGCTTATTTTTTCAAATTTGCTCAAATCAATAATGTTGAATTGAATAGGTGCAATAATTGGTCTAAGTTGCACATGCCTATAGTATAACATGCTCAAATATGGGTACATGTATCAACCTACCCTCTCCATAGGTCCCACTTTAATTATGTTCGTATTAGATCATTCTGCCTCAATTAGATTAAGCCAAGAAACAAGATTTAAAAAAAAACTTCTTATATACAAATAATGATTAAGTACTTAATTTACTCTTCAATTGGGGTCTAATTATACAAATATATTAACTTTTTTATTTTGAACCAAAATTGGCATTGTAGGACCATCCTAAGTCTATTTGATGAAAGAATATAGAAAATATGAAATAATGTAACAAACTGATTACTTAACATGAAGTAAGAAAACAAAATTCTAAGCATTTTCAAAAGGGTAAATATAACATCAAAATTGGGTTTAAATTAGTCAACATGCCAAATTTTAGGTCAATTAGACATTATTTCCCCTTCCAATGAATAAAACAGAATTATTTAACATGCCAAATTTTAGGTCAATTAGACATTATTTCCCCTTCAAATTAATAAAACAAACATTAGAATTTATGCATATTAATACATTCAAGACTTTATTTAAAGCTAAATTATGTTTCATTTTCATGTAACATCGCCCCATGGTTTTCCCTTTCATGATTTCTCCCCTTACAATGACCTAGTGACTGGAAGTAGGGTAACTAGTGTGTTGTTCCCCTTCTTCTCTTCTTCTTCTCCTCCTCTTCCTCAACTTCATATTATCTTCTTCTCCTATTTCTCCCCATCTCCTTTTTTGTACATCCCAGAACCCTAGCCAATGTATTCCCATCCTAGCCATGTGCTGTCCAAGTTTGTCAGAGAGGTAATGGTGTCACCTTGGTCTTGTGACCCACACATCAACCACTCCCACTTAGGGAAGTCATTACCTACCTTTCAACACCTCTTCTCCATTAACTCATGCATTAATTACATAGCCTGATCCCCTCATTAATGACCGTATGAGCATCCCCCATCACATACATATGCCCATAGATCCATCGACTACACAACATACAATAAAAAATCACAACTGTGAGCTTTTCCCATTGACCTTCTTAAGGGAGAACATGGGATATATAGATCATCCATGGATCTCCTCACATATTGTCTACCACCTACTACCTTCATCACAGTCTAAATACATGGAGAAGTCCACATGATGCCATGAACATTACTCTCACCACGCACCCCACCTTTATTGGGGTTCCATAGGTTTCTAATTGTGGAATATTTTTAGCCCAAAAATTGAACCACCAATTTGTCAACTCAAGTTACAAATCTAATGACCTACAATCTTTGCAACAAACTACTGAGGAGCATTCCTCCTCCTAGAGGGGGGTATTTGACAAGACACAACCTTTGGCTAGACTACCACCTGGGTTGAATCTAGTTAAGACTAGAGACACCAGACAACCATGTAGTGCGACACCTTAGTATGTTGGTTGTTTCACTTGACTGATCAAGAGGTTTCGACCAATACAAGTAAGTAGATGATATTTGATACATTGGATTGTAGAATTTAGACCATAATCGCGAGTATTGTATCCTTAAGGTAATGCATAATAATGGTATCCTAATAAGTATGATGTGTTATCCTAATACTATAATATCAATACATATACACATACTAGTGTATGTGTAAAGGAATTTCAAAAGTTCTAAAAGTATATACTGGGTTAATATCTATGCTATAAATCCTAACAAAATTAATACACGAAACAATTAGATCTCTAGAAAGTTATCTTAAACATGATGTTGAATACATATATGCATAAATATAGAAAAGTAAGGGAAATCCATACTCATAAATAAAAAACATAATATAGATTCTTTAATATCTTACATGAGAATAAAACCCAAGGAATACATACAAAAGGTGTCTTTGAAAATATGAGATGGTATGTATACTAATTTTGATATATCTATCTTGAAAAAGAATTGGTAATGTTTAAGATATTAGATACCAACCTAAACATGTTTAAACTTAGTTACAGTGACGATCTAGCCTAGTCAAGACACTATCTTAATATTAATTACAAGGGAATTAAAAATCTAGATAATCACACACACAGACACACACATACACACACACACACACACACACACATATATATATATATATATATATATATATATATATATACCTCCTCTCCACCTCTTCTTCAGATGGATTCACAACAAATTGCACTTGAGTGGTAAATTATAAATGATTGCAAAGGAAAAAGAAGGCTTCATAGTTAAGATGCCAAAAATCATGGAAAGGGAGAGGATATTAGGTTCCTCTCCATGGAGGATGGATGGCCTATTAGTTATCACTCACAAGTGGAGTCTTGATTCTATTCTAACCCCCTTTAATTCCCCTCTATTTCTACATGGTTCAAAATTGAGAATCCAGGTGTGCTTGGACGTCTGAAATCATCACACGAGTGGCAAGCACACTTGGTCGTCCTCTTGATTTTGAGGATTCAGATCTGTCTATAGGGTGTTTTGGATGGCCAGAGCATGTGTAGAGGTGCACGATTCATCGCATGTTCCCAAGGTTGCTATTATTTTCCTAGATGGTGTTCCCACCACTCTAAAGTCAGAAGTTAGAAGTCATGGCTAAACCTAACCTATGCTTAGGAAGTAAATTGTTTGGACATAGACTTGCATCTTTCCCTCAAAGGAATACTATTTTTAGTGATCAATGTCATTTGCAAATTCTTGTTGGCAAGCTGTGGCCAAGTGCTCAAAGGAATGCTTAGGTGATCCAACCTAGGTTGTCTAGTGTCCCACCTACCCCATTGGATGCCATCTTTGATTCTGTGGACATTGTATGTACAAATAGATAAACTTTAGTAGGTGAGAAATATACAAGTAACAAGGCATGTCTTCATGCCTCCATTCTAGTTTTTCTTAGTGTCCAAGATCCAGTGTCAAACTCAACTCCTATTGGTAGGATTCTAGAAGTGGAAGATACAAGAAGTAATGTTTCTCTTGATGGGAAAGAGCCATTGATGGATAATGCATTTGGGAAATATCAATTACCATAAAGGACTGGTATTATTCCCTCAGGCAAGTTGTGAAAGGGTAGTATTTCCTCTAGTCATCACACAGATAGGTTATAAGATATGGAGGAGGATGAAGATTCTGATGAGGAAAGTGAGCATGTTTTACAACCATGGGATATGTATGAAGATTGGGGAGGTAATCTAAATTCTATCAAGAAGAAGAAGCCCAAATGACCAACTCCGCTTGAAGGCTTCATTCAGTCCCTATTGGTTCTTTGCTCTTTTGTGGACTCGTGTGTCTATGTTTAGGTTTATATGCATTTCTTTGTATCCTAAGTTGTTTTGCTGGTATATGCATCATGGTTCTTTTCTATTGACTCTTGAATTCCCTCTAAGGATTTTTTTTAAAATTTTGATTGGTAGTATGTGGTATAAATGTGCATGTTATCCAGATCTCATGTACCTATGTTTGGTTATCAATAAAGTTCCATGCTTATTTGACCATATACACACATCATGGGAGAGGGGGAGAGAATGCCTCTCTTAATCCTATATATATATATATATATATATATATATATATATATATATATAT